>JASVEL010000917.1:0-334639 GCA_032618575.1 Nicotiana noctiflora
TAAAAATAATCGAGACTATTGAAAAATTACAGAAAATCTAATTTTAATTACAACTAAACAGAAAAACCAAAATATAGTAGATATCATTTTTGTAATCGGAAAAAGGCAAAAAATGTCCTTCAACAATTTGAAATAGCTCAAAAATTCCCTTTGTTTTTTTCTTTTTTGTACCAAAAATATCTCTGTCAACTATGTTTGGACTATAAATGCCCCTTAAACCGTTAGTCTTGTCGTTGAAGCTGATACGACAGTCCAACTTTGTTACTTATATGGCCATCCACCTAAGCAATCCAGCATGACAAAACGTTTATTTTTTGTTCTTGAATCCTAATCACAAAAAAAGAAATCAAAAAATTAAAAATCACCAAAATAGTTCTGATTGGGGCTTATGATTTGATTAAAAAACTCCATTGTTCATTTTTCTGAATTTATGATTAGTTTGATCTAAATTTTTATATGCTTATCTGTTATAGCTTCACAACATCAACCTAACAATCCCTAGTAAGATTCAGATCAAACCAATCATAAATTCACAAAACAGTTTTTCAGATTATCAAGTTTTTAAGAACTCTTCCATGAAGGATTTTTTTTTGGGCCGTGGGGGGGGGGGGGGGGATAGTATGACGACCCGACCCGTCGTCACATCAGTTACCACCCTATTTCCCCCATTTTATGCTTCTCTATGCTTCATTAACGGTATTTGATGTGATCGAGTCGATTTGGATTGGTTTTAGAAGGAAATAAGACACTTTGTCTCTTTAAGGAAGGTTTCTATTGGAAAACGTCAACCGAATGTTGACTTATAAGTTAGAAGGCTCAAATGTGATTTTCGGTGATTCGGTTAGCTTCGGGGGATAAATTTTGACTTAGGAACATGATCGGAATTAGTTTTGAAGGCCCGGTGTAGAATTAGGCTTGATTGGCGAAGTTAGTATTTTCATGAATTCTGGTTGATATGTGAGATTTTGATCTGAGGGTCCGAGTGAGCTTTCGAGAGTTGCTGCAGCCCGTTAGGTAATTTGCGAAGTGTGTGCAAAATTTCAGGTCATTCGGAGGTGATTTGTTTGGGGTTTTTTTTATAAAATGCGTGTTTCGGAAGTTTTTGAAGAACTTAGGCTTGAATTCGTTGAGAATTGATAATTTTAGTATTGTTTGATGTGTTTTAATGATTGGAACATGTTTGGATGATATTTTAGGATGTGTTGGTGCTTTTAGTTGAGGCCCCAGGGCCTCGGGGTGATTTTGGATGGCTAAGGGGAGGATTTAATCTTGGAAAACATTGCAAAAACTTCAGATTAGCTGTTGGAGAAGAATTAGTCTTCGTGTTCGCGTTGGTGAGTCACGAACGCATACAAAGAAATTGCAGGACCAGGGTTTTGGCATTCGCGTTCGCGTTTGGGGCCTCGCGATCGCGAAAGGGTCAGGTGTTGAGTCATCGCGTTCGCGTGAAGTCATCGCGTTCGTATGAAGGCATACGCATTCACGTATAAGTAGTTGGGTCCCAAGGCTGTTATCATTCGCGTCTGCATGGAGCAGTACACGTTCGCGTAACCTTAGGGGTTCAAACCTTCGTGTTCACGTGGGTGTAACCGCGTTCGCGAAGGGTATTTTTGGCAGTAGCAGATTTTGTTCATCGCGAACACGAGAGGTCCCTCACGTTCGCATAAAGGAAAATAATTCTGAGCAGAAGGGTTTTATTAGAATTTCATCCGTGAACCAAGTCTTATTTCCACCATTTTTTAGCAACCTTAAGAGCTTTGGACGAAAATTGAAGGTGATTTCGACTGAGTGATTGAAGGTGAGTTCTATGACCTAAATACATGATTTAATGGTAGAATATAACATAGAAATTTGTGAAAATTAATCAAAAATGGGTAAAGCTAGGGTTTGGAAATTTAGTACTTGAAAGTGGATTTGAAGGGTCATTTAGGCTCGGATTTGGGAGTTCTTGGTATGTATAGACTCGTGGCGAGATGAGGAATCCGATGATGTTAATTTTCTGATTTTTCAAGAAGTGAGCCCGGGGCTCAGGTTTTGCGAATTTTATGAATTTCGATATTTTTTTAGTCTATTTGATTGGGTTATGTTCTCTTAGCCTATTGTAATATATTCGTTGTGGTTTTGACCAGATTCGAAGCGTAAAGAGGTCGATTTGTGAGGCAAGGGCATAGCGAGCTAGTATTTTAGCCGGCTTGAGGTGAGTAATGATAGTAAATGATATCTTGAGGGTTTGAAATCCTGGATTTGCATAACATAGTGCTATATTGAGGTGAAACGCGCGCTCAATGACGAGCGTGGGATTGTTTACTACTGAGGATTGTGACTTGGTCCGTCCCGTTTGATATTTTACCGCATATTTGACTCAGCTGTTTTGTTTATCATCATGATTTGGGTTAGGTGCCATGTTTGCGGCCTCGTGCCAACTTGTAGAAGCCTTAGGGGTATTATGACCGATTTTCCACATTTTACTTGTTGAAATATTACATTCTCGGTCATGTTTCTATTTGTCTAAACAAATGTGAACCGGTTTTATAAGTGTAAATCCTAAATAAGGGAAATTGTAGGCTAAGACCCCTATTTTATACTATTGTGTCCTAAAATGAATGAGAGAGGTTGAGAACCCAACAGTGATTAGGCTGCACGCCGCAGAAAATACTACATGGATCAGGTTGCACGCCGCAACAAATATTTAAGTGGATCAGGCTGCGCGCCACAACAATATTGCGCTTAGGTTGTAGGAGCCCCTCCAGAGTCTGCACCCCCACAATGAGCCGTAGCGAGATATGGATCAGACTGCACGCGCGCAGCGATTACTATATGATATTATTCTGAAAGAGATCGAGCTCGAGGGGCTGTTATTGTGCCAAACGGTTGATACTAGGCCCGAGGGACAATTTTTACTATCTACTACTTAAATGTTGTTATACATGATTCACATGCGTTTAAAACTGATATTTCATTTGACTTTTGCTGATTTTACTACTTTAAGTAATTTAATGCCTGATATAGAACCGCCTTGTGCTATTATGTATTTTTCTTATATTCGGTTATTATTTATTATTATTACTCGCTGGCTCAGAGTACTCATATTACTCCCTACACCATGCGTACAGAATTAGGATTAGCCGAGTTTGCACCTAAGCACTGACATCCTTCCCGGATCAGGCAGCGAGATCAGAGCATCGAGGTAGCTATTGACGTCCGTAACCCCTTGACTCCCCTAATTTTATGCTATTTCAGTTATTCTAGACTCCTATATCAGATATTCTATTTTGTAGACTTATAGAAATTCCGTAGTAGCTCGTGACTAATGATACCCCGGTTTGGGCTGTGTCAGGTTGGTTTCCTTCTAGTTATCATTTTTTTCCGCATTGTGATTGTTAATACGCATTTTGGATTTATAAATGTTAATTAATTTCTTAAAAAGAGGTATTGGCAATGTTCTGGCTGGCCTTGTCTTCATGAGAGGCATCATCACGGTCGGGTTTGGGATTTGGGCTATGACAAGTTGGTATTAGATCCTAGGTTACTTGGTCTCGCGAGTCATGAGCTGGTTTAGTAGAGTCTCGCGGATCGGTATGGAGATGTCTGTACTTATCCTCGGGAGGCTGCAGAACTTTTTAGGAAAACTTCACATTCTTGAAATTCCATCGTACGAACTTGGTGATCCGAGTACTAAACATCTCTTTGTTCTATTCTCTCACAGATGGTGGGGACATAAACTACCAGACATGACGAACGACCACCAGTACCACCTACTGAAGCCACTAGAGGCCGTGGACGAGGTCGTGGTCGTGGCAGAGTTAGAGCAGCATGGGAATCACCTGTGGATCTTCTAGTTTACCCAGCTCATGACCATGCTCCAGCAGCTCCAGTTCAGGCACCTACTGTGCCTATTGTGATTCCTGGTCTTCCGGAGACATTGGCCTAGATATTGATAGTTTTCTTGGGCCTGGCTCAGGTGGTTTCAGGCACCACAGCAGCAACAACTATTCACAGGTCGGGGGAGGCAATCAAACCCCCGCTACTCACACACCTGAGCAGGTAGTGCAGGGATTACAAACTCCAGATGCACCTCCAACTCAGCCAGGTTCTCCAGTGCAGGAGTTTAGGATTCAAGTTATGCCCGAGGATGAGCAGCGTCGCCTCGAGAGGTTTGGTAGACTCCAGCCTTTGACATTTAGTAGAGCTGAGGGCGAGGATTCCTAGAGTTTTCTTGACATGTGTCAGCATATGCTCCATACAGCAGGGATCCTTGAGTCCAACGGTGTGGCTTTTACTACTTTTCAGTTTACTGGAGTTGCCTTCACTTGGTGGGAGGCGTATGAGTGGTGTTGGCCGGCTGGTGCAGCACCTTTGACTTGGCAGGAGTTCTCCACTCTCTTCTTGGAGAAGTATGTATCGCAATCGTGTATAGAGGAGTTGCGCAGACAGTTTGAGTGGCTACGGAAGGGATATATGGTAGTGTCCTAGTATGAGATGAGGTTTTTAGAGTTGGCTCGACATGCAGTTTGGCTGGTTCCGACGAATTGTATGCGTATTCGGAGGTTTGTTAATGGTCTCAACTACCATCTCCGTGTTCTTATGACTAGAGAGAGAATATTAGGTGCTTCATTCGGGGAGGTGGTTGATATAGCTCGAGAGATTGAGTCGGTTTGCTACCAGGATCAAGAGGAGAGGGAGGCCAAGAGTCCTCGAGGTTATGGCAGTTACAGTGGTGCTCCTTCGATGGGCTAGTTCCCGTAGGGTAGGGGTCGCTCTTTCAGGACCGCTCAGTCGGCCCATACCGAGTATCACGGGGCATCTTCAGGTCATGGCTATCAGGTTTCTTAGTAGAGTCAGCCATCTCTTAGCGTTCCTCCAGCTCAGAGTTCATCTCATGCTCCATTTACTCAGGGTTCTTCCAGGCTGAGTGCATCAGCTAGTCACTCCGGCATGTGGGTTTCCCTTCAGTCCCAGTCCCCAGCACCTGGGAGTTACTATGAGGGTGGAGAGGTTGGGCATATGCGGAGCGAGTGTCCTCATCGTGCTGCTAGCTCATCTCAGTAGAGGGGTCAACCCCCATATTCTGGTCCAGTTTCTTCAGCACCCGCCATGCCAGCTAGGGGTGAGGGTCAATTAGCCAGGGGTCTCCCCAGGGGTGGTGGTCGATCGGGCGGTGATCAGGCTTATTTTTATGCTCTTTAGGCCAGGACAGATGCCATTGCTTTAGATGTTGTCCTTACAGGAATTATTTCAGTTTGCCACAGGGATGCCTTAGTCGTATTTGATCCCGGTTCCACCTATTCTTATACGTCCTCATATTTTGCTCATCATTTGGGTATGATCCAATAGTACCTTGCTTTACCTGTTCATGTATTACCTGTTCATGTATCTACTCCGGTGGGCGATACTATTATTGTAAACCAAGTGTATCTGTCGTGTTTGATGACTATTGGGGTATGGAGACCCGAGTAGATTTACTTCTATTGAGGATGGTGGATTTTGATGTTATTTTGGGTATGGACTGGCTATCTCTGTGTCATGCTATTCTATACTGTCATGCTAAGACAGTTAGTATGGCTATATCAGGTGTAGCGAGGATCGAGTGGCATGGTGTGACTAACTATGTTCTCACCATAGTGATTTCATTCTTAAAGGCCTAGCGTATGGTTGGGATGGGTTGCCTTTCATATTTGGCATTTGTGAGAGATGTTGGAGCCGAGACTCCTAACATTGAGTCTATCCCAATTGTGAGAGAGGTTCTCGATATTTTTCCTGCAGACTTGCCGGGCATGCCACCAGACAGGGATATTGATTTGGCATTGACCTGGTGCTGGGCACTCATCCCATTTCCATTATGTCGTATCGTATAACACTAGTAGGGTTGAAAGAATTGAAGGATCCGCTTTAGGAACTCTTAGATAAGAGGTTCATTCGGCCTAGTGTGTCACCGTGGGGTGCACCGGTTCTATTTGTGAAAAAGAAGGATGGCACCATGAGAATGTGCATTGACTACAGGAAATTGAACAAAGTAACAGTGAACAACAAATATCCTCTACCTCGCATTTGATGATTTATTTGACCAGCTTCAGGGAGCGAGGGTATTGTCCAAGATTGATCTCTGTTCGGGCTATCACCAGTTGAAGATCAGGGATTCAGATATTATGAAGAATGCTTTCAGTACTAGATATGGGCACTATGAGTTTCTTGTCATGTCGTTTGGGCTGGCCAATGCCCCAGCAACGTTTATGCATTTGATAAACAGTGTATTTATGCTATATCTAGATTCATTCATTATTGTTTTTATTGATGATATTCTGGTGTACTCACATAGCCAGGAGGAGCACGCATAATATTTGTGAGTTGTATTGCAGCTATTGAGGGAGGAGACGCTTTATGCAAAATTCTCCAAGCACAGGTTTTGGTCCTGCTCAGTAGCTTTATTGGGGCACGTGGTGTCCAACAAGGCTATTCAAGTCGACCCGAAGAAGATAGAAGTGGTACAGAGTTGGCCTAGACCGACCTCAACCCTAAATATTCGTAGTTTCCTTGGGTTAGCAGGTTATTATCGCCGATTTGTTCAGGGATTTTACTCTATTGCACTGCCCTTGACCAAGTTGAATCAGAAGGGTGCTCCATTTGTATGGTCGACGAGTGAGAGGAGAGCTTTCAGAAGCTCAAGATAGCTTTGATCACGGCTCTAGTGTTTGTTTTGCCATCAACTTCAGGTTCTTACACTGTATATTATGATGCTTTGAGAGTTGGGATTGGATGTGTATTAATACATGAGGGTAGAGTTATTTCTTATGCTTCTCGTCAATTGAAGCCCCACGAGAAGAACTACTATGTACATGATTTGGAGTTAGCTTCTATAGTTCATCTTTTGAAGATTTTTAGGCACTACTTGTATGGTGTATCTTGCGAGGTATTCACTGATCACCGCAGTCTTCAGCATTTGTTCAAGTAAAAGGACATTAATTTAAGGTAGTGGAGGTGGCTAGAGTTGTTTAAGGACTATGATATTACCATTCTGTATCACCCGAGGAAGGCCAATGTAGTGGTCGATGCTTTAAGCCGAATTGTGGTTAGTATAGGAAGTTTGGTATATATTCCAGTTGAGGAGAGGCCCTTTGCAGTTGATGTTCAGGCTTTGGCCAATCGGTTGGTGAGACTAGATATTTTGGAGCCTAGTCGGGTGTTGGCTTGTGTGGTTTCTCGGTCTTCCTATCGGTCTTCCTTATATTATTGCATTAGAGAGTGCCAATGTGATGATCCACATTTGCTTGTCCTTATGGACATGGTTTAGCATGATGATGCCAGAGACGTGACCATTGGTAAGGATGGTGTGTTGTGGATGCAGGACCGAATTTGTATGCCTCATGTGGATGGGCTTCAGAAGTTGATATTAGAGGAGGCCTACAGCTTGCGGTATTTTATTCACCGGGGTGACGCGAAGATGTATCGGGATTTGAGGCAGAACTATTGGTGGAAGAGGATGAAGAGGGATATTATAGGGCTTGTGGCTCAGTGTCTCAACTGTCAGCAGGTAAAATATGAGCATCACAGGCTGGGTAGTGTACTTCAGCGGATGATTATTATAGAGTAGAAGTGGGGGATGATTACTATGGATTTTGTGGGTGGTCTCCCTCGTACTTTGAAGAAGCTCGATTCAATTTGGGTGATTATGGACCGGCTGACCAAGTCCACACATTTCATTCAGGTATGTACTACCTATTCTTCGGAGCGGCTGGCAGGGATCTTTATACGAGAGATTATTCGATTGCATGGTTTTACAATGTCTGTTATCTCAGATAGAGTTACTCAGTTTACTTATCAGTTCTAGAAGACATCTTAGCGAGAGTTAGGTATGCAGGTAGAGTTGAGCATAATATTTCATCCCCAAATGGACGGGTAGTCCGATCGTACTATTCAAATATTAGAGGACATGTTGGGTGCCTGTGTTATTGATTTTGGAGGTTCTTGGGATGCGTTTTTGCCGCTTACAGAGTTTGCCTACAACAATAGTTATTTAGTCGAGCATTCAGATGGCTCTGTACGAGGAGTTATATGGGAGAGAGTGTAGATCTCCGGTTGGATGGTTTGAGTCCGGTAAGGCTAGACTATTAAAGACAGAGCTGATTCAGGATGCCTTAGAGAAGGTGAAGTTGATTCAGAAGAGGCTCTATACAGCATAGTCACATCAGAAGAGTTATGCGGACCGGAAAGTTTGGGATGTGTATTATATGGTTCGTGAGAAGGTCTTGCTGAAGGTTTAGCTCATGAAGGGTGTTATGCAGTTTGGGAAGAAAGCGAAGCTGAGTCCGCAGTTTATTGGACCTTTTTAGGTACTTAGGATGATTGGGGAGGTGTCTTATGAGATTTCATTACCACCCATCTTGTCAGGCGTGCATTTGGTATTTCATGTATCTATGCTCCAAAAGAATGTTGTGGACCCTTCTCATGTATTGGATTTCAGGACTATTTAGTTGGATGATGATTTAACCTATGATGTCGAGCTAGTGGCTATTTTGGGTCACTAGGTTTAAAAGTTGAGATCAAACGATATAGCTTCGCTGAAAGTGCATAGGAGAGTTCGGGCCATGGAGGAGGCTACTTGGGAGACCGAGCAGGAGATGTGTAACAAATATCCTTACCTGTTTGAGGCTCTAGGTATGTTTCTTGACCCGCTCGAGGATGAGCATTTGTTTTAGTTAGGGAAGATGTGATGACCGGCCCGTCGTCATGTGAGTTACCGTCTCATTTCCCACATTTTATGCTTCTCTATGATTCATTAACATTATTTGATGTGATCGAGTCGATTTGGATTGGTTTTAGAAGGAAATAAGACACTTAGTCTCTTTAAGGAAGGTTTGTATTGGAAAAAGTCAACCGAATGTTGACTTATGAGTTATAAGGCTCAGATGTGATTTCCAGTTATTCGGTTAGCTTCAGGGGATGATTTGTGACTTAGAAGCATGATCAGAATAGGTTTTGAAGGCCCGGTGTAGAATTAAGCTTGAATTGGCGAAGTTAGTATTTTGGCCAATTTCGGTTGATAGGTGAGATTTTGATCCGAAGGTCGGAATTGGATTCCAAGGGTTACTGTAGCTCCGTTAGGTGATTTGGGAGGTGTGTGCAAAATGTTAGGTCATTCGGAGGTTATTTGTTGGGTTTTTGATCAAATGCGTGTTTCGGAAGTTTTTTTAGAACTTAGGCTTGAATTCTGTGAGAATTGATGATTTTAGTGTTGTTTGTTGTGTTTTAATGATTGGAACAAGCTTGGATGATGTTTTAGGATGTATTTGTTCTTTTGGTTGAGGCCCCGGGGCCTCAAGGTGATTTCGGATGGCTAATAGGAGGATTTAAACTTGGAAAATATTGCAGAAACTTTGGATCAGCTGTTTCAGAAGAATTAGTCTTCGCATTCATGTTCGTGAGTCGCGAACGTGTAGAAGGAAATTGAAGGACCAGGGTTTTGGCCTTCGCATTCGCGTCTGGGGCCTCGCGATTGCGAAAGGGTCAGGTGTTGAGTCATCACATTCGCGTGAAGGCATATGCGTTCGCGTATAAGGAGTTGGGTCCCAGGGTTGTTGCCTTTCGCGTCCGCGTGGAGTAGTATGCGTTCGCGTGAGCATAAGGGTTCAAATTTCACATTTGTCTGGGTGTAACTGTGTTTGCGAAGGATATTTTCGGTAGTAGCGGATTTTGTTCATCATGAACGCGAGAGGCCCCTCGCGTTCGCACAGAGGAAAATATTCTGGGCAGAAGGATTTTATTAAACATTTCATCCGTGAATCAAGTCTTATTTCCACCATTTTTGAGCAATCTTAAGAGCTTTTAGAAGAAAATTGAAGGTGATTTCGACTGGGTGTGATTGGAGGTGAGTTCTATGAACTAAATATATGATTTAATGGTAGAATTAATATAGAAATTTGTGGAAATTCATCAAAAGGCGGTAAAGCTAGGGCTTGGAAATTTGGTATTTTAAAGTGGGATTTGAAGGGTCATTTGGGCTCGGATTTGGGAGTTTTTGGTATGTATAGACTCGTGGCAAGATGAGGAATCCGATGATGTTAATTTTCTGATTTTTTGAGAAATGGTCACGGGGCTTGGGTTTTGCATATTTCGTGAATTTTGATATTTTTTAGTTTGTTCGATTGAGTTATGTTCCCTTAGCCTATCATAACGTATTCATTGTGGATTTGATAAGAGTCGCTCGCGAGAAGGTTGATTTGTGAGGCAGGGGCATAAAGAGCTAGAATTTTGGCCTGCTTGAGGTAAGTAATAATAGTAAATGATATCCTGATGGTTTGAAACCCCGGATTTGCACAACATAGTGCTATATAGAGGTGAAATACGCGCTTAATGACGGGCGCGGGGTTATTTAATACTGGAAATTGTGACTTGGTCCACCCCGTTTGATATTTTACTGCGTATTTGACCGAGCTATTTTGTTTATCATCATTATTTGGGATAGTTGCCATGTTAGGGCCCTTGTGCCGACTCGTAGAACCATTAGGGGTATTATGACTGATTTTACACACTTTACTCATTGAAGAATCACATCCTCTGTCGTATTTCTGTTTGTCTAAACAACGTGAACTGGTTTTATAAGTGTAAATCCTAAATGAGGGAAATATGTGTGTTAAGACCCCTATCTTATACTATTGTGTCCTAAAATGACTGAGCGGGGTTGAGAACCCAACAATGAGGATTATATATATATATTATGGATCGAGCTGCACGCCGTAGCAAATACTACATAGATCAGGCCGCACGCCGCAACAAATACTTATGTGGATCGGGCTGCGCGCCATAGCAATATTGCACTTAGGTTGTAGGAGCTCCTTCGAATTCTGCACCCCCACAGTGAGTGCAGTTGCCCATATGGATTGGACTGCACGCCGCATCGAGATATGGATCGGACTACACGCTGCAACAGTTACTATATGATATTATTCTAAGAGAGATGGAGCCCGAGGGGTTGTTGTTATGCCGAGCGATTGATACTGGGCCCGAGGGATAATTTTTACTATCTACTACTTAAATATTGTTTTACCTGATTCACATGCCTTTAAAACTGAGATTTCATTTGACTTTCACTTATTCTATTGCTTTAAGTAATTTACTGGCTGATACAGAACTACCTTGTGTTGTTATGTATTTTTCTTATCGTCGGTTATTATTTATTATTATTACTCACTGGCTCGGAGTACTCACATTACTCCCGGCACCATGCGTGCTGATTCTTCTCACCTGAGCACTAACATCCTTCCCAGATCAGGCAATGAGATCGGCGCATCGATGTAGCTGTTGAAATCCGCAACCCCTTGACTCCCCTATTTTTATGCTATTTCAGTTATTCTAGACTTCAATATCCGATATTTTGTTTTGTAGACTTATAGAAATTCTATAGTAGCTGATGACTTGTGACACCCCGATTTGGGATGTGTCCGGTTAGTTTCCTTCTGATTATCGTTTTTTTTGCATTGTGATTGTTAATATGCAATTTGGATTTATAAATATGAATTAATTGCTTAAAAATAGGTGTTGGCATTGTTTTGGCTGTCCTTGTCTTCACGAAAGGCGCCATCACAGTCGGGTTTAGGATTTGGGCCGTGACATGTAGCTTAGATGTTCAAACCAAGAAATCAGTTGTTAAAGTTCTATTTTGTAGTTTCAATAGTAATATCAAAGTAATTTACAGTAACATGCAATTAAAACACTTAAAGTTTGACAACAATTATTTTCAATAACCCTGTATACGGTCGAAATCAGGTATGCCTGATTTCTCAGACTCGAGGGGTCATCTTAAGACTAAGTTCGGGCAGGATCGAGTTCGATCCCTATGGAATGGACTCGAGCTCGAAGATAGGATGTAATGCCCAAAGATCGTAGTACGATGAATATCGAAGTAGAGTATGCTCGACCCCAGAATAATACCGTTATAGGTTTCTAACAGAATTGAGCGAGATTCCTGCCACGTCCCAAAAATCATGCTGCAAATCCCGAAATAGAATTGTACGATTTCGTACTAGACAGTTAGACAGCTATCCCAATAAGATTCCTTACTGTAATGGAAATGTACCTTATTTAGGGTTTCCATGTTATATAAAAGGGATCCCAATTATTTTTAAACATCATCTAATCATTGGCAAACAATATACTCTCTACTTTTCGCTCATTGTTCATCAATATCGTCCTTTATCCTTATTGTTCTTAATTCATCTTGAGATCACTAAAGCTAGAGGTCGATACTGCTTAAGTAACACTGATTTGGTTCACTTATTTCCTTCATTTATACTTCAAACTTCTTGATTATTAATTGGTATTGAACTAGATCACATATCTTTAAAATCACAAATCAAATTTAATTGTTACTTGTATTTTCGAGGTAAACTGTTTGGCACCCACATGAGACTAAAGATAATAGTAATTATTTTATTATTGATTCTCAATACACATTATTTTTACACTTTCTCTTGTCAAGAAATTTTTGATTCTCAGGATTAAACATGTCGAACTTGCAAAATACACATGTTCACGAAAACGAAGGTCTTGGATTTCATGGAAAAAACAACAATATAGGGGTCGGTTTACCATCAATAAACCCAGGGGAAATGCCAAATGCGGAACCTATTAGTTCACATTGCCTTGAATGCAGATCTAGGTAGAGACCCCAGGGGGAGTGTACGTATCGAAGCTCGATATGGAGGCTAAGGAACACTAGGAATAGGAGATGGAGGAGTCAGCCTCCAAGTGATATTCGAGATGCTACATGGTCAGAAAATCACCATCGCTCAACTTCAGAGTCAGAATAAAACTCCGAGCATAGCTGAACCAAAAAACAGTCGACTTGTTGAACCATCACCAGAGAGGTCGAATAGAAATGGCTCGGGGACTAATCCCACTATTATGAGAATGATCAAAGAGCTCACCAAGAGGATAAAGTCTGGGGAAAAGAAGATTGAAAACAACGACAAAAAATTGAAAAATTATAACTCACGTGTTAACCAGATACCGTGGGAACCTCCGGTCTTGAAGGGTTTAGATGCCAAAAAGTTCATACAAAAACCATTCTCTCAGAGTGCGGCTCCTATGCCATTTCCTTAAAAGTTTCGCCTGCCCGATATACCAAATATAACAGGACAACCAAACCTAATGCGTATATTACTTCATACACTTGCGGGATCAAAGGAAATGACTTGAACGATGATGACATCGAGTCAGTGTTGTTAAAAAAGTTTGGGGAAACATTGTCGAAGGAGCCATGATTTGGCTTCATAACTTGCCTCCTAGCTCTATTTATTTGTTTGCTATGTTAGCAGACGCCTTTATGAAAGTACATGCCGGGCATAAATGTGGCAACGAGGAAATATGATGTATTTAAGATAAAATAAAGGAGCGGCGAGATGTTGAGGGAGTTTGTGTCTAGGTTTCAGATGGAGCGAATGGAATTACCACCATTCTCGGATGACTGGGAAGTATAGTCTTTTATGAAGGGTTTGAATGAATGGAGTTCGATGGCGTCTCGGCAATTAAAGCAGAATCTAATCGAGTATCTAGTTGTGACATGGTTGGATGTACATAACCATTACCAATCAAAGCTTAGGGTCGAAGACAACTGTAACGACCCGGCCGGTCGTTTTAGAAAATTATGCCCCAATCCCTAATTTAACTGTTTCCCATAGTACTTTTCTGCTATTGTGGTTTGCTGGGAGAGTCGGCCCTGAAATTTGAAGTATTTTGGGACACTTAGTCCCTAAATGAGAACTTTAAAGATAGAAAATGGTCCGTAACCGGAACAGTGTTAAGACGATCTCGGAACGGAAATCCGATGGTTCCATTAGCTCCGTTGGGTGATTTCGGGGTTGGGAGCGCGTTCGGAATGTATTTTGGAGGTCCTTAGCTCAATTAGGCTTGAAATGCCGAAGGTTGAAATTTTGGCGAATCCGAACGATAGGTGAGATTTTGATCTGGGGGTCGGAATGAAATTCCGACAATTTCTATAGCTTCGTTATGTGAATTTGGATATGTCCGCAAAGTTTCAGGTCATTCGGACATCGTTTGGTCGGGTTTTAGATCGAATGTGCAATTCGGAAAAATTTAAGAAATTTAGGCTTGAATTCGATGTGAATTATGGGTTTTGATGTTGCTAGACGTGTTTTTATGATTGGAATAAGTTCGTATCATGTTTTGGAGTATGTTGGTGGTTTTCGTTGGGGTCCCGGGGGCCTTGGGGTGTTTTCGGATGGTTAAACGGGAGAATGCATGGTAATTGCAGGTTGAAGTATTCTGGTTCTGTCATTTTCGCCCCTACGGAAATATGGGCGCGGAGGCGAGCCCGCGGAAGCGGACTGAGGAGCGCAGAAGCGCTTGTGCTCGCCGAAGCGGGTATTGTTCCGTTGAGGCGGTGTCGCTGGTGCGAAAGGTGTTACGCAGAAGCGGTCTAGAGGCGGATTAGGGGGATCGCAGGAGCGGAGGATTTATCGCCTAGGCGGCTCCGCAGAAACGGAATCTGGTGCGCAGAAGCGGAAATTCTCGCAGGAGCGGTTGTCTAATCGCGGAAGCGGACGCGCGAAAGTGGTCCTTTTCTCGCAGAAGCGGGATTGGCTAGTTAGGCCTGGGATCGCAGAAGCGACCAGTTGGTCGCAGATACGGGCTCGCAGGAGCGGAATTTTGTCCACAGAAGCGGAAATCGCAAAGAGTTAATTGTATCAGAAGTTAGAAAATTTCAGAAACATTTGAACATTTGGGGTCTTGGCTTAAGAGGCGATTTGGGCGATTTTGAAGAGAAATTCCAAGGGAATCATCAGGTAATCAACCAAGGACATAAACTATAATTAGTATTGATAATATTATGCAATTATATCATGAAAATGGAGGAATTTGGGGTGATTCATGGAAGATTTAACCCTAGGCTTGAACTTTAGAAAATCATGGTTTTGAGTGGACAAATGGAGTCCGAATTTGATAAACTTTATATGCCTAGACTCGTATTGAGACAAGGGTTCCGAAAATATAACTTTCGTAATTTTTCGAGAGGCGTACCGAAAGTCGGGTTTTGGCAACTTGTGGGTTTTGGTGTATTTTGAGTTATTTTGATTAGGTAATGCCCAATTGGCCTATTTTGATGTGATTCTATTGATTCTTATCAGATACTACACTTGTGGAGGCTGACATTCGCGGCAAGAGGGTTATTTCTTAGCGGTTTTGTACCGGATTTGAGGTAAGTAGCTTGTCTAACCTCGTGTGGGGGACTTTCACCCCTAGGATATTATGTGATACTTTAGATGCCTTGTACGCGAGGTGACGGGCGTGTACATGCGATGGTTGTTGAACACATACTTTACTTAAAATGTTCGATGAGTGATATTCCTGTTTTTAGCTGTTAAATTTGATATTCCTACCCGGTAGCAGCTAGAAAAGCATGATTAGGTAGTATTTAACTATCTAGTTGCTAATTGTCTTACTTGAGTTTTCTTGGTAATCGCTGGCGCTGTTTATCGGTGAAGTTATAGTTAAGCATATTATATTTTTCTCTGTGTATTACTTTACTTGCTATATTTGTGGACTGCGGGTTCAATTCCCCGAGATCCCAGGGCTGTGGGTTCGATTCCCAGAGACCCGGAGTGATAATGATGTAGACTACGGGTTCGATTCCCGAGATCCTGAGTTATTGGTAGGGACTGCGAGTTCGATTCCCGGAGATCCTGAGTTATTGGTAGGGACTACAGGTTCGATTCCTGAGATCCTGAGTTATTGGTATGGACTACGGGTTCGATTCCCGAGATCCTGAGTTATTGGTTGGGACTACGGGTTTGATTCCCGAGATCCTGAGTTATTCGTAGGGACTGCGGGTTCGATTCCCGGAGATCCCGAGTTATTGAGATATTATTGAGACATGGGCTGCGTGTTCGATTCCCGGAGACCCAGGGGTGCTGTTAATGGGACTGTGGGTTCGATTCCCACAGGTCCTGGACTTGTTTTATTGAGTTGGTTATTTGTTGTTAGCTTAATTGTAGACGGTTGCGGAAATCATCTTATTGTTGATATTTCGGAAATTATTATCATTTAACCTGCTTATTATTGTTATCATCATTATATTATTGTTCTCTCAGTAGGGCCCTGACCTTCCTCGTCACTACTCCATCGAGGTTAGGCTTGGCACTTACCGAGTACCGCCGTGGTGTACTCATGCTACTCTTCTGCACACTTTTGTTGTGCAGATCCAGGTACATCAGAGCAGGCTCGTGCTAGGTGATTTCCGCAGCTTTCTGGGAGACCTCGAGGTATGATCTGCTACGTCCGCGGATCCGGAGGCTTTCCTTCTATTCTAGTAGTACTAGTTGGCATTTTTCCTTCATCTCGTTGATAGATACTCTTTACACATAGAGCCACAGTTGTATATTCTCTTTTAGTCTGTGTTACCGTGGGATTCCGGATCTTGGTAGCGTTTTATTCATTGTGTGACGGATGTATGTGCCAAGCGGCACGGATTACATATCTTTTTATGCTATTTTTCCTGCTGTTTCTTATTTAAGTGTTTATAGCTTGTATATTCCGCAACGTGTTAGGCTTACCTAGTCGTGGGAACTGGGTGCCATCACGACATGTTCACGATTGGTGAACTAGGGTCGTGACAAGTTGGTATCAGAGCTCTAGGTTCATAGGAGTCACGGGACACAGACCGGTTACTTAGAGTCTCGTTGATCGATACGGAGACATCTGTATTTATCTACGAGGGGCTATGTAACTGTTTAGGAAACTCTTTATTTATTTTGGATTCCTTGTCGTGCAACATTTTTGACATCAAAAATCTAAACTATTGCTTTCTATTCTCTCACAGATGGTGAGGACACGATCTACTCGCGATGATCAGGTACCCGCGCCCCCTGTTGCCGTCGTCAGAAGCCGGGGCCGAGGTAGAGGACGAGGACGCGCCCGAGGTGCAGCCACAGCACCCGCGCGCGCTGCCGCTGAGGTGCCACAGGTAGACCAGGTTGGAGCGCAGGCACCTGGTACACCGACTACAGCTGCTACTACTCCAGCACTCCAGGAGACCCTGGCCCAGTTCATGAGTATGTATACCACTTTAGCTCAGGCAGGGTTGCTTCCTCTCACTGCGGCTACATCTCAGGCCGAGGGATGGGCCCAGACTCCCGCAGCCGCTACACCTGAGCAACGAGTGCTAGTGGGGCAGGTTCTAGAGATTATTGTTGTGCCTCCTGCCGCCCCAGCACAGCCCGAAGGTGGGCCAGCTGCCTTAGAGGACGAGCAGCGTAGATTGGAGAGATTCAAGAAATATGACCCTCTAGTGTTTAGTGGTTTGGCTTCAGATGATGCATTGGGTTTTCTAGAGGAGTGTCATCGTATTCTTCGTACTATGGGGATTGTGGAGACCAGCGGGTTTCCTTCACTGCTTTTCAGTTTCGTGGGGCCGCTTATGATTGGTGGCACATATATGAGTTGGATAGTCCAGAGGAGTCTGCTTCATTGACTTGGACGCGGTTTTCAGATCTGTTTTTGAGGGAGTTTGTTCCACAGAGCCTTAGGGATTCTTGGCGCTCGGAGTTTGAGCGGTTGCGACAGGGCTCCATGCCAGTATCAGAGTATGCCATCAGTTTCACCCATCTAGCCAGGCATGCACCGGCCTTTGGTAGCCACGGTTCGGGAGAGAGTGCGGAGATTTATTGAGGGTCTTGTTCCGCCTATCCGATCCAGCATGGCCAGAGAGCTTGAGACAGATATATCTTATCAGCAGGCAGTTAGCATTGCCAAGAGGATCGAGAGTATGCTCCCTAGAGAGCGGAGAGAGAGAGAGGCCAAGAGGTCTCGTGAGTCGGGTCATTTCTCTGGTGCCCGCACTTCATCAGCCGGTCATTTTGGCAGGGGTTATTCCGGTCGACCAGTTCACTCGGCATTGCCCGCAGCCGGTAGTACTCCAGGTCTTCCAGCACCTCAGGAGCCTTATTATGCTCCTCCAGTTTCCAGTGCACCTCCTGCGCGGGGTCCTTCCAGGGGTCAGACTAGTGGGGGTGAGGCCGGTTAGTCACATCCACCGCGTCCTCCCAAAGCTTGTTTGAGTGCGGGGATACTCGCCATCTGGTTAGGGAGTGCCCCAGGCGCAGGAGAGGAGCCCCTCATCAGTCATCACAGCATCCGCGTGGTTCTCAGGGTTCCAGAGGCCGCCCTCGAGAGGGGGGACAGGCCAGATTCTATGTTATTCCTGATCGCGCTGTGGCTGTTGCATCTGACTCTGTTATCACAGGTATTATTCTGGTTAGTCGCAGGGAGGCATCGGTTCTATTCGACCCTGGTTACATTTTTTCATATGTGTCTTCTTACTTTGCTTCTCATCCGGGTGTGCCTCGGGATTCTTTGAGTGCCCCCATTTATGTTTCCACTCCGGTGGGTGATTCTTTGGTAGTGGACCGCGTATATCGGTCGTGTTTGGTTACCATTTGTGATTTTGAGACCAGAGCGGATCTATTGTTGCTCGGGATGGTCGATTTTGATATTATTCTGGGCATGGACTGGTTGTCGCCCCATTATGCTATTCTTGATTGTCACGCCAAGACCGTGACGCTGGCTATGCCAGGCATTCCACATATTGAGTGGAGTGGTACTCTAGATCACACCCCTAGCCGTGTTATTTCTTTTCTCAGAGCTCAGCGTATGGTTGAGAAGGGGTGTGCTGCTTATCTAGCCTATGTGCGGGACGTCAGTATTGACACTCCCTCTATTGATTCTGTTCATGTGGTACGTGACTTTGCCGATGTATTTCCAGCTGATCTCCCGGGCATGCCGCCCGACAGAGATATTGACTTTGCTATTGACTTGTTGCCGGGCACTCAGCCCATTTCTATTCCACCGTACCGTATGGCTCCTCCTGAGTTGAAGGAGTTGAAGGATCAGCTACAGGAGTTATTGGGCAAGGGTTTTATTCGACCCAGTGTTTCGCCTTGGGGTGCTCCTGTATTGTTTGTGAAGAAAAAGGACGGTTCTATGCGTATGTGTATTGACTATCGTCAGCTGAACAAGGTTACAGTGAAGAACCGATATCCTTTGCCCCGTATTGATGATTTATTTGACCAGCTACATGGCGCACAGGTATTTTCTAAGATTGATTTGCGCTCTAGGTATCACCAGCTGAAGATTCGGGAGCCAGATATCCCGAAGACTGCCTTCAGGACTCGGTATGGTCACTATGAGTTCCTTGTGATGTCTTTTGGGCTGACTAATGCCCCAGCAGCCTTTATGCATTTGATGCACGGTGTGTTCAGGCCTTATCTGGACTCGTTCATGATTGTTTTCATTGATGATATTCTAGTATATTCCCGGAGCCGGAAGAGCACGAGCAGCATTTGAGGATAGTGCTTCAGATTCTGAGGGAGAAGCAGCTTTATGCCAAGTTCTCTAAATGTGAATTCTGGTTGAGTTCGGTGGCATTTTTGGGCCACGTGGTGTCGAGTGATGGTATTCGAGTAGATCCGAGGAAGGTGGAGGCCGTGCAGAGTTGGCCCAGACCCTCCTCCGCTACTGAGATTCGCAGTTTCCTTGGTTTGGCGGGCTATTACCGTCGTTTCGTAGAGGGGTTCTCTTCGATTGCAGCACCTATGACCAGATTGACCCAAAAGGGTGCCCCTTTTCAGTGGACAGACGAGTGTGAGGCGAGCTTTCAGAAGCTCAAGACAGCTTTGACTTCGGCCCCTATATTGATGTTGCCTACGGGTACGGGGTCCTATACCGTATATTGTGATGCCTCACGAGTTGGACTCGGCGCGGTATTGATGCAGGACGGTAGGGTGATTGCCTACGCGTCGAGACAACTGAAGGTGCATGAGAAGAATTACCCTGTTCATGATTTGGAGCTAGCTGCCATTGTTCACGCCTTGAAGATTTGGTGTCATTACTTATATGGGGTCCGTTGTGAGATCTACACTGATCACCGGAGCTTGCAGCACTTACTTAAGCAGAAGGACCTGAATATGCGTCAGAGGAGATGGTTGGAACTACTGAAGGACTATGATATTACTATTCTCTATCATCCGGGCAAGGCTAATGTGGTTGCTGATGCCTTGAGTCGTCGGGCAGAGAGTTTGGGGAGTTTAGCATATCTACCGGCTTCGGAGAGGCCTATGGCGATGGATGTTCAGGCTTTGGCCAGGCAGTTTGTTAGACTGGATCTTTCGGAGCCCAGCCGGGTTCTAGCCTGTGTGGTTTCTCGGTCTTCTCTATTTGACCGCATAAGGGAGCGTCAGTTCGACGACCCTCATTTGCTTGTCCTTCAGGATAGAGTTCGGCGTGGTGATGCTCGAGATGTTACCATCGGGGATGATGGAGTTATGAGGATGCAGGGGCATATCCGTGTGCCTAATGTGGATGATCTTCGAGAGCTGATTCTAGTAGAGGCCCATAGCTCGCGGTATTCCATCCTTCCGGGAGCCGCGAAGATGTACCAGGACTTGAAACAACATTACTGGTGGAGGCGGATGAAGTGGGATATAGTTGATTATGCTTCTAGATGCCTCAACTGCCAGCAGGTGAAGTATGAGCATCAGCGTCCGGGTGGATTGATGCAACAGATCGAGATTCCCGAGTGGAAATGGGAGCGCATTACCATGGACTTTGTATCTGGACTTCCACGGATGGTTAGGAAGTTTGATTCCATTAGGGTCATTGTGGATCGGCTGACCAAGTCCGCCCATTTTATACCGGTGAGCACTACATATTCATCGGAACGACTGGCGGAGATCTATATCAGGGAGGTAGTTCGGCTGCATGGTATTACAGTTTCCATCATTTCAGGTAGAGGCACTCAGTTCACTTCACGGTTCTGGAGAGCTGTACAGCAGGAGTTAGGTACTCGGGTGGAGCTGAGCACAGCATTTCACCCCCAGACTGATGGGCAGTCCGAGCGCACTATTCAGATTTTGGAGGATATGCTCCGTGCGTGCGTGATTGAGTTTGGAGGTTCGTGGGATCACTTCTTGCCACTGGCGGAGTTTGCTTATAACAACAGCTACCAGTCTAGTATTCGGATGGCACCGTACGAGGCCCTATATGGTAGGAGGTGCAGGTCTCCCGTGGGTTGGTTTGAGCCGGGCGAGGCCAGATTGCTAGGTACTGATATGGTTCAGGATGCAATGGACAAGGTCAAGGTGATTCAGGATAGACTTCGTGCAGCCCAGTCTAGACAGAAGAGTTATGCGGACAAGAAGGTTCACGATGTGGCTTTTATGGTTGGTGAGCGGTTTCTGCTTCGAGTCTCGCCCATGAAGGGCGTTATGAGGTTTGGGAAGAAAGGAAAGCCTGAGTCCTAGGTTTATTGGCCCTTTTGAGATTTTGAGGCGTGTCGGGGAGGTTGCTTATGAGTTGGCCTTACCTCCTATTTTAGCCGGAGTTCACCCCGTATTTCATGTCTCCATGCTCCGGAGATACCATGGTGACCCGTCGCATGTGTTGGATTTCACTTCTGTTCAGCTAGACAAGGATCTGTCTTATTTTGAGGAGCCAGTATCCATTTTAGACAGGCAAGTCAGAAAGCTAAGGTCAAAGAACATCACTTCGGTAAAGGTTCAGTGGTGGGGCCAGCCGGTCGAGGAGGCGACTTGGGAGACCGAGCAGGATATGCGCAGCCAGTACCCTCATCTTTTCACTACTCCAGGTATGTTTTCTATGCTCGTTCGAGGACGAACGAATCTTTTAAGGGTGGGAAGATGTAACGACCCGGCCGGTCGTTTTAGAAAATTACGCCCCAATCCCTAATTTAACTATTTCCCTAAGTACTTTTCTGCTATTGTGGTTTGCCGGGAGAGTCGGCCCTGAAATTTGAAGTATTTTGGGACACTTAGTCCCTAAATGAGAACTTTGAAGATAGAAAATGGTCCGTAATCGGAACATTGTTAAGACAATGTCGGAACGGAAATCCGATGGTTCCATTATCTCCGTTGGGTGATTTCGGGGTTGGGAGCGCGTTCGGAATGTATTTTGGAGGTCCTTAGCTCAATTAGGCTTGAAATGCCGAAGGTTGAAATTTTGGCGAATCCGAACGATAGGTGAGATTTTAATCCGGGGGTCGGAATGGAATTCCGACAATTTTTGTAGCTTCGTTATGTGAATTTGGATATGTCCGCAAAGTTTCAGGTCATTCGGACGTCGTTTGGTCGGGATTTAGATCGAATGTGCAATTCGTAATGTTTTAAGAAATTTAGGCTTGAATTGGATGTGAATTATGGGTTTTGATGTTGTTAGACGTGTTTTTATGATTGGAATAAGTTCGTATCATGTTTTGGAGTATGTTGGTGGTTTTCGTTGGGGTCCCGGGGGCCTTGGGGTGTTTTCGGATGGTTAAACGGGAGAAAGCATGGAAATTGCAGGTTGAAGTATTCTGGTTCTGTCATTTTCGCCCCTGCGGAAATATGGGCGCGGAGGCGAGCCCGCGGAAGCGGACTGAGGAGCGCAGAAGCGCTTGTGCTTGCCGAAGAGGGTATTGTTCCGCTGAGGCGGTGTCACTGGTGCGAAAGGTGTTACGCAGAAGCGGTCTAGAGGCGGATTAGGGGGATCCGCAGGAGCGGAGGATTTATCGCCTAGGCGGCTCCGCAGAAACGGAATCTGGTGCGCAGAAGCGGAAATTCTCGCAGGAGCAGTTGTCCAATCGCGGAAACGAACGCGCGGAAGCGGTCCTTTTCTCGCAGAAGTGGGATTGGCCAGTTTGGCCTGGGATCGCAGAAGCGACCAGTTGGTCGCAGATACGGGCTCGCAGGAGCGGAATTTTGTCCGCAGAAGCGGAAATCGCAGAGAGTTAATTGTATCAGAAGTTAGAAAATTTCAGAAACATTCCAACATTTGGGGTCTCGGCTTAAGAGGCGATTTGGGCGATTTTGAAGATAAATTCAAAGGGAATCATCAGGTAATCAACTAAGGACTTAAACTATAATTAGTATTGATAATATTATGCAATTATATCATGAAAATGGAGGAATTTGGGGTGATTCATGGAAGATTTAACCCTAGGCTTGAACTTTAGAAAATCAAGGTTTTGAGTGGGCAAATGGAGTCCGAATTTGATAAACTTTGTATGCTTAGACTCGTATTGAGACAAGGGTTTCGAAAATATAACTTTCGTAATTTTTTGAGAGGCGTACCGAAAGTCGGGTTTTGGCAACTTGTGGGTTTTGGTGTATTTTAAGTTATTATGATTGGGTAATGCCCAATTGGCCTATTTTGATGTGATTCTATTGATTTTTATCAGATACTACACTTGTGGAGGCCGACATTCGCGGCAAGAGGGTTATTTCTTAGCGGTTTTGTACCGGATTTGAGGTAAGTGGCTTGTCTAACCTCGTGTGGGGGACTTTCACCCCTAGGATATTATGTGATACTTTAGATGCCTTGTACGCGAGGTGACGGGCGTGTACATGCGATGGTTGTTGAACACATACTTTACTTAAAATGTTCGATGAGTGATATTCCTGTTTTTAGCTATTAAATTCGATATTCCTACCCGGTAGCAGCTAGAAAAGCATGATTAGGTAGTATTTAACTGTCTAGTTGCTAATTGTCTTACTTGAGTTTTCTTGGTAATCGCTGGCGCTGTTTATCGGTGAAGTTATAGTTAAGCATATTATATTTCTCTCTGTGTATTCCTTTACTTGCTGTGTTTGTGGACTGCGGGTTCAATTCCCGGAGATCCCAAGGCCGTGGGTTCGATTCCCAGAGACCCGGAGTGATAATGATGTGGACTGCGGGTTCGATTCCCGGAGATCCTGAGATTTATTGAGTTATTTTTAGGGACTACGGGTTCGATTCCTGTGATCCTGAGTTATTGGTAGGGACTATGGGTTCGATTCCCGAGATCCTGAGTTATTTGTAGGGACTACGGGTTCGATTCCCGAGATCCTGAGTTATTGGTAGGGACTACGGGTTCGATTCCCGAGATCCTGAGTTATAGGTAGGGACCGCGGGTTCGATTCCCGAGATCCCGAGTTATTGAGATATTATCGAGACACGGGCCGCGGTTCGATTCCTGAGACCTGTGGGTGTTAGCATGGGACTCGTGGGTTCAATTCCCACGAGTCCTGGACTTGTTTTATCGAGTTGGTTATTTGTTGTTAGCTTAATTGTAGACGATTGCAGTAATCATCTTATTGTTGTTATTTCGGAAATTATTATCATTTAAACTGTGTTTATTTTTGTTATCATCATTATATTATTGTTTCTCAGTAGGGCCCCGACCTTCCTCGTCACTACTCCATCGAGGTTAGGCTTGGCACTTACCGAGTACCGCCGTGGTGTACTCATGCTACTCTTCTGCACACTTTTGTTGTGCAGGATCCAGGTACATCAGAGCAGGCTCGTGCTAGGTGATTTTCGCAGCTTTCTGGGAGACCTCGAGGTATGATCTGCTATGTCCGCGGATCCGGAGGCTTTCCTTCTATTCTAGTAGTACTAGTTGGCATTTTTCCTTCATCTCGTTGATAGATACTCTTTACACATAGAGCCACAGTTGTATATTCTCTTTTAGTCTGTGTTACCGTGGGATTCCGGATCTTGGTAGTGTTTTATTCATTGTGTGACGGATGTATGTGCCAAGCGGCACGGATTACATATCTTTTTATGCTATTTTTCCCGCTGTTTCTTATTTAAGTGTTTATAGCTTGTATATTCCGCAACGTGTTAGGCTTACCTAGTCGTGGGGACTGGGTGCCATCACGACATGTTCACGATTGGTGAACTAGGGTCGTGACAATAACCAGTTGAGAGCCCCCTCGAGTTTAGTTCATCCTAACAGATCGACAGCTAAGCCCCCGAGGAATACATGTAAGGAATAGAGGTCAAATAAAGAATGGTATCAGTCGTACGTGGATCGAAGAAACAATGGTTCAGGCATTAATGCTCCTCGGAATGATCGGAGAAACGACCGAGGTCAAATCTCTCAGGGACTCATGTGTAAAAACGGGTTCGATAAACACACCGACCCCGCGGAGGTACCTCTATTGTCATAGCATAAATACGAGAAATATGTCTTGAAAATGGAAAATGAAATATTTAGGCATATAAAATGTTAGAACAAAATACTTGAGCAAATTTTTCACGCATATATAACGTATAATATAAATATACCTTTAGATTCCATAATTATTTTTTTCTGTTACATGTATGAAATATATTCTCTAAAAGCCTTTATTCTCTTTCCTTCTTAATTTTTTAAATAAAGCAATTGTGTAAATAAAGTTTTGAGTTTATGTTATTATTATCAAAATTATTGATACGAACAAATTATTTTAATTATATTTTTGTGTTAACTATTAACTATTGAGCGGTGGTTAGACCCTGCCATGTTGTATGGGGTGGAGTGCTGGCCTGTGAAGAACTCTCATGTCCGGAGAATGAGAGTTGCGGAGATGAGGATGCTCAGGTGGATGTGCGGGCTCACCAGATTAGATAATATTAAGAATGAAGTTATTCGGGAGAAGGTGGGGGTGGCCCCAGTGGATGAGAAGATGCGAGAAGCGAGACTCAGGTGGTTTGGGCATGTGCGGAGGAGAAGCCCTGATGCACCGGCGAGGAGTTGTGAGCGACTGGCGGTGGTTGGCGCGAGTCGAGGAAGAGGGAGGCCTAAGAGGTATTGGGGTGAGGTGATTAGGCAGGATATGGCTAGAATGGGGATTTCCGAGGACATGACCCTCGATAGGAAAGTTTGGAGGTCTAGTATTAGGGTTGTAGGGTAGGGCCTTCTAGAATTCTTAGTACTTCTGTTAGGGGCTAAGTGGGGTTTGGTAGCAATCTCTATAGTTAATTAATATATTGTGTTGTGCCTCTTATGGTAGTAACCGATTGGTATTATTGCATGTCATTCTACTTTTAGTTTTATGTTTAGATAATTATTTATTTGATTTATCCCGGATTTATTTGTTTTGTTTTGTTTTGTTTTGTTTGTTGATTTTCTCTCTCTTTTTCCGAGCCGAGGGTCGGCCGGAAACAGCCTCTCTACCCTTTCGGGTAGGGGTAAGGCCTGTGTACGTATTACCCTCCCCAGACCCCACTTTGTGGGAACATACTGGGTAGTTGTTGTTGTTGTTGTTGTTGTATTATAGTTATCCGTTTCAGGTGTTTAAACTCTTATTTCATTTATTTCATTTATTTCATAACTCAAGCATAACTTTTAATATAGTATTTATGTGATTTATAAAAAATAACTAATTCAAACAAGGTACAAGCATAACACGCATACGTAAAGACTAGTTCGATAATACTTTAGAAATAGAGAGGTGAAGGAATTGTGTTTACTTTAGTGTTGGAGCCCAATTCCAATTTACCCGGTCTAAAGATCAAATAACACTACATTAGTCTTAACATATTTTGAGACAAGAAATTATATTTATATTTATATTTTATTTTTTAGTTATATATTTTTTAAATTTTGGCTGCGGGGCGATAAGGTGATAATGGAACTTTTAGGCCTCATTTGTTTTTTTTAAGATTAAGACGTCTGAATCTGAATACACATCTGAATATCAAGATGTGTATTAAGATTAAGACATCCGAATCTGAATACACATCTGAATATATTAAGATGTGTATTAAGATCTGAATACTAAATAATTAAGACTGTTTAATTTTTAACATCTAAATATATAAAATTTATCTCTATTTGAAAATTAATAAACATAAAATTCAAATGAAATACTAACTAATTTAATATTTTATCAAAAATATTTATAGTTTTTAAAAATATGATAGTTGTTGGTGGTGATGGTTAACGGGTAAATACCGATTAGCAACGGTGGATGGTGGTAGTATTGGTTGATGATGGTGGTTCATGCTAGTAACTAGTAGCTATTGGTAGTGTTGATGATTATGTTTCACGATGGTGATGTTGGTGGTGGCTGATAATAGTTAATAATGGCGGGTGGTAGTAGTAGTTGTGACTGAAGAAGATGGTGGGTGGGTGGTGGTAGGTTATAATGATCGGCAGTGTCGGCCATGGTTGTTGGTGGTGATGAGGTGGTCAATTGTGTTAGTTGAGGTGGATGAGTGTTGATTGTGGGTGATGGTGGTCAAAGTGGTGGGGATAGTAGGCGGTGATGGTCAATAATGATGGCGGCTATGATTGAGGATGATGATGGCGTGGTGGTGGTAGAGGTGGTGGTGGTGGTGAGGTTGGTTGAGTATGATGGTGGTGGTGGCATGGTGGTAGTTGATAATGGTAGATGGTGACGACAGTTAATAATAAATATATGATAGCATCTTAATGAAATTAAGTTTCTGTTATAGATCTGAATCATATAGACCTATTCAGACCTATTAAGTGGTTGTGAAGTAAAAATAAACACACTTAATGATTAAGATCTGAATAATTAAGATTCAGATTTTAAAAACAAACGCACTTAATGTCTGATATCTGAATGATTAAGATTCAGACCTCCATTAAGTGCAAACAAATGAGGCCTACTTCCAACCCGTTCCCGTTTCCGTTTCCATAGGTGGCAGATCTAGAGTGCAATAATTGGGTTTTCGGGATCTAGTGACTTTTGCATAGATTCTATATTTTTATTAAAGAACTCCACTAATTATATATAAGTATCTTTGTGTGAACGCAATTATTATTGTATATTAATTTAAGATTACGACAAGAATCATAAACTTTAAATCTTGGATTCGCATCTGGTTTCCGTGAATCTGCTTAGAGTTTACTCAAACTCACCAATAGAAACTCAGTTCACGTGCTTCAACTGTCCAAATATTATAATCTGCAAGGCAAAATTAATTAGTCAAATTAGAGCTCCACACAAAGCAGCCACGAGGTTGCAATGAGAAGTCAAGCCACAAATGCTGAAAACGGACATTCAAGCAAATGAACATTACATTACATACAAGCATATAAACAAGAGAAACAAATTATCCAAATGTGGTGATGTGATTGTGAGCCAATATTTTAAGGATTGGTGCGGTAGGAGGCATAAGAATAATACGTATTAAAGTGTATTCCTAATATTAGTATTAATTATATTATAATTATTTTTTATCAACTGTTTGATTTGATGTATTTAAAACAACATACATTTTATATATTTTTTTAAAAAATATTCTTTATAAAAATACCATTCACACTTGTAGGCATATAAATTTTACTTAAAATTATATCCATAAAATAATTTGAATTGTATTTTGAATTCGAGATAAAATTGGTCCAAATAAATATTATTGAGCTAATATAATTGAATTAATTGTATGAGTCCAATATAAATAGATTAAATAAATAAGTCTTAATCCATTTGGCTAGCCCATTTAATTGGGCTAAAATGATGAGTCCACTTCATTAAGCCCAAGATTACACCTTCCTAGAGGTCGAGTTTGGTGCCACTTGTCAAATGATGTGGCGTGCCAAGTCCAGCGGAAGAGCCAATAGAAAAATGCCATATACCAAAATGACAAGGCATGTTCAGTCACACTAAAAGGCCAATGAAATCGCGCCACGTGTGCAAGTGACATGTTCTGGCCAATCAAATTCAATTTGATTGGTCGGAAAGAGTTTGTTCTTGTGACGACCCAAAGGGTCATCACTTGTTTTCTCAATCATTTCGAGCTTCTGAGGCCTTAAAAATCTCATTTATAGTTGCCTCGATTCGCATGCGCAGTTCGGACGTGAAGCCGGGAATATTTTATGTTGAAATATGTGAAAAATTTAAAGAATTTTGATATTAATATTGATATGGGTGACTTTGGTCAACATTTTTGGTAAACGGGTCTGGACCAGTGATTTGACAGTCTTAGAAAATACGTAGAAAAATATGGAACTTGGGCGTATGCTCGGAATCGAAATCCGAGGTCTAGATTCCCGGTAAAAGAATTTTTCTGTTAAATTGTTTTCTGAAAATGTTTAAGGAAAATAAAACTAAAATTTGATTTAAAAGTAATGGTATCAGGCTCGTATTTTGGTTCCCACACCCGGTACAAGTTATATATATTGGATAAGAGCTTCCTGTAAAATTTGGTTGAAAACGGACGTCGTTTGACGTGTTTCGGCGTTAAATTGGAAATTTTGGAAGTGATGAAATTTTGAAAGGATTCTTGAGTTTTAAGGCTCAATTCATTGATTTTTATGTTATTTTGGGGATTTGATCGCGCGAGCAAGTTCGTATAATTTTTTTGAGTTAATGTGCATATTTGGTTTAGAGCCCCAATGTGACGACCCGGCCCGTCGTCACGGGAATTACTACCTCGTTACCTTGCATTTATGTGTTTATGCTTTCATATCGGTGTTAGAGTCTATCGGGTGAGTTAGGAGTGATTTGGGTTGAAAATGAGGCATATAGCCTTTTTGAAGGAAACTTGAATATGGAAAGTCAACATGGAGTTGACTATTTAGTTAGAGGACTCGAAATCAGATTCTGATGATTCAGGTAGTTTCGGCAAGTGATTTGTGACTTAGGGGAGCGATCGGAATTGAATTTGGAGGTCCGGTGTAGAAATAGGCTTGAATTGGCTAAGGTTGAATTTTAGCGAAATCCGAACGGTAGGTGAGATTTTGATCCGGGGGTCGGAATGGAATTCCGACAATTTCTGTAGCTTTGTCACGTGATATTGGATATGTCTGAAAAATTTCAGGTCAATCGGACGTCGTTTGATCGGGTTTTTGATTGAATGTTAGTTTTAGAAGTTTAGATGAAATCCTAGGCTTGAATCCGCCATAATTCGATGATTTATGTGTTTAAGGACGTGTTTTTATGATTGGAACAAGTTCATATCGTGTTTTGGAGTATGTTGATGGTTTTCGTTGGGGTCCCGGGGGCCCCGGGGTGAATCCGGACCATCATCCGGCATTTTTGAGACTTAAAATTTTGCAGAAATTGTAGCAGCAGTGCAGAAAAATATAAGCCTTCGCGTTCGCGAGGCAAGGCCCGCGTTCGCATAGGCAGTGTCCAGTTGGGCATCGCGTTCGCGGGGATGGATGTCGCGTTCGCGTAGGAGGAAATGCGGAGGCATCGCGTTCGCGTAGAAGGAATCCCGGATGGCTGAAGAGATGTTCATCGCGAACGCGTGGGGTGTGTCACGTTCGCGAAGGGGAAATTTGGCTGTGCATCGCCGATGCGGGAGAGGTAACGCGAACGCGGAGAAGAAATTGGTCAGGCAGTGAATTTAATTACAAAACACAGACCAGTCGTGTTTTTTGTGATAAAACCTCCATTTTTGAGTTCTAGAGAGAGAAACTCACGGGAGATTGCTGGGAATTCATCGGGTATTCGTCGGAGGTAAGTTTCATGGCCTAATTACAGTATCTTATCATGAAATCTTTGGGTATTTCTCTGTAAATGAAAGATTAAAGGGGGGTTTAAGCCCTAGGCCTAAAATTATAGAAAATCACTGATTTGAGTGGGCAAATGGAGTCCGATTTTGGTAAATTTTCTATGCCTAGACTCGTGTTGAGACGAGTGTTCCGAATATGTGACTTGCATAATTTTTTGAGAAGTGTACCGAAAGTCGGGTTTTGGCAACTTTGCAATTTTTGGTGTAAATTGAGTTGTTTTGACTAGGTATCATTCCATTGGTCTAATTTGATGTGTTTCTACCATATTTGATAAGATTATACGTGTGCGGAGCTTGATTCTCGTGGAAAGGGCATCGCGGAGTAGTCGTCGAGTCGTATTGAGGTAAGTAATAGATGTGGGTGATCACCAGCGGGTTCGAAACCCCGGTATACCATTTTGTAACGTTGTATAGCGGCGAGACATGTACTCTCTTGTGAGTGCGGGGTCGATTATGATTTGGGGACTATGGCTTAGTCCGACCTGTTGATACTGTATTATGATATTGGCAATTCTTGGGCCGTTGAACCTCCGTCTCGGATGGTTGAGTACATTTTTGGGCTGTGAGCCAGTTATTGGGATACTGCGAGGATCGTTATCATTGTTGTGTGATATTGACATGTTAGTTTTACTATCAGTCCGTAGCTATTACTGTTTGGAAAAAAAATGATAAAAGAGTTTTCAAAACTACTTTTGAGCTCGCGAGGCTGCATTTGCATATTAGCTGACTGGTAGTGGATCGCGCTGCACGCCGCAGCGTATATTCATGATATTGTGCTTGGGCTGTAGGAGCCCCTCCGGAGTCTGAACCCCCACAGTGAGCACGGGTACCCAAATTGGATCGGGCTACGCGCTGTAGCGGTCATTTCATGCATTACATTCCATTTAGCTACATCTGCTAGCTGTTATACTGTGTTGTTGATACTTGTTGGTACATTACTGTTGATATTGAACCGTTACAGGGTATTGATTATAACTTTACATAGTGCTTTATTGTGGGTTCTTATCTACGCTGTTTTACCCCTATTTATTACCACTGAGTCTGGCAGTACTCATTTTACTCCCTGCACCTTGTGTGCAGATCCAGGTACCTCTTAGCAGTCCAGATCCGGTAGTTGTTCCGAGGCAATATCTACGGGATAGTCGAGGTAGCTGCAGAGTCCGCAGGACCTGACATCCCTTCCATCTGTCTTTTGATTTTGTATTTCTATTTCTTTCAGCACTAAGTATCATGCAAAACACTATTACACTTATGTTATATGTAGAGGATCTTGACTCTTAACCCCTCGGTCTATGGGGAGTTGTACTGTTTGGGACTTGATCCCCGTATTGGTATTTCTGTCTTCATTGACTTATTTTGTTGTGCTTAAAAATTTGGGTAAAGTGAGCTCATAGCTCCGTAATTGTTGTTTATTGGTCGGGCTGGCCTAGCAGTGTGTTGGGCACCATCACGACCGGGTTTGGGGTCGTGACACCGAGGGCTCGGGTAAGTTTCGGATAGGTATCAGGATGGTTTTGGACTTGAAAATGCAGCAGAAATTCTGCAATTTTTGCAGAGGAATTTTCTTCTATGCGATTGCATAGGTATAGCTGCGATCGCATAGAGCAAAGTTCAAGGGTCCTGAAATATTTCTATGCGATCGCATTAGCATGCTTGCGGTCACATAGCTTTCCATTTCTCCTCTATCCGATCGCACACCCGTCCATGCGATCGCATTGTGTAAAAAACCAGCCCCCTATTTCTCCTCTATTCGATCGCACAATGTGTCCCGCGATCGCATAAGGTAGCCTGCCCCTTATATGCGATCACAGCTTCTTCTACGCGATCGCAGAGTACAAATTATCTTACTCCATGCGACCGCATCCCTTGCTCGCGATCGCATAGAGAAAATTTCAGCCCAGCGATTTTAAGTTCTAAAACAGAACAGAAACGGGACAAAAATCCCATTTCTCAAACTCTCTCTTCTCCACAGCTTCTTGGGCGATTCTTGAGAAATTCTTCATCAAACTTCTTGGGTAAGTGATTCTTGACTCGTTTTCTTCATTTTTCATCAATATTATTTGAATTCCTAGGCCTAAACATGTGTAAATGGGTAGAAAAATTATAGAAATGAGTATAGTTAGGGTTTTCAAAGAATTTGCGATCTAGACCTCGTTTTGGGGTCGAACGTAAGAACAAATTGTATATTTGAACTTGTGGATGATTGCGTAAATTTATTTTGGTTCGAACCTCGTGTTTCGATATGTGGGCCCGTGGTCGATTTTTACCATTCCGGGCAGAATGTTGTAAAAATTATATTTGGCCATATGAACTAGTTTGTTAAGTAGTATTGATGATATTAAATCAATTATGTATAGATACGATTTGATTAGAGCCAAATTCGAATGGAACATGCATTGCTATAGATTGAATTGTTCGTAAACTTTCGAGGTTAGTGTTTGATCTATCCTAGCTTGAGGGAATATGAATCGAGTTTATGTGCTAATTGTTATGTGTGGAGTCCGATGTATAGGCATGGTGACGATTATCTATACGTTGGGGGGTCGAGCATGACCGTGGGTCTTAAATGGATTAAATTTCTATTAATCCTATGTGATTATATGATAGGAAATTATTATTGATTTCATACCGATAATATATATAAATTGTTAATTAAAGGTTATTGGTGTCACACCGGTAACAAATATATATTTTTGATTTATTATTATTTATTGGTTTTACACCGATAATATAAATATTATTGAAATTGTAGATTATTGGTTTAATACCGGTAATTCATTTACATACATATTGTTGATCAGAGATTATTGTCTCAAATGCCGGTAACATATTGAATTTATTATTGTTATTGGCCATAGCGCCGGTGATTTATCGGAAAGGTCGGAGTGTACGCCGCACTACTAACAGATATTGACTGTTGGCATTGGCCATAGTTGTCGGTAGCCTATTTTGTACTGTTATTGGCCATAGATGCAGTGACTTATCGGGAGGGTCGGAGTGCACGCCGCACTACTAACATGTAATAATTGTTGATATTGGCCATTATAGCCGGTAATATATTATATATGGTTTTGTTAAATAAACGAAAGGATTGATAGTAAAATGAGAATAAATGGTTGTACTCTTGTGAGTGGATAAGGTGAGTTTGGAAACAGAATTGTATTCCATCGTCCATATTATTTTTATGAAATAATATTTTGCTACTGTACGAGGGTACGTTCTTTTCCTATAAATGTTCACTATTGTATATTGTTGTTTGTTTGTATCTATGTATATTTTAACTGTACAGGTTTATGTAGGTGTCTCGTCCTAGCCTTGTCACTACTTCGTCGGGATGGGCCAGGCACTTACCAGCACATGGGGTCGGTTGTGCTGATACTACACTCTACACTCTTTTTGCGCAGATATAGGTTACGGACAGCAGCATTGGAAGTAGCACGATTGTGGATATTTTGACTACTAAGACTTCGTGGTAGCCTTGCAAGCATCCGCAGGACCCGTTATCTCCTCTATATTTATTTTTCGTTCTTTTAACTCACGTATTTGAGATAAACAACCTATACTTGTTTTAGACGTTTATGTGTATTATTCTTAGAAGTTAGTGAGTATTGTGACACCAGTCTCGGGTAGTGTATCATGCTTGGGTTTTCTGTACCGTTTTTTAATTAAAATTTGCTAAGTCTTCCGCTAAATTTATTTATTCAGTTGTAAATTCATAATTTTATTTAAAGTCTTAAAAATAGAGTTGTAATTAATGGAAATGTAAGTAACAATTGGCTTGCCTAGCTTCCATTAGTAGGCGCCATCATGACTCTCGATGGTGGGAAATCCGGGTCGTGATAAGTTGGTATCAGAGCTCTAGGTTGCACAGGTCTCACAACTCACGAACAACCTTAGTAGGGTCTGAGGGATCGGTACAGAGACGTCTGTATTTATCCCCCAGAGGCTACAAAGTTAGGAAAATCTTCCATTTATTATTCCAGTCGTGTGACTTTGATCTTTTAAATGCTAATTGAATTTCTACACTGTTCTTCCGCAGATGGCAAGAACACACGCTTCCTCATCTACTGACTAACAGCCCGAGGCCCCAGCAGCAGCAGCTCCTGCTAGTGGCCGAGGTCGAGGTCGTCCTAGAGACTGAGGTAGGGGCAGAGCTTGGCCCGGAGCAACAGTACAAGTGGCAGAACCTCAGGTTCATATCGAGGAGGAGGCTCCAGCCAACAGTTCTCCTAGGCCCAACTCAGGTCCCACGAGGGGTTATGTTTACACCGGACCTTCAGGATGCTCTAGTCCGGATAGCAGGGTTTATGGACAATATCACCACAGCAGGTTTACCGACAGCAGCACCAGCCACCAGGTTGGAGGAGGTAATCAGACTCCTGCTACGCGCACTATGGAGCCAGTTATTCCCCAGGCTCAGGTTCTTGTGATTCAGCCAGTTGAGGCAGCTCAGCCTGTTATTGTGATTTCGTCTAGTGATGGTGCAGCTATGTCCGCTGATGCGTTATGGAGATTGGACAGGTTTACCAAGCTGTTCACTACCACATTCAGTGTCACTCCTTCAGAGGATCCACAGGATTTCCTATATAGCTGCCACGAGGTTCTCCGTACTATGGGTATTGTGGAGACTAATGGGGTTGATTTTTCCACTTTTCGATTATCTGGTTCCGCCAAGACTTGGTGGAGAGATTATTGTCTATCTAGGCCAACGGGATCATCATCTTTGACTTGGGGCCAATCCGCAGAATTGTTTTTGGAAAAGTTCCTTCCATAAACTCAGAGGGAGGCTTTGCACAGGCAATTTGAGCGTCTTCATCAGGGTTCTATGTCTATCACACAGTACAAGACTAGGTTCATTGACCTGGCTCGTCATGCCATTATCATACTTCTCACAGATCAGGAAAGGGTGAGAAGGTTTATTGATGGCTTGAATCAGCCCATTCGACTACAGATGGCTATATGAGCAATGACTGAAATGACTTTTCAGGAGGCGGCTAATGTAGCCCGCAGGATCGAGATGTCTCTATCATAGGGAGCAGGTCGCAGATCCGATAAGAGGCCCCGTAATTCAGGCAGGTTTAGTGGTACCTCATTTGGAGGTAGTATTCGGATGGTAGAGGCCATCCTCCTTGGCCTTTTCAGTCAGCCCTTCAGGCTTCTCACGGCCCTTCAGGTAGTCGTGATTCTCAGCCGCAATACTCTAATCCGTAGTTGTATAGTGCATCACCACAACCTATCAGTGCACATCCACTTTAGAGTTTCCAAGGTGATCATTTGGGTCGGCGAGGTCAGCCCCAGTTTTCCCAACTTTCATGTTCAGATGGGTGCTATGAGTGTGGAGATTTGGGTCATATCAGGAGACATTGCTTGAGATTTAGAGGTCCTCAGTCACAACAGCAGGGTTCTCGTGCTATCGTTTAGTCCCTGGTTCCCCCACAGCCTACCCAGCCGGCTAGAGGCGGGGGTAGAGGACATAGAGGTGGAGGCAGAGGTCATAGAGGTAGAGCTTAGACCAATAGAGGTATACACTAGCTAGCAGCTGATCGTCCCAGAGATACTGCTCCGTTAGTGGGGCCCAGCCCCGATGTTATGAACTTCCTGCCAGACCAGAGGCTGAGTCCTCAGATGCCGTCATTGCAGGAATTATTTTGGTTTGTGATAGAGAGGCATCAACATAATTTGAACCTGGGTCTACATATTCGTACGTGTCTTCCTATTTTGCACCATACTTGTTTCCGCCTAGTAATCCACTCGGTGTTCCTATTCATGTGTCTACATCAGTAAGCGATTCTATTATGGTTGATTGAGTTCATCGGTCTTGTATTGTAGTGATTGAGGGTCTTGAGACTCATGCAGATTTATTGCTCTTAAATATGACGGACTTCGATATCATATTAGTCATGGACTGGATATCTCCATATCATGCTATTTTAGATTGCCATGCCAAGACTGTGACTTTAGCTCTGCTGAATTTGCCTCGTATAGAGTGGAAAGGAATTTCTGGTAATGTCTTTTGGGTTGACAAATGCCCCAGCAGCTTTTATGGAATTGATGAATCGGGTGTTCCAGCCTTATTTAGACTTGTTTGTAATAGTCTTCATTGATGACATAATAATATATTCCCGCAGTCAGGAGGAGCATGCGCAACATATCAGAATGGCATTGCAGACTCTAAAAAATAGCCAACTATACGCAAAATTTTCAAAGTGTGAATTTTGGCTAAGTTCAGTTGCATTCCTGCTGAACTTAGCTAAGTTCTACTAGGTGTTGCTCTGATGGTAAGCAACCCCCACTTCCAACCGAGAGGTTGTGAGTTCGAGTCTCCCCAAGAGCAAGGTGGGAAGTTCTTGGAGGGAAGGATGCCGAGGGTCTATTTGGAAACAGCCTCTCTACCCCAGGGTAGGGGTAAGGTCTGCGTACACACTACCCTCCCCAGACCCCACTATGTGGGATTATACTGGGTTGTTGTTGTTGTTGTTGTTGTTGTTCCGTTGCATTCCTGCATCATATTATGACGACATCAGGTATTCGGGTTGATCTAAAGAAGATTGAGGCAGTCAAGAATTGGCCTAGACCGACATCAGCCACAGAAATTCAGAGTTTCTTAGGATTAGCGGGTTATTATCGGTGATTCGTGGATGGGTTTTCATCTATTGCAACCCCATTGACCAGGTTGACGTAGAAAGGTGTTCAGTTCGAATGGTTAGATGAATGTGAAGCGAGCTTTCAGAAGCTCAAGACAGCCTTGACCACAGCACCGGTATTGGTTTTTCCCATAGGTACAAGACATTATATTGTTTATTTTAATGCTTCCCGGCGATTCAGAGTTTCAGACATCGGCCACAAAAATGCAGAGTTACTTGGGATTAGCGGGTTATTATCGGCGATTCGTGGAGGGGTTTTCATCTATTGCAACCCCATTGACCAGGTTGACGCAGAAAGGTGTTTAGTTCGAATGGTCAGATGAATGTGACGCGAGCTTTCAGAAGCTCAAGACAACCTTGACCACAGCACCAGTATTGGTTTTACTCACAGGTACAAGACCTTATACTATTTATTTTAATGCTTCCCGTATTGGTCTTGGTGCAGTGTTAATGTAGGATGGCAAGGTTATTGCCTATGCTTCGAGGCAGTTGAAGATTCATGAAAAGAACTATCCAGTTCTTGATCTTGAATTGGTGGTGATTGTTCACGCATTGAAGATCTAGAGGCATTATTTGTATCGTGTGGCATGTGAAGTATACACCGATCATAAGAGTCTTCAATATTTTTTTAAACAGCAGGAGTTGAATTTGAGGTAGAGAAGATGGCTAGAATTGCTGAAAGATTATGATGTCACCATTTTATATCATCTGGGAAAAGCAAACATGGTGGCCGACGCTTTGAGTAGGAAGTCATCCAGTATGGGTAGTCTTGCTTACATTCCAGTCAGTCAGAGGTCGCTTGCTTTGGATGTTCAGTCCTTAGCCAACCGATTTGTGAGGTTGGATATTTCTGAGCCTAGTCGAGTGCTAGCTTGCACGGTCACTCGCTCTTCATTATTGGAGCGTATCCGCGATCAACAATATAATGATTCTTATTTATGTGACCTTAAAGACACGGTTCAGCGAGGAGGTGCCAAGCAGGTCACCTTAGATGCTGATGGGATTCTGAGGATGCAAGGGCGCATTTGTGTTCCAAATGTTGATGGGCTTAGAGAATTGATTCTAGAAGAGGCGCATAGTTTGCGGTATTCTATTCATCCAGGCGCAACAAAGATGTATCAGGATTTGCGGCAACACTATTGGTGGCGTAGAATGAAAAAGGATATTGTGGCATATGTGTCACGGTGTCTGAATTGTCAACAGGTTAAATATGAACATCAGAGATATGGCGGTTTATTTCAAAGAATTGAGCTTCCTGAATGGAAGTAGGAGTGGATCACTATGGACTTTGTTTCTAGATTTTCGATGACTTGGAAGAAGTTTGATGTTGTTTGGGTTATTGTTGATAGGCTGACCAAGTCAGCTCATTTTATTTCGGTTGTCACTACCTATTCATCCAAGAGATTAGCTGGGATTTATATCAAGGAGATTGTTCACCTTCATGCTGTGCCTATCTCTATTATTTCAAATCGAGGTACGCAGTTTACCTCACATTTCTGGAAGGCGGTTCAACGAGAGTTGGGCACCCAAGTCCAGCTAAGTACAGCCTTTCATCCCAGACGGACGGTCAGTCCGAGAAGAATATTCAGATATTGGAAGATATGCTTTGAGCGTGTATTATTGATTTTGGAGGTTCATGGGATCAATTCATGCCTTTGGCAGAGTTTGCTTATAATAATAGTTATCAATCGAGCATTTAGATGGCTCCTTATAAAGCCTTGTATGGTAGGCAGTGTCGTTCTCCAGTTGGATGGTTTGAACCTGGAGAAGCTCGGTTGTTGGGTACGGATATAGTTCAGGAGGCCTTAGATAAGGTCAAATTCAAGATAGGCTTCGCACAACTCAGTCCAGGCAAAAGAGCTATGCAGATCACAAGGTTCGAGATATAGCTTTCATGGTTGGCGAGCGAGTATTTGTGATGACCCAGCCCGTCATCATGAGAGTTATCACCCCGTCATCCCCGTTATATACTTGTTAATGTTGCAATATGCATGTTGGGTAAGTTTGAGTCAATCCGGGTTGAGTTTGGTTGAAATTGAGACAAATAGTCTCTTAGAAGAAGGAATAGTTGAGAAAAGTCAGCTGGATGTTGACTTGTGAGTTAGAGAGCTCGGAATTGAGTTCTGATGATTCGGTCAGCTCTGGGAGGTCATTTATGATCTAGGAGAGTGATCGGAAGTGAATTTGGAGGTCCAGTGTAGTTTTAGGCTTGAATTGGCTAAAGTTGAATTTTGGTGATATCCGATCGGTAGGTGAGATTTTGATCTGGGAGTCGGAGTGGAATTCCGACAGTTGCAGTAGCTCCGTTAGGTGATTTTGGATGTGACTTCAAAATTTCAGGTCATTCAGAGGTCGTTTAGTCAGGTTTTTGATCGAATGTCGGTTACGGAAGTTAGAATGAATACTTAGGCTTGAATATGCTTGGATTCGACGTTTTCCGTGTTTAAGGGCGTGTTTTTATGATTGGAACAAGTTTGTATTGTGTTATGGAGTATGTTGGTGGTTTTCGTTGGGGTCTTGGGGGCCTCAGGATGAATTCGGGGGTCCAAACGGACTATTTTTGGCCTAAGTCAGCGGCTGATCTGCTGCAGTATCTGCAGAAAAAGTTTGTTTTTCGCGTTCGCGTAGGGGGTCACGCGTTCGCGAAGAGTATAGGAGAGCTGGGATCTTTTGTTCATCGCGTTCGCGAGAGGAGGAATGCGAACACGTAGGTTCAGGCCTGGGAGCATCACGTTCGTAATGGGTGTGCATGCGTTCGCGTAGGTTTGGGTGATTGGGCATCGCGAACGCGGCTGGAAGCCACGCGTTTATATAGAGTAAATCCGGAGGCTGCTATTTTTGTTCATCGCGAACGCGTGGGTAGTGTCGCGTTCGCGAAGGGTTAAATGCCTGGGCAGTGAATTTAAGTCCAGAACATTTCAGACGCGGGTTTTCATTCTCAAACCTCCATTGTTGAGTCTTAGAGAGAGAAAGTGACGGGAAATTGCTAGCACTTCATCGGGTTATCGTCGGAGGTAAGTTTTGTGGTTCAATTATGCGTTTTTATCATGAAATCCACCTCTATTTTACTGAAATTGGATGAAATTTTGGGGGAATTTAGCCTAAGCGAGGGCTTTGGAACAATGTCGATTTGAGGGGCCAAACGGAGTCCGATTTTGGAAAACTTTATATGCATAGATTCGTATTGCGACGAGGATTCCGAATATGTAACTTTTGTTATTTTTCAAGAAGCGTATCAAAAGTAGGGTTTTGACAACTTTGTGGGTTTTGGTGTAATTTGAGTTATTTCGAATGGGTTGTGCGTTATTAGCATATATTGATGTTTTCTCTATGAATTTGAACATATTCACATCTGAGGCGGTTGAGTTGCGAGGAAAGTGCAAGGCGGACTAAGGCTTCTACCAGGTCGAGGTGAGTGGTGATAGTAAATAATGTACTGAGGGTTTGAAACCCCGTACTAGCACTTCACAGTGCTATGTTGAGATGAGACACACGTCTTGTGACGGGCGTGGTGACATTGTTATTGGGGAATTGGACTTGGTCCTTTCCAACTAATAGTGTATTGTGTATTATGATTGAGAATGGGATTATATAATTGGGCTAGTAGCCATGTTTGGGGCCTTGTGCCGATCTGTAGAGCATTAGGGAACCTGTTGAGCTAGGTGACCCCTATATTATGTTGGAAACTTACACTCATCCATAAAACTAGCCGAATAGCATATCCAGAGCCGGTACTAGATGTGTACTGTGAGAGATAGACTACTTAGGGTGGAAATTCCCTGATTTAGCTAAGTGGGCCTGAAAGGCCAATTCTATACTAATATGGATAGGGTCGAGGACCCATTATGAGGTATTATTTATATATATACCTGCATTGGATCGGACTACACACCGCACTGATGTATATGTGGATTGAACTGCACGCCGCAGTAATATATACATGTGGATCGGACTACACGCCGCAGTATTATTGCGCTTGGGTTGTAGGAGCCCCTTCAGAGTCTGAGTCTGCACACATTCTCAGTGAGCGCTGGAGTATATTATGGGATCGGGCTGCACGCCGCAATAGTATAGTTATATATACACATATATATATTGGATCGGACTGCACGCCGCAGTAATATATGTATGGATCGGGCTGCACGCCGCAGTATCATAGCGCTTGGGTCTACGGAGCCCTTCCGAAGTCTGTATACACCCCTAGTGAGCGCCGTCGATGTTAAATGGGGCGGGCTGCACGCCGCAGCATTATACTTATATATATCCGAATGTGACGTAAATACTTATACACTATAGACATATGTATATGTTTACATACATTGAGATGGCTGTACACCGTAGTGATACGAGTGAGGATTTGGTCAGTGTGGGACTTTGTTGAGATAGATGTGGACTGGAGATCAGAGTATTCACCTTAGTGACGACTTACCTGTGGGAGTTTGCCTTAGAACTGTTTAGTGATAGCACATGAGTTCTTACTTTCAGTTATTGTTTATTATTATTACTCACCGAGTTGAAATATACTCACCTCAATCCACTGCACTTTCTGTGCAGATCCACAGGTGCCCGAGAGAGCAGTTGAGCTGTTGCAGCTGCTTATTCATATCTACTTGCGGAGATGACGAGGTAGCTGCCGACGTCCGCAGAACCTATTTTCTCCTTCCTTATCATTTTGTTGCTTTCATTTTTCCTAGACTTGTTTGTATAGGTTGTTTATTCTGTAAAGGATCAGACTTGCGACACCACGATTTGGTTGGGACCGTGTTTTGTATGCTTCTACTATTACGTTTATCATTTTGATATGAATACTTCCTATTTAAGTTTAACTTGATTATCTGGAATTAATAATTGGTTGGTTTAAGGGATAACATGGTCGGGCTTACCTAACATTGTGTTGGGCGCCATCACGACCAGGGTTTGGGTCGTGACAAGTTGGTAAATAGTCTCTTAGAAGAAGGAATAGTTGAGAAAAGATAGCTGGATGTTGACTTGTGAGTTATAGAGCTCGGAATCGAATTCTGATGATTTGGTCAGCTCCGGGAGGTCATTTATGAGCTAGAAGAGCGATCGGAAGTGAATTTGGAGGTCCGGTGTAGTTTTAGGCTTGAATTGGCTAAAGTTGAATTCGATGTTTTCCGTATTTAAGGGCGTGTTTTTATGATTGGAACAAGTTTGTATCATGTTATGGTGTATATTGGTGGTTTTAGTTGGGGTCCCGGGGGCCTCGGGATGAATTCGAGGGTCCAAACGGACCATTTTGGCCTAAGTCAGCAGCTGATCTACTGCAGTATCTGCAGAAAACATTTGTTCTTCACGTTCGCGTAGGGGTTCACGCGTTCGCGAAGTGTATCGGAGAGCTGGGATCTTTTGTTCATTGCGTTTGCGAGAGGAGGAACGCGATCGCGTAGGTTCAGGCCTGGGAGCATCGCATTCGCGATGGGTGTGCACGTGTTCGCGTAGGTTTGGGCGATTGGGCATCGCGAACGCGGCTGGAAGCCACGCGTTCACGTAGGCTAAATCCGGAGGCTGCTATTTTTTTCATCACGAACGCGTGGGTAGTGTCGCGTTCGCGAAGGGTTAAATGCCTGGGTAGTGAATTTAAGTCCAGAACATTTCAGACGCGGGTTTCCATTCTCAAACCTCCATTGTTGAGTCTTAGAGAGAGAAAATGACGGGAAATTACTAGGACTTTATCGGGTTATCGTCGGAGGTAAGTTTTGTGGTGTAATTACGCGTTTTATCATGAAATCCTTCTCTATTTTACTGAAATTGGATGAAATTTTGGGGGAATTTAGCTTAAGCCATGGCTTTGAAAATATGTCGATTTGAGGGGGCAAACGGAGTCCGATTTTGGAAAACTTTATATGCATAGACTCGTATTGAGACGAGGATTCCCAATATGTAACTTTTGTAATTTTTTAAGAAGCGTACCAAAAGTCGGCTTTTGACAACTTTGTGGGTTTTGGTGCAATTTGAGTTATTTCGAATGGGTTGTGCGTTATTAGCATATATTAATGTATTCTCTATGAATTTGAATAGATTCGACATCCGAGGCGGTTGAGTTGCGAGGAAAGCGCAAGGCGGACTAAGGCTTCTACCGGGTCGAGGTGAGTGGTGATAGTAAATAATGTACTAAGGGTTTGAAACCCCATAGTAGCACTTCACAGTGCTATGTTGAGATGAGACACGCGTCTTGTGACGGGCGTGGTGACATTGTGGTTGTGGAATTGGACTTGGTCCTTTCTAGCTAATAGTGTATTATGTATTGTGATTGAGAATGGGATTATAACTGTGTAATTGGGCTAGTAGCCATGTTTGGGGCCTTGTGCCGATCTGTAGAGCATTAGGGAACCTGTAGAGCTAGGTGACCCCTATATTATGTTGGAAACTTACACTCAGCCGTAAAACTAGCCGAATAGCATATCGAGAGCAGGTACTAGATATGTACTGTTAGAGATAGACTACTTAGGGTGGAAATTCCCTGATTTAGCTGAGTGGGCCTGAAAGGCCAATTCTATAGTAATTGGGACAAAGTCGAGGACCCATTATAAGGTATTATTTATATATATACCTGGATCGGATCGGACTGCATGCCGCAGTGATGCATATGTGGATCGGACTGCACGCCTCAGTAATATATACATGTAGATCAGACTGCACGCCATAGTATTATTGCGCTTGGGCTGTAGGAGCCCCTTCGGAGTCTGAGTCTGCACACATTCTCAGTGAGCGCTGGAGTATATTATGGGATCGGGCTACATGCCACACCAGTATAGTTATATGTGTATATATATATTGGATCGGACTACACGCCGCAATAATATATGTGTGGATCGGGCTGCATGCCGCAATATCATAGCGCTTGGGCCTAGGGAGCCCCTTCGAAGTCAGTATACACCCCTAGTAAGCGCCATCGACGTTAAATGGAGAGGGCTGTGCGCTACGGCGTTATATGTATTGGAGCGGGCTGCATGCCGCAGTATTATACTTATATATATCCGAATGTGTACTTAAATACTTATACACTATAGACATATGTATATGTTTACATACATTGAGATGGTTGTACACCACATTGATACGAGTGAGGATTTGGTCAGTGTGGGACCTTGTTGAGATAGATGTGCACTGGAGATCAGAGTATTCACCTTAGTGATGACTTACCTGTGATGTTGCCTTAGGACTGTTTAGTGATAGTACATGAGTTCTTATTTTCAGTTATTGTTTATTATTATTACTCACTGAGTTGAAATATACTCACCCCACTCCCCTGCACTTTTTGTGCAGATTCACAGGTGCTAGAGATCAGTTGAGCTGTTGCAGCTGCTTATTCATATCTACTTGCGGAGACTACGAGGTAGTTGCCAATGTCCGCAGAACATGTTTTCTCCTTCCTTATCATTTTGTTGCTATCATTTTGCCTAGACTTGTTTGTATAGGTTGTTTATTCTATAGAGGCTCATACTTGCGACACCACAATTTGGTTGGGACCGTGTTTTGTATGCTTTTACTATTACATTTATCATTTTGATATGAGCACTTGCTATTTAAGTTTAACTTGATTATCTAGAATTAATAATTGGCTGGTTTAAGGGATAACATGGTCGGGCTTGCCTAGCATTGTGTTGGGCGCCATCACGACCAGGGTTTGGGTCATGACAGTATTTCTCCGAGTGCCGCCTATGAAGGACGTGATGAGATTTGGAAAGAAGGGAAAACTTAGCCCTAGGTTTATTGGCCCATTCGAGATTCTTGATCGTGTGGGAGAGGTGGCATATAAGCTTGCCTTGCCACCTAGCTTTTCAGCTGTACTATCTAGTGTTTCATGTATCCATGCTCCGAAATATCACAGCGATCCATTGCATGTGTTAGATTTCAGCACTGTCAAGTTGGACAAGGATCTATCTTATGAGGAGGAGCCGGTAGCTATTCTAGATCGGCAGGTTCGACCTGGGAGTCCAAGTATGACATGCATAGCCGATATCCTCATCTATTCCCTGACTCAGGTACTTCTTTCTTTTGTCCGTTCGAGGACGAACGATTGTTTTAGAGGTGGAGAATGTGACGACCCAAAGGGTCATCACGTATTTTCTAAATCATTTCGAGCTTCCTAGGCCTTGAAAACTCATTTATAGTTGCCACGATTTGCGTGCGCAGTACAGGTGCAAAGCCGGAAAATTTTTATGTTGAAATATGAAATATGAAATATGTGAAACATTTGAAGAATTTTGATATTAATATTGATATGGTTGACTTTGGTCAACATTTTTGGTAAACGGGCCCGGACCCATGATTTGACGGTCTCATAAAATCCGTAGAAAAATATAGAACTCGGGCGTATGCTCGGAATCGAAATCCGAGGTCTAGAAACCCGGTATAAGAACTTTTCTGTTAAATTGTTTTCTGAAAATGTTTAAGGAAAATAAATTTAAAATTTGATTTAAAAGTAATGGTATCGGGCTCGTATTTTGGTTATGACGCCTAGTACAAGTCATATATAATGGTTAAGTTCTTCCCTGTAAAGTTTGGTTGAAAACAGACGTCGTTTGACGTGTTTCGGCCTTAAATTGGAAATTTTGGATGTTACGAAATTTTGAAAGGATTCTTGAGTTTTAAAGCTCAATTCATTGATTTTGATGTTATTTTGGTGATTTGATTGCGCGAGCAAGTTCGTATGATATTTTTGAGTTAGTGTGCATATTTAGTTTAGAGCACCGAGTGCTCGGGTGAGTTTCAGATAGGTATCGGGATGGTTTTGGACTTGAAAATGCAGCAGAAATTCTGCAATTTTTGCAGAGGGATTTTCTTCTATGCGATCGCATAGGTATAGTTGTGATCGCATAGAGCAAAGTTCAGGGGTCCTGAAATCCTTCTATGCGATCGCATTAGCATGCCCGCGATCGCATAACTTTCCATTTCTCCTCTACGCGATCGCACACCCATCCATGCGATCGCGTTGTGTAAAAAACCAGCCCCCCTATTTCTCCTCTATGCGATCGCACAGTGTGTCCTGCGATCGCATGAGAGAGTCTTCCCCTTCTATGCGATCGTAGCTTCTTCTAAGCGATCGCAGAGTACAAATTGCCTTACTCTATATGATCGCATCCCTTGCTCCGCGATCACATAGAGCAAATTTCAGCCCAGCGATTTTAAGTTCTGAAACAGAACAAAAATGGGATAAAAATCCCATTTCTCAAACTCTCTCTTCTCCACATCTTCCTGGGCGATTCTTGAGCAATTCTTCATCAAACTTCTTGGGTAAGTGATTCTTAACTCGTTTTCTTCATTTTCCATCAATATTATTTGAATTCCTAGGCCTAAACATGGGTAAATGGGTAGAAAAATTAGAGAAATGAATATAGTTAGGGTTTTCAAAGAATTTGCGATCTAGACCTCATTTTGGGTTCGAACTTAAGAACAAATTGTATATTTGAACTCGTGGATGATTGGGAAAATTTATTTTGGTTCGAACCTCGTGTTTCGATCATGTGGGCCCAGGGTCGATTTTTACTATTCCGGGCAGAATGTTGTAAAAGTTATATTTGGCCATATGAACTAGTTTGTTTCCCCAGACCCCACTTTGTAGGAACATACTGGGTAGTTGTTGTTGTTGTTGATGAACTAGTTTGTTAAGTAGTATTGATGATATTAAATAAATTGTGTATCGATACGATTGGATTGGATTAAAATTCGAAAGGAAAAGGCATTTCTACAGATTGAATTGTTCGTAAACTTTCGAGGTAAGTGATTGATCTATCCTAGCTTGAGGGAATAAGAATCGAGTTTATGTGCTAATTGTTATGTGTGGAGTTCGACGTATAGGCCTAGTGACGAGTATCTATACGTTGGGGGTCGAGCATGACCGTGGGTCTTAAATGGATTAAATTCCTATTAATCCTATGTGATTATATGATAGGAAATTATTATTGGTTTCATACCGGTAATATATATAAATTGTTGATTAAAGGTTATTGGTGTCACACAGCTAACAAACATATATTGTTGATTTATTATTATTTATTGGTTTTACACCGGTAATATAAATATTGTTAAAATTGAATATTATTGGTTTAATACCGGTAATTCATTTATATACATATTATTGATCAAAGATTATTGGCTAAAATGCAGGTAACACATTGAATTGATTATTGTTATTGGCCATAGCGCCGGTGATTTATCGGAAGGGTCGGAGTGTACGCTGCACTAATAACAGATATTGATTGTTGACATTGGCCATAGTTGCTGGTAGCCTATTTTGTACTGTTATTGGTCATAGATGCCGGTGACTTATCGGGAGGGTCAGAGTGCACGCCGGACTACTAACAGGTAATAATTATTTATATTGGCCATAATAGCTGGTAATATATTATGTATGGTTTTGTTAAATAAAAGAAAGGATTGGTAGTAAAATGAGAATAAATGGTTGTACTTCTGTGAGTGGATGATGTGAGTTTGGAAACAGAATTATATTCCATCGTCCATATTATTTTTATGATATAATATTTTGCTGTTGTACCATGGTACGTTCTTTTCCTATAAATGTTCACTATTGTATATTGTTGTTTGTTTGTATCTATGTATATTTTAACTATACAGGTTTATGCGGGTGTCTGGTCCTAGCCTTGTCACTACTTCACCGGGATAGGCCAGGCACTTACCAGCACATGGGGTCGGTTGTGCTGATACTACACTCCGCGCTCTTTTTGCGCAGATACAGGTTACGGACAGCAGCATCGACAGTAGCACGATTGTGGATATTTTGACTACTGAGACTTCGAGGTAGCCTTGTAGGAGTATACAAGACCTGTTTTCTCCTCTATCTTTATTTTTCATTCTGTTATCTCACATATTCGAGATAAACAACCTATATTTCTTTCAGACGATTATGTGTATTATTATTAGAAGTTCGTGAGTATTGTGACACCAGTCTTGGGTAGTGTATCATACTTGGGATTTTTGTATCATTTTCTTAATTTACTAAAATTTGCTAATTCGCAAAATTTATTTATTCCGCTGTAAATTCATAATTTTATTTAAAGTCTTAAAAAGAGAGTTGTAACTAATGGAAACGTAAGTAACACTTGGCTTGCCAAGCTTCCACTAGTCGGCACCATCATGACTCCCGATGGTGGGAAATCCGGGTCATGGCAGTTCTTATCACAACTCTTCCCTTCCACAACTATAAATAGGGGTCTTCATAACTCAGAAAAGACACCTGAAGCTATAACAAGAAGCAAGAAATGGCTCGTGGATCAAACGGTGCAAATTCCTCCACAAGTTTCAAGCTTCAAGTTCAAGTTCAAGAAATCAAGTTCAAGCTCAAGCACGAAGAAGAAATCAACTTCAAGTCCAAACAATCAAGCTCAAAGCTCAAGAACAAGATTATCGTTCATGACAATAAACATAGATTCAAGATCAAGCTCAAAGGCCCTTGAATTTATTTACTATTGAAAAGAAGAATCAAAGGATTCATAGAGATTGTACACTCAAATATTCAAAATCAAATACTACGGTTGTTGCAATATTTTTCGATCTTGATTTTATTTTCTTGACACAAATTTATTGTTTACAAATTCTGGCATGCCCAGTGGTACAATTTCTACCTCTCATCTCAACTTTTCAATCACCTAAGTTCAAGAACATTGAAATGGCTTCAAATAAATCAACTCTGGTTCAACTTCCACCATGGCTGCTAAACTAGGTTCTATGCTGATGTGGAAAGCATCCTCGATGTTACATTCGAAAGCTTGGACCGGTTACGAGGAGCAAAGCAAGCTCTTTAGGATAATAAGTGAGACGACCCGGTCCATCATCACATGAATTACTGCCCCGTTTTCTCCGTTACATGCTTGTACGTGTTTCAGTATGTATATTTGGTGAATTTGAGTCAATTCGGATCGAGTTTGGAAGAAAATAGGACAAATAAGAAGGAATAATTTGGAAAAGTCAACCGGATGTTGACTTGTGAGTTAGAGGGCTCGGAATCGAATTCTGATGGTTCAATTAGCTTGGGTGGATGATTTGTGACTTAGGAGAGCAATCCGAATTTAATTTAGAGGTCCGATGTAGAAATAGGCTTGAATTGGCGAAGTTAGAATTTTGGCGGAATCCAGTCGATGGGTGAGATTTGATCCGAGAGTCGGAATGGATTTCCAACAGTTGCAGTAGCTTCATTAGGTGATTTTGGAAATTTCTGCAAATTTTCAGGTCATTCGAACATCGTTTGGTCGAGTTTTTGATTGGATGTTGGTTTCGGAAGTTTTAGTTGAAACTTAGGCTTGAATCCACCTTAATTTGATAATTTTTGTGTTTAAGGATATGTTTTTATGATTGGAACAAGTTCGTATCGTGTTTTGGAGTAGGTTGAGGTCCCGGGGGCCTCGGGGTAAATTCGGGTGATCAAACAGACCATTTTAGACTTGAGGGAATTGCTGGTTTTTAGTTAAAAATTGCAGAAGATTTTCTTCAATGAGTTCGCATAAGGCAGGATGTGAACGCGTAGTGCAATCTGGAGATGGCCTAGAAATGGTCACTGCGATCGCGGTCAGGGGTTGCGTTCGCATAGGTTCAAGACCTGGCGTAATGAGTTCACGTAGAATGTGATGCGAACGCGTAGAGTAAATTGGAAGGGGCTGGAATTTGTATATTGTGTTCGCATAAGGTTGGATGCGTTCGCATAGTAGGATCAGCTGGTGCATCGCGATCGCGGGTGAAGCTATGCGTTCGCATAGAGAAAAATCTGGGCATCGGAATTCATTTTAAGGGTTATTTCATCTGCGACCTATGCCATTTTTTCCACCATTTTTGCACTACCTTGGAAGCTTGTTGATAAAATTTGAAGGGGTTTTCAATGGGAAGTGATATGAGGTACTCGTGGTCTTAATACATCATTTTACCGAAGAATCATCCATTAGTTCTCTAAAATTGGGTATAAAATTGAATAAATTAGGGCTTGGTTTTTGCTATACAAAATTTGGGATTTGGTAGCTCATTTGAACTCCAATTTTGATAATTTTAGATGTACGGACTCGTGGAAAGATGAGGATTCTGAAAATGTGAGTTTCATAATATTTTGAGAAGCGGGCCCGGGTGTCGGGTTTTTCTAGTTTTGAGATTTTTTATAGATTTCGATTGTTTTCGATTGTGTGTTGTTCTATTAGCCTATTTTAATATACTTTTACTGATTTTGGCTAGTTTTTACGTGCGTGGAGGCCGGTTGAGGAGCAAAGGTGTCGCTGGCTAGAGTTTTCGCCTGATCGAGGTGGGTAATACTTGTAAATGATGTCCTGAGGGTTAGTAAACCTCGGACCTGCACATCATATTGCTATATTGAGGTGACTTGCATGCCGGATAACGGGCATGGGGTAGAGCACCATTGGGGATTGTGACTTGGTCCATCCCGCTTAATAAAAATACTACCTAATTGCTTGAAATTGAATTGACATCCTAATAAAGATATTAATTATCATGAACTGGATTGATTATCATGTTTTGGACTTTGTGCCGAATTTTTGTATCCTTTAGGGATTGGTATCACTATTTTGGCAATACTGTGCATATTTTCATCTCAGACCAAGGTTTTAAAATGATATTTTTCTATTCAGCAATTTTATAAGGTTTGAAAACTTAAATGAGGCTTTGATGACATTTCAGCTGTGAGATGTTATGATACTGTTGCCCAAGGGGCTTATATGCATTCATGACTATGCATGGATTGGGCTGCACGCCGCAGTAGGAGTGATATTAATATTGTGCTTTGGCTGTAGGAGCCCCTCCGGAGTCTGAACCCCCATAGTGAGCGTGGGCGCCTTTGCATGGATACGGCTATACACCACAACGTCATATGCATTGCATTGCATACATACATGGGCTTTACTTGTACTACGTGGCATGACATTTAGCACTCATGCATTACTGGCATACATGTGTTATCTGCCATATTGACGAGATACCCTGGTGGAAATTGTTAAGGAGTGCTGAGCCTAAGGGGCTGATTTGAGTGTTGACTTGCACTGTTTGAGGTTGTACCCAGGTATTGAACTGTTAAAAAGAGATTTCAAAATAATGTACTCATATATGTTAAAAAGGAATACCCTGAAAATGTGCTTCAGTTTAAAAGATGATTCAGTATGATTATAGCATTAGATAGTGCTTTGTGTGGTTTTCTTTTTCTTAGTATTAATTACTTTTATTACCGATGAGTTGGAAGTACTCACTCGACTCCCTGCACCATGTGTGCAGATTCAGGTACTTGGAAGCTTAGATGAGCTTAGTGCTGGTCTAGATCTCCATTTGGGATTCGTCGAGGTAGCTGTCTGGCGTCCGCAGGACCCGACTTTTCCTTACTTTCTTATGTTTAGACATTTTCTGTGTTTCAGACTTATTCTGTATATTCTATTATTGGTATTATGTTACTCAGTAGAGGCTCTCGACTCGTGACCCCCCAGGTCTTGGGAGGTGTTGTGTTGATATTGGGATATTTTTCATTATCTTGGTTATACTACACATTATATCTTGTTATTATTGATTTTGAAAACCAAAATGTGAGGTGATAGCTCGGTGTTGGGTGTAATTGGTTAGGCTGGCCTAGCAATGTGTTGGGCGCCATCACGACCTGGTTTTGGGTCGTGACAAGTTGGTATCAGATCCTACGTTTCTAGGCCTCATGAGTCTTGACCCGGTTAGTGGTGTCTCGCGAATTGGTATAGAGACGTCTGTATTTATCCTCGGGAGGTTGTAGACCTTTTTAGAAAACACTTCACATTCTTGGAATTCTTATCGTCCGTACTTGATTCAGCTTGAGATATAATTTTTGAAATTCCTTCCACACGTCTGTGTACGCACGCGAGCGCTCAGTAATATAATTGCCTTGATGGCTTGTGATTCCTCGTTCGAGGGGCGACGTATAATCTCTGTCAGTTCATGTTGGGCCGGTCGGGAGGACTTGAGGCCGGATCTTTGTCTATGGCTTGAGCACCAAGGTGCTGATTTTGCAAGCTCATATTATGAAATTTATATGATCAGTATTGTCCCTAATTGTAGAAATGGCAGCTTGATAATGGGTGAGATGTTAGGTGTTCGACTCTTATTGTGATCCGTTGTATAGCCCCGAGCTATGGGCGCGGTGAATATTTTCATGTCTCTTAGTGGAAAGGTAAAGTGCATTACGTGTGGTAGTATGAGTTCAGACTCAGGAAGACCGAATTGGCAGTGCTATGTGCATTATGGTGAAAGGTATTTGATATGTGTTATGATTCGAGTAGGTGCAACGCATGTCCATGTATCAATATTGATAATATAATTTGTGTAGTATTGAGATCGATGTTGTTGATATATATTGTGATGTCTTGTTGAGTTGTGGACGTATTGTTAGCATGATTTTGGTGATTCTCTAACAGGTGGATAGACCAAATTACAAAGGAAACTCTATCGAAATTTTTGAAAAATTTGGGACTTAGAAAATATTTTCTCACCTAAAGAGTGGGCTTAAATGTTGTGTGTGAATGAACACAAGAATTGTAGAAGAGTTAAGATTTCTGATGATTCGAGTATCCGCCAAAGCTTGTAAATGAATTAAGTTTAATTTCGCTATAACATTGTGGCATCATTAGAGGAAAAGTGCTATGGGACGTTAAGAGTGACTTGATGTATGACTTCGAGCTAAGTTTGGGAGGTTGCTATTGACTAGCTGTTGCACTGTTGTATGCTATGTTGATTCTGTCTCTAAGTATGTTGGAAAATATTGGTAAAGGTTATATGGTGCGTCGTAGATGTGAAGAAATATTAGGATGTTTTGAGTTGTTGTTGACAAAGAAGGCTTAGTGCATAGAAAAGAAAGATTAGCTATTTGTATCTATATGTAATCATGTTCTGCGGTGTCAGAATTCTAACAAGGAACGAGTGGTTCTGTTCAATAAGACACTTGAATTACAGCTGAATAAGGGTGAAGGATGCCCGAGAATGGTTTTGCGGTGTTCAAGATTTTACTTGTAACAGTCAGGTGCCTTAAGATTGTGTATATGGCTAAAGACTGTGGTTTCGTTAGAAGGGATCAAGACTTGTGATATGTTAGGTTAATTATGGGATTCTATGTATCCGTATTGGAAGGTAATGATAACAAATTCAGAATCGCAGGAAATTCTTCAAAATAAAGTATTATAGAATGTGGTACTTCTGGGGAACATCTAATAAAGTATTCAGTGGCCTATAGGTCTTAGACCGTATGGTCTTATGTACGAGTCTCGTGTGGTAACCTGAGTTGAGGTATTGTGGTACTACAGTAAAGGAGAATATTAAATTAAAAATGAATCAGAAATGAAATTGGGATAAATGGAACAACTTGATGCTAAACCGAAACGGTATGATAAGGATACGATTAATTCCTGGTATGTGTTCGAGGTAATGAGTCTTGCAGGTATTGTGAAACTAAGCTCTTGAGTGTTGCCAGTTGTGTAGCTTGATGTGAGTATAAGGACTCAGTCCTGGCAGTTTGGTTTGTGCAATAGAATTAGGAGGAAAAGTTCGTGATGTGTTTTACTGTGGTATGAACATGAGCATATTTTCTGTTGGTATGTGAAGCTTGGAATGTGTAATGATTTTTCTTCTATATGGGATCATGAAAGTCCTTGACTAATTGAGTGCCTCGATGGTTGCGGTGTAAGAGAGGAATAGAAGTTTCCATGTTATCTTAGTGTGGTATGCTATATGCGATGTATTATGGAAACTTGATAATGTCATGTTCAAGGTTTTCAGATCAGTTCATAATATATGGGAAGTCATTAAAATTCTCGAGCAGCGCAGGCAGCTGCAGATAATTTGAGAATCAATCTTTCTGGTGATTAAGGAAAATGGTACTGTTATTCTAGTGATTTGACAGTGTATATGTTCAAAAGGGAAAGGTAATATAAACTGATAATATCCGGTGGTATTGCGATATTCTCTTGTTGGATCGACTGTAATGATTGAGTTGTTGATGGCATAGGGAAATTTTTTGAATGGCTTTCGTGGTATGAATGGATGCTTGATGTGTGTTATGTATTCGTATGGTAGAGTGTGGAATCAGGCATAATGATTCATGTGTTATATATGTGTTGGAGACTAGAAGTTCTCATAATCCGCCTATGCAATGGTTGTATGTCGTTTGTATCTGTACCGTTTAGCGGTTATTGGAGATTGGAAGCCCCAGTGGATGTTTTTTTGCTTGATATGATGAATTTGGGTTCGGATATTTGATTGCAGACTGGTTGTCTTAAGTCTGGTTGTCTAGACTAATGTGATATGGACTATGTCGGAAAATGTCATGGGTTGCGTGACAAGGTGCATCAGATTATATTCTAACAGGGTAGTTTTGTATCCCAAGGATCGACGGATGGCTGGCAAGTATTGCTTTGTTAATTGGGCCTTCGTGGCGAATGTCATTGCAGAGGTTTGTACCATTGATTTAGTTTCGGTTTTGAGAGAGTTTTCGGATGCGTTTCGTGTGGCCGAGCATAGGACTATATAAGTTATTGTAATGAGTAAACTTGACTTGATGTGTATTTCTTTTTGTGAGGTATATATATGTGTGGATTGGGTGGAACCGCCACGAGTATGGTATTTGGAGCGGGTGGCACGCCGCCACGTGTATGTTATCTGGATCATGTTTCACGCTGCAATAGTGTGATGTGAAAATAGACTTAGTTATATGTTACCTTGCATGCATTACTTCCTGTTTCTGAGGAAAAGTCTGTATTGGGTATTGCTCGGTGAATAGAGCATCGATTGTGTCCTTCAGGATTCGATAGTGTATATTAGTAGTATCACCGTGGGTGTGATTGATTACTTGAGTTCAGACCTACATATGTGCGTGGCTGGCCGTTTTGAGCATGGTGATTCATGGGTAATAATGTTTGGATAGAATCATGAGTTGTGGCAAGGCCACGTGATGTTATGACCTTTTGAGAAGGATTCAGTTGGCCTATTTCTATGTTGTGAAAGGAGATCTCAGTTCGGTGTTGTGATGGCACGGAGAATTGGAATTATAGCTCTTTTGTTTGAGTTAGTTGTTATGATTTGATTATGTTCAGACATTTCTTATTGGAGCCTGTGTTGTGATCGTCACAGCTTAGGCCGGTGTTGTGGTGTCATATCACCAGAGTGGTGTGTTATAGTCGAGGTGATTGTTGGAACCGTTAATGAGTGCGAGTATATGTGATTTCAGCTGGTTAGAAAGGTAATATCAAGGTTTGGGTCCGAAATCTGTTGTAGTATCAGTTAAAAAGGAAAATGGATTCATGAATGGCTGACCCGAGAGATGAGTTCGGTATATCGCGTGTTTCAGTTGCCGTGGCCAGTATATGAAGGTGTTGGAATAAGACTTTAGCTAATGAAAAAAAGGTTTTTAGTTAATATTTGGTTATTGTGGGCAATTGTTTTGAATAGAGGCCATCGTCTCGAGTGATTGGGTTGTTTGGTACATCATATGATCTCACCTGGAGTGGCGAGTATGGGTTATTACGGTTGGTTCGGGTTTATTCTGAGTATAGCCATGGTGTTCAGATTTGGTATATGATTTCGGAAAGTGCAATGTGGTTAATGGTTTGAATGGATTGTGAAATTGCAGCTATATTGTGTTATTAGGCTTATGATATATAGGGTGACGTGGTATCACCCCGAGTATATGCTTGGTAGGATCATTCAACTAATAGGGTGCTTCTAGTACAACTCTAGGTACGGTCGAGGACAAGCGTTTGTTTGAGTTGGGGAGAATATGATGACCCGGTCCATTGTCACGTGAATTACTGCCTCGTTTTCCCTGTTACATGCTTGTTCGTGTTTCAATATATATATATATATATATATATTTAGTGAATTTGAGTCAATTCGGATCGAGTTTAGTAGAAAATGGGACAAATAGTCTCTTTGAAGAAGGAATAGTTTGGAAAAGTCAACCGGATGTTGACTTGTGAGTTAGAGGGCTCGGAATCGAATTCTGATGGTTTAGTTAGCTTCGGGGGATGATTTCTGACTTAGGAGAGAGTTGGAATTTTGGCGGAATCCGGTCGATGGGTGAGATTTTGATCCAGGAGTCGCAATGGAATTCCGATAGTTGCAGTAGCTTTGTTAGGTGATCGTTTGGTCGAGTTTTTGATTGAATATTGGTTTCGGAAGTTTTAGTTGAAACTTAGGCTTGAATTCGCCTTAATTTGATGATAGGATATGTTTTTATGATTGGAACAAGTTTGTATCGAGTTTTGGAGTAGGTTGGTAGTTTTGGTTGAGGTCCCGGGGGCCTCGGGGTGAATTCAGGTGATCAAACGAACCATTTTGGACTTGAGGGAATTGCTGGTTTTTAGTTAGAAATTGCAGAAGATTTTCTTCAATGCGTTCGCATAAGGCAGGATGCGAACAGGTAGAGCAATCTGGAGATGGCCTCGAAATGGTCACTGCGATCGCGGTCAGGGGTTGCGTTTGCAGAGTTTCGAGACCTGGAGTAATGCATTCGCTTAGAATGTGATGTGAACGCATAGAGTAAATTGGAAGGGGCTGGAATTTGTATATTGCGTTTGCATAAGGTTGGATACGTTCGCATAGTAGGATCAACTGGTGCATCGCGATCGTGGGTGAGGCTATGCGTTCGCATGGAGAAGAATCTGGGCATCGAAATTCATTTTAAGGGTTATTTCATCCGCGACCTATGCCATTTTTCCCACTATTTTTGCACTACCTTGGTAGCTTGTTGATAAAATTTGAAGGGGATTTCGATGGGAAGTGATGGGAGGTAAGTCTTGTGGTCTTAATACATCATTATATGGAAGAATCTTCCATTAATTCTCTGAAATTGGGTATAAAATTGAAGAAATTAATGCTTGATTTTCGCTATGTAAATTTGGGATTTGGTAGCCCATTTGAACTCCGATTTTGATAATTTTATATGTACGGACTCGTGGCGAGATGAGGATTCCGAAAATATAAATTTTACAATTTTTTGAGAAGCAGGTTCGGGGTTCGGGTTTTGCTAGTTTCGAGATTTTTCATATATTTTGATTGATTTCAATTGGGTGTTGTTCCATTAGCCTATTTTGATATATTTGTACTGATTTTGGCTAGTTTCCACACGCGTGGAGGCCGGTTGAGGAGCAAAGGTGTCCCGGGCTAGAGTTTTTACTAGATCGAGGTGGGTAATACTTGTAAATGATGTCCTGAGGGTTAGTAAACCCCGAACTTTCACATCATAGTGCTATATTGAGGTGACTTGCACGCCGGATAACGGGCGTGGGGTAGATCACCATTGGATTGTGACTTGGCCCGTCCCGCTTAATAAAAACATTATGTAATTGCTTGAAATTGAATTGACACCCTAAGAAAGATATTAATTATCATTAACTAGACTGATTATCATGTTTTGGGCTTCGTGCCGAATATTTGAATCCTTCAGGGATTGGTATCACTGTTTTGGCAATACTGTGCATATTTTCATCTCAGACCAAGGTTCTAAAATGATATTTTTCTATTCCGCATTTTTATAAGGTTTGAAAACTTAAATGAGGCTTTGATGACATTTCAGCTGTGTGCTGTTATGATACTGTTGCCCAAGGGGCTTATATGCATTCATGACTATGGATGGATCGAGTTGCACACCGCAACATGAGTGATATTGATATTGTGCTTGGGATGTAGGAGCCCCTCCGGAGTCTCAATCCCCACAGTGAGCGCGGGCGCCTTTGCATGGATCGGGCTATATCCCACCGCGTCATATGCATTGCATTGCATACGTACATGGGCTTTACTTGTACTACGTGGCATGACATTTAGCACTCATGCATTTCTGGCATACATGTGTTATCTGCCATATTGACCAGATACCCTGGTGGAAATGGTTAAGGAGTGGGCTGATTTGAGTGCTGACTTGCACTGTTTGAGGTTGTACCCAGGTATTGAACAGTTAAAAAGATTTCAAAATAATGTACTCATACATGTACTCTGAAAATGTGCTTCAGTTTAAAAGATGATTCGGTATGATTATAGCATAAGATAGTGCTTTGTGTGGTTTTCGTTTCCTCAGCATTATTTACTTTTATTACCGCTGAGTTGGAAGTACTCACTCGACTCACTGCACCATATGTGTAGATTCACGTACTTGGAAGCTTAGCTGAGCTTGGTACTGGTCTAGAGCTCCATTTGGAATTCGTCCAGGTAGCTGCCTGGCATCCGCAGGACCCGACTTTCCCTTACTTTCTTATGTTTAGACATTTTCCATGTTTTAGACTTATTCTGTATATTCTATTATTGGTATTATGTTACTCAGTAGAGGCTCTCGACTCATGACCCCCAGGTATTGGGAGGTGTTGTGTTGATATTGGGATATTTTTCATTATCTCGATTAAACTACACATTATATCTTTTTATTATTGATTTTGAAAACAAAAATGTGAGCTGGTAGCTCGGTGTTGGGTGTAATTGGTCAGGCTGGCCTAGCAATATGCTGGGTGCCATCACGATCGAGTTTTGGGGTTGTGACAACAAGCATCCCAAGTGTCGTCCGTATCAACCCCTATTTTCGGATCTTCATCCTCAAAAGGAGCAAGATCTGCCACAAACGCATCTGAAGGAGGAAGCGATATTGCTGAAAAGATTAAGAAAACTCTTGCTCTGCTTGACCTCTCCGGATCGAAGCACTCTGCTATGAAGGAAGATAACTATGATACACCACATAGTGTGAGCCAATCAAGGATCAATCTGTGTGAAAATTCATGCTACCCTCCATCACCCATGATAATTATGCCAGCTATGGTGACAAACACTTCACATATGGATGAGTAGTTGGCAAACTTGACAGAGGCAATCGATGTCTTGACTAAATGCATGCAAAATCAAAAAGCCAGAATTGACAAACTAACAAACAGGGTGGGAATTCTGATAGAAGAAGAATCCACCCATGCACCTAGAAAGCTCCTAGAGGTTCTAGAGAGCGACTCTCCCGCTAGACAAGTATCATCCACTAAAGCTATCCTTGTCTAATATGAAGGGATGATTCCAATCGATCAATTGAAGGAATTCATTGAAGGAACCATTAATAACAAATATGAAATTGCTGCCAAATCCTCCCTTACATATGCAAAGCTGTACACTGCAAGGGTTGATATGATGAAGATGTCTACTGGCTATCAACCACCAAAGTTTTAACAGTTTGATGGTAATGGTAACCCAAAGAAAAATATGGCGCACTTTGTTGAGACATGCAACAATGATGGGACTTTTGGAGACTACCTCGTCAAGCAGTTTGTCCACTTATTAAAAGGAAATACTTTTGATTGGTACACGGACCTCGAGGCTGGATTTATAGATAGCTGGGATCAACTAGAGCAGGCGTTCCTCAATCGCTTATATAGCACAAGATGCACTGTGAGTATGATAGAGCTCACATCTACACGTCAAAGAAAGGGGGAACAAGTTATCGACTTTATCAATCGTCGGAGGAATGCTAGCTCCAACCGCAAAGATAGGCTTAGTGAAGCTTTGGGCATAGAGATGTGCATCCAAGGTATGCATTGGAGGTTGCGATATATCTTGCAAGGTATCGAGCCTAACACATTTGAAGAACTTGCAATCCGTGCCCATGACATGGAATTGAGCATGGCCTTCGCTGGAAATGAAAGGCCGCCCATCTATGAACCTCGCAAAGTGAATGAAAAGCAAGAAGTCAGGAAGTGGGGCAAGTTCGTACCCAAGTCTGAAAGCAAAGAAGCTATGAATGTCAATACGTCACCTATGAAGTTCACGATGAAGGTGAGCAAGAAGCAGAGTATGAAATCCACTTTTTTCAAGATAAGCCAAGTGGGAAGTTGACTCTAAAAGAGATGCAAGAGAAAGAGTACCCATTCTTGGATTCTGATGTACTAGCCATTTTCGAAGAACTCCTCGAGTTAATTCTCATTGAGCTTCTGGAGAGGAAGCGGCCAAATGAAGCTGGGAAAACAAACGAACAAAACTACTACAAATATCATCGACTTGTAAGCCACTCACTGGAGAAGTGCTTTATCTTCAAGGACAAATTCATGGACTTGGCTCGTGAAAAGAAGATCGTGCTGGAAGATGAGGAGGCAAGCACAAAGCAAGTCTCTATCACCTTTGGCTCATTTAGTCCAGATGAATTATGCGGTACTAAAGAAAGTAAAGAAGAATTATTGGAGAACAACAAAGTTGAGGATGATCAACCTGATAATGATGAAGGTTGGACGTGGGTGACTCGTCGTAGGCGCCACAAAAGGAGCCCACAAAAAGAATCGGTTGAACAACCAACAAGGAAGATGATGGTAAAAAGACCAATAAAAAAGAATCCAGTTAGGCCTTTGAAGAAAGCAAAAGTGGAGATGCATCACCTTTAAAAGCCACGAAATCCAGTAACCTTAGAGGAATTTTGTCATGACCTCAACCGATGGGCCGCGACGGGCACCCGGTACCTTACTCAACCGAGTACCAACGTAACATAACTTTGTTATTACATCATTATATATACATGATATATGGGCCTAATAGACAAATATGATCCGTTATAAACTCAATATATTGGCCGACAAGGCCGTACAAACGTACACGACATATCTACAAGCCTCTAAGAGTACATAAATGTCATAAAGATCGGGACAGAGTCCCGCCATACCAAACAATACACATCTAAATCATACTAACCAAACATGCAACTCCGAAGCAAATGGAGCGCACCAACATCTTCCGCTGAGCTGATAGCCTACATGGAGAGCTCTTGACCTGTCTATCTGGACCTGCAGACATGAAACACAACGTCCCTAGGCAAAGAGGACTTCAGTACAAATAAAGTACTAAGTATGTAAGGCAGAAAAGCATAAACAAGAACAATAATGTAAAGGGAGATAGAGGAGATACAACTTGTAACATCTGAGTGCCTCTGGTGGTTACTGACATGAAATGCATAACACATATATATACGTAAACTTCTAAAAACATACGCCTCTGTGGATATCATCTCATCATCATATCGTACCCGGCGTCAAAGATGACTCGGTAAAAATGTACCCGGCCATTATAAGGCTCGTTATAATAAAATCCGGCCACGTGGTGCTCGGTAAACCCAACTGATCAGTGGTTGCACAATAGGTATCGTTCCGGCCGACTATAGCGCGGCTCGGTAGAGTAAAATAGATACATATATATAATGCATGCTCGACTCATGGAATCACGTTCTAAACCTTTTAGAGTGACTTAAGAACATTATGGACATACATACCCTCAATATGAACTTCACTAGGACTTACGGATCATACCAAAATGAAGGAAAAACTTAGCTTTAACATACTTGTAGTGGGAAAAACTCTGTATACTATTTTGTTGAAAACGTTCGTTGATTGAACGAAATTTTCCTCTGCTCCTTAAGGATACACGGATGAAATTTGTTTCTGATTCCTAAAATTTGGGAACGAATTTGATCTGATTTGGAGTGAGGCTACGTTTGGTTGGAGCTTGAAATTGCTTCTGCTTTTCACGTTGGTTAATGACAGAATGTAACAATTGTTCTTGGTCTCGAAATGAAATGAATTTGAAGTCACCAAAATGAATTTTTTTTTTTTGAAAATGGAATTTGTTTCTGCTTTCAACGTCCATGGGCAGATTATGGTCTTGAAGCTTGTTTTAAAGGGATTTATACTAATGTCACGGGATAAGATTGATAAAGCTCACCAAAAAAGTCTTGATAAGACTTCGAAATTTTAACTTTGACACATGTAAAGTTACTATACTATAGGGGGCTGCCACGTTACCCATTGGGGGTGATTTTGTTAATTTATCTATTTATTAGTTAATCGGATAATGTTTTATTATTCGTAATTAATTTATTACCCGCATAATTTTAAAATTACCCTAAATTACTACTTATTACTAAAATACTTCAATATACTTTATATGTTATACTACCATAGTCATATGGTACCTTGTATGGTACTAGTCCATAAATACTGCATATTTTAGCTCTGGCCGTATTTTACCCCAAAATGCCAAATTTGGACAAAAACTATGGGGCATAACATTATCCCCCCTTTAAACATTCGTCCTCGAATATTGACTGATGCACTTATCATTTTCATAACTTATATCTTTCGAACACTTTAGACTTCTCTTGCCATCTAGGTGACTGTCAATGAACGAGTCCAATGTCCAGGTCATTCCCCCCATAGTCCTCCTTCTCAACTATAACTTGTAGTCGAAATCCTTCCAATCTCGTAACTGTTACTACCTTTCATCACGCAGCCTGTATAATGTTGACCTTGTGAGTGTGCCTAGTTTCAAGGATTTATATATAGAGCTTGATAAGATGTCGCTTTGGGCATATATGAGTATACTGAAGTTCTTCGGTTGGTACTTTGTTGAATTCATGAATGTTGATCTTCAAAATTCCACTGATAAATTAAAACTTCTTACGTAATATTAGCCCCCAGGGCTTACGTTACCTCATGGAATATTTGAAGTGATTCTCTTATTCGTATTTCATAGTGTCTCAATGTGATCCACCTGGTGGGGGTATTCTAATTTCGTGCTACCAGAGAAATCTTTTATCCTTCTCTTTTTCTTCTTCAAATCATTATTCAAAGGGAAAAGGGTCAAAATTGCCCTTGTACTATTGCTAATTGGTAACCTGTGCCACCCGTTATACTTTTCGGCCATTCTCGCCCCTACCGTTAGATAAAAATTACCCCTAGCCCTGACGTTTTGACATTGTGGCAGCTGACCCTCAAATTTTTCCATGTCAGCTGCCAACACATTAATTTTTCCAGATGAAAAGAAACGAAAAAGATAAGGAAGAAAAAGCCAATGTACAATAAGTGGGTTCCATCTTCTCTCTCCTCTCTCTTCTTTTTTTAGCAGAAGGAGAAGCAGAGTCGTTTCCATTCCAATGGAAACATTTACTGTATGTTCTCTTTCTCTCTCTAGATATTTCTATTTCTCTCTCTTGATTAGCCTCTAAAAATTCATGCATTTTTTCTGTGTGTGTTATATCAGATTCATTCCACTCAAATCTGACTCCAAAAATCTCGTTTGTTTTGGCCTCTGAAATTCACTGTTTTTCTTTGAGTGACTCATATTCTCTTTTCTCTTTCCTTGTTACTAATGGCGGTTTTGAAGCAAAGTGGCAAGAAAGAGTCCCAACCACACTTTTTCAGTTTTGAGCTTCAAGTGTGCTCAAAATCAGATTGCTGCCGTCTTAGTTTGAATTAATTTAAAAAAAATAGAATATCCATTTTGGGTTTCCAAGTTCACGGATCTGAAAAGTTAATAGATGTTCAGTGATTTATTGTTTAAATCTTCTGGAAATCATATATTTGTGTTAGATTTGGAGCTTAACACATATGTTATCAAGATTTAAGAGAAGAAAACTTGAAGCCTCCATTTCTAAATAGTGAGAAAGGTTGAAGAACTCGTCAAGTTCTTCGAAATCTGAAAAAGTCATCGTGAAGAAAAAAATGAGAATCAGTAGTTGTTGTTTTGGGAAATATAAAGTTACTTGAATCCAATTTGGGATTGTTTGGTTATAAGTGTGGAAGAAGAAACAGTAGGGAAAGAAGATGGCAACTGAAGAGTGGGCCCGATGACATGGCAATTGACGTGGCAGCTGAGTAGGATAATTTTAATGTTGTTAGCTGCCACAGTGTACAGACGTTAGGTTTAGGGGTGTTTATTCAAAGTTCTTTAACGGTAGGGGCAAGAATGACCGAAAAGTATAACGGGTGGCACAAGTAACCAATTAACAATAATACAGGGGCAATTTTGACCTTTTTCCCTTATTCAAATAAAGGCCCGAATGTCATCCTGTATCTGTCACAACTATACCCTCATTTTATTACTTGGTCAAGATTTCATTTCTTCTAAATGCTATTAATCTTAGACTCCTTTGAGTTTATTAAAGCTATAGTGTTGTATAATATAGAGAAACTATCTGCTCTTCTTGTTTTCATGGGCTTAATCCTAAAGACTTATCCATTCTCCCCATTTTTTTTCACTTGCCTTTCCTCATCCTTACTCATGTTTCCATAAAACGTTTTCGATCTATCATTAGCTTGCGACCTATACATATTCATTTATACTACTTGCAATATTTTTTCAACTTGTTTGCACCATAGATTTGCTTCTGTTATTCTGGAATATCAAGCGATATGTCACATCATCTCTAACTCTTCTATAATCTTTTAACCATTCCTCTCCATACGTAGAAATCATAGACTGGAAGATATGCCACTAACGCTACCGCTATCATTCCTGGATATTGAATCCCCGTGCTTCTGACCTTCTACCTGAAGTATGGACTATTCACGACTTTCTGCATTTCAGTATCTCGTACTTACATAAAATCTCATATCATATCTTCTATTTCTTTCATAACCTCCCTTCCACCTAGGTGTAATTCACGTCGGTAACTTGAAGCTCTATTGTAATAATCGCACCTTTAGTACATACATAATTCGGTGGGAGCTTCGTACTGACTTCTTATGAGGCTCGTACTCTTCTAACTGGATTTACCGTAAAACCGTTATAGATTATGGTAGTTGTGTTATTTCTCTTGAACATATGATATTAAGAAAAGATTATGTCATGTTATCAAGCACAACTTCAATAATATTCCGAAGTCTAATAATCATACTCCTAATTTACTTAGGTGATGTAATTCTTTAGTTGTAGTACTTAGGGAGAGGAGACACCTTGACTCTCCTAAAGTTGTGAGCTTATTACAGAGCTTTTCGATGTCCTTACTTGCCTATAATCATCCGTAGTTGCTTACTTCCATGCTCTTGTGCTTATAGGGTTTCTTTTGAACTGATATTTTGACTGCCTTCCCAGTGGCACTTTCTTTTATCCCCGTAACACTCATACGGTACCTTTAGAATATATCCCAAGTATCCCCGTAACACTCATGTTAGAATATATCCCAAGTATCATAATGACATTACTGCAAGGGTGAATTCTCCATATTGGGGTTTACTATATTTATCTTGCATGATCCATTGATTTGTCTTTAACTTCTTGTCTAGTCATCACTAGGATCTTCCTGAATCAACTACTAACTACTCATCGGCCCATTCTCATATCCATATTTCACATGATCTTTCTTGGGTTATTTCCTTGTCTTAACTTACCTCACGTATTGGCTCCTTATCTATCATTAACATTCCAGGCAAGAACCCTTACTTCCTCTCCTTGACGTCGTGCTTGCACAATATTCTTGAATCAGGATACTTGTAAGATTTAGATAAGTGCCATCTCATTCTTCTTTAATTTATCGCATTCTTCCTTTACCATTCCATAGTCACTAGAACCACTTAATTCTGACTTAATGTCACATAACTCCATTCCTCCCTTTAGGGGTGTACTAAAAGTTGAAGCCCCGAGGATCTACATATAGATGTTTTACCTATTAATCTTTGGCGTCGTTTCTCAACATCAATGATCATTACTTGCCTTGTGGTAATCCTTGTGTACCAAGGATGAAAAATTCCTTACTCACGAGAGTGACACTTAACGTAACTGGTACATATAGTCCCTTAAGCTTAACGTTACTAACATTGCTTGCTTTAGGGAAGCATCTTCCTGAATGACCATTTTGTGAATTCCTCATGGATCTTTTTCTGTGGTCCATTATATCACCGCCGGAACAAAATCTAAAATTACCATGATGTCGAGTACTTTCCAATCATTCAATCTCTAATTCATATTTAGTTTATCTTGTTTACCAGCCCATACTGATTTCTATTACTCTAGGGATTAACTTTCCCCTCAGGTTGTAACGACCCGGCCGGTAGTTTTTAAAATTTACGCCCTGATCCCCAATTAACTGCTTCCCCTAAGTTCATTTCTGCTATTGTGGTTTGCCGGAATGTTCGTTTCTAGAATTTGGAGTGTTTTGGGACACTTAGTCCCTAAATGAGAGCTTTATAGTTGAAAAATGGCCCATATTCGGAACAGTATTAAGACGATCACGGAACGGGAATCCGATGGTTTTGTTAGCTCCGTTAGGTGATTTTGGGGTTAGGAGCGTGTTCGGAATGTATTTTGGAGGTCCGTAGCTCAATTAGGCTTGAAATGCCAAAGTTTTGAATATTTGGAAAACCGGTTGATAGGAGAGATTTTGATCCAGGAGTTGAAATGGGATTCTGACAGTTGCAGTAGCTTCGTTAGGTGATTTTGGATATGTCTGCAAATTTTCAGGTCATTTGGACATCGTTTGGTCGGGCTTTTGATGGTATGTAGGTTTCGGAAGTTTTGGTTGAAACTTAGGCTTGAATACGTCATAATTTGATGATTTTTGAAGTTTAATGATATGTTTTTATGATTGGAATAAGTTCGTATCGTGATTTAGAGTAGGTTGGTGGCTTTGGTTGAGGTCTCGGGGGGCCTCGAAAGTGTTTCCGGGGGTCAAACGGACCATTTCAAGTTAATGAAGCATGTCAGATTTGCTGTCATAATTGTTGCAAACGATTGCTCTATGCGATCGCGAAAGGCTGGTGCGATCACATAGAAGGTTTGGGAGGAGGCTCAAAAATTGTTCTATACGATCGCGGCAAGGACTATGCAATTGCATAACTGAGGATAATTGTTCTCTACGACCACGAAGGGGTCTATGCAATCGCATTGTGGAAAGGTTAGGGGTCTCAGGCCCTATATTTTGTTCTATGTGATCGCGGAGTAGGGTGTGTGATCGCATAAGTCTATTTTGTTAAGCAGTGCGATCACATTGTGGTCTATGTGATCGCATAAGGTAAAAATGTCAGTCAAAAAAATTGTTCTATGCGATCGCAATAAGGGTCATGCGATCGCATAGAGTATTTCACTAGGCAGACAGAATCATAATATAACATTTCATCCGCGAGGGTTTCACCATTTTTGCAAAAACTCAAGCTAGGGAGCTCGGTTTTGAGTGATTTTTCGAGGGCTTTTCAGAGACAATTGTTGGGTAACGATTTCTTACTCTCTTGTGATCATTATTCACTAATCTAAACTCAAATTCATCCTTTAATTTCGGATTTTGGGTGTAAATTAGGGTAAGTTACTTAGAACAAACTTTGACAATTTGGAGGGGAAAACGAACTCCGATTTCAATAAATTTTATATAGTTAAAATATTTTGATTCTGAGCCGATGGCTGGAGGGGTATTTTTTTTATTTCACCCATTTTTGTGTTGTAGCTTTAATTTTATTAGTGTGATTAGTTACTTGCGATGTTATTTATACTATGCAATTGGTTTGAATTGATTTTGGTCGTTCGGAGTCGGATACTCATGGCAACAGAGTCATTTCTTAGCGATTTTGTACCGGGATTGAGGTAAGTGACTTATCTAACCTTGCGTGGGGGAATTTCTCCCCTAGGATTTATATGTGTTTATGTTAATGCCTTGTACGTGAGGTGACGGGCGTGTACTTGCGCAAATTGTTGAAAAACCACTTTACTTAAACTGCTTAATCAGTGTTATCTCTGTTATTTAATTGGTTTAATTGCAAGATTTATCCTATGTTAGCTAGGGAAGCATGATTAGATAGGATTAATTGTCTCAATGCGTACTTGTCTTAATTGAACTCCCTGGAACATGTTAAGACTGGATTTAGTTGTTAATTGTAGCAGTGTACTTCAAATTTCTCTGTGTTTTCTCTTATTTGATTGTGTTTATGTTCTGTGGACTACAAATTGGTGCTACTGAGTTAAAGGACTCGAAGATCCTGTGATACTGATATAAAGGATTGTGGGTTCAATTCTCGAAGATCCTATGATATTGATATATGGACTGCGGGTTCGATTCCCGAAGATCCTGAGTATAAAAAGACTGCGGGTTCAATTCCCGGAGATCCTGTATTGTTGATTTGTACTTGTTGTGTTGATTTCTCTTTGTTAGCTTAACTATAGACGGTTTGTAGTATTTATCTCGTTTTCTGTTATTTCAGACGTATTCCTATTTTGTACTATTCGGTGTTATTATCATTATTTTTATTATTCTCGGTAGGCCCGTGACCTTCCTCGTCACTACTCCGCCGAGGTTAGGCTTGGCACTTAGTGAGTACCGCCGTAGTGTACTCATGCTACTCTTCTGCACACTTTTGTTGTGTAGATCTAGTTCCATCTGATCAGACGCACTACCGGTGACTTAGGCGCATTATCAGGAGACTCGAGGTATGAATCTGCTATGTCTGCAGATCCGGAGGGTCTTCTTCTATTCTTCCTGAGTGATGTCAGTTATTCCCTTATTTCGTTTGTATAGATATTCTGGATGTATAGAGCTACAACTATACTCTCTTAGTTTGTGTTGCCCGTGAGTTTCCAGGTCTTGGTGGTTGTACTTTCTTGTATTTGGTAAAGTGTATGTGCCGAGCGGCACCTAGTCCATTTATTTTATATCTTTCCGTTGTTATCTTAACTATTGTTCATAAAGAGTCGTACATTCCGCATTGTGTTAAGCTTACCTAGTCGCGAAGACTGGGTGCCATCATGACAGGTTCACGATTGGTGAACTAGGGTCGTGACAAGTTGGTAACAGAGCTCTAGGTTCATAGGAGTCACGGGACACATGCCGGTTATTTAGAGTCTCGCTGATAGATACGAAGACGTCCGTATTTATCTACGAGGGGCAATGTAACTGTTTAGGAAACTCTTCATTTCCTTTCAATTTTTTGTCGTGCGATATTTTGACACCAAATCTAAACTTCTGTATTCTATTCTCTCACAGATGGTGAGGACACGTGCTACTCGTGAGGATCAGGCACCTGCGCCCCCTGCTGCCGCCGCCAGAGGTCGGAGCTGGGGTAGAGGTCGAGGACGCGCCCGAGGTGTAGCCACAACACCCACGCACGCTATCATTGAGGCACCATCAGTGGATCAGGTTGGGGCACAGGCACCTGGTACACCTATTACAACTACTACGACTCCAGCACTCCATGAGACTCTAGCCTAGTTTATGAGCATGTACATTACTCTAGCTCAGGCGGGGTTGCTTCCTCTCGCTGCAGCTACATCTCAGGGCGGGGGAGGGGCCTAGAGTCCCGTAGCCTGCACACCTGAGCAGTGAGTGCTCGTGGAGCAGGTTCGAGAGGTTATTACTATACCGCCTGCCGCACCAGTACAGCGCGGAGGTGGGCTAGCTGCTTCCGAGGACGAGCAGCGTAGGTTGAAGAGGTTCAAGAAGTATGATCCCCTAGTGTTTAGTGGTTTATCTTTAGATGATGCCTTGGGATTTCTACAGGAGTGCCATTGCATCCTCTGTACTATGGGTATAGTGGAGACCAGTGGGGTTTACTTTACTGCTTTTCAGCTTCGAGGGACCGCTTATGATTGGTGGCACACATATGAGTTGGATAGTCCAGACGAGTCTGCCTCGTTGACCTGGATAGTTTTTGATATTTTTTTGAGGGAGTTTGTTCCCCAGAGCCTTAGGGATGCTTAGCGAGTGGAGTTTGAGCTGTTGCGCCAGGGCTCTATGTCAGTATCTGAGTATGCCGTCAGTTTCACCCGGTTAGCCAGACATGCATCGGCCTTGGTCGCCACGGTTCAAGAGAGAGTGTGAAGGTTTATTGAGGGTCTTATCCCACATATCCGATCCAGCATGGCTAGGGAGCTAGAGATGGATGTACCGTATTAGTAGGTGGTGAGTATTGCCAGACGGATCGTGGGTATGCTCACTAGAGAGCGAGGAGAGAGGGAGGCCAAGAGGTCTTGTGAGTCGGGCCATTTCTTTGGTGCCCGTACTGTAGCAGCCGGTCGAATTAGCAGGGGTTATTCCGGTCATCCAGTTCACTCAGCATTGCCAGCAGCTGGTAGTACTCCAGTTCCTCCAGCACCTCAGGAGCCTTACTATGCTCCCCTAGTTTCCAATGTGCCTCCTGCGCGGGGTACCTCTAGGGGTCAGTCCAGCGGGAGCGGGGCCTGTCAGTCACAGCCAATGCATCCTCCCATGTCTTATTTTGAGTGCAGGGATACTCGCCATCTGTCTAGGGAGTGCCCTAGGCGTAGGAATATACTCTCCATCGTTCTAGCCCCAGCTGCCACCCCACCTGCCCAGCCAGCCAGAGGTAGGAATCGGGGTAACAGAGGCCACCCTCGAGGGAGGGGTCAGGCCAGATTTTATGCTATTCCTGATCGCATCGCAGTTGTCGCCTCCGATTCTGTTATCATAGGTATTATCTTGGTTAGTCACAGAGAGGCATCGGTTCTATTCGATCCTGGTTCTACTTTCTCATATGTGTCCTCTTATTTTACTTCACATCTGGGTGTGCCTGGGGATTCTTTGAGTGCCCCCATTTATGTTTCTACTCCAATGGGAGATTCTTTGGCTGTGGACCATGTGTATCAGTCGTGTTTGGTCACTATTTGTGGTTTTGAGACAAGAGCTGATCTTTTATTGATCGGTATGGTTAATTTCGATATTATTCTGGGCATGGACTGGTTGTCGACCCACTATGCTATTCTTGATTGTCACGCCAAGACCGTGACACTGGCTATGCCAGGCATTCCACGTATTGAGTGGAATGGTACTCTAGATCACACCTCCAGCCGTGTTATTTCCTTTCTCAAAGCTCAGCGTATGGTTCAGAAGGGGTATGCTACTTATCTAGCTTATGTGGGGGATGTCAGTGTTGACCCTCCTTCTATTGATTCAGTCCCAGTGGTACGCGATTTCTCTGATGTGTTTCCAGCTTATCTCCCAGACATGCCGCCCGATAGAGATATTAATTTTGGTATTGACTTACTGTCGGGCACCCAACCCATTTGTATTCCTCCGTACCGCATGGATCCTCTTGAGTTGTAGGATTTGAAGGATCAGTTACAGGAGTTGTTGGGCAAGGGTTTCATTCAACCCAGTGCTTCGCCTTGGGGTGCTCCTGTATTGTTTGTGAAGAAGAAGGACGGTTCTATGCGTATGTGCATTGACTATTGCCAGTTGAACAAAGTTACAGTGAAGAACCGGTATCCTTTTCCACGTATTGATGACTTATTTGATCAGCTACAGGGCGAACAGGTGTTCTACAAGATTGATTTATGCTCTGGTTATCATAAGCTGAAGATTCGGGAGCCAGATATCCCGAATACTACCTTCAGGACTCAGTATGGTCACTACGAGTTCCTCATCATGTCTTTTGGGCTGACTAATGCCCCAGCAGCTTTTTTGTATTTGATGCACTGTGTATTCAGGTCATATCTTGACTCGTTCGTGATTGTTTTCATTGATGATATTTTGGTATATTCCCGGAGTCGGGAAGAGCACGAGTAGCATCTGAGGGTAGTGCTTCAGACTCTGAGGGAGAAGCAATTATATGCAAAGTTCTCTAAATGTGAGTTTTGGTTGAGCTCGGTGGCATTTCTAGGCCACGTGGTGTCGAGCGAGGGTATTCGAGTGGATCCGAGGAAGGTGGAGGCCGTGTAGGGTTGGACCAGGCCCTCATCAGCTACTAAGATTCGTAGCTTCCTTGGTTTGGCGGGTTATTACCATCTCTTAGTGGAGGGATTCTCTTCAATCGCAGCACGTATGACAAGATTGACCCAAAAGGGTGCCCCTTTTCAGTGGACAGAGGAGTGTGAGGCGAGCTTCCAAAATCTCAAGACAACTTTGACTTCGGCCATTATCTTGATGTTTTTTACTAGTTCGGGGTCTTATACAGTATATTGTAATGCCTCACGGGTTGGACTCGGAGCAGTATTATTGCAGGATGGTAGGGTGATTGCTTACGTATCTCGACAACTGAAGGTGCATGAAAAGAACTACCTTGTCCACGATCTTGGGCAAGCTGCCATTGTTCACACCTTGAAGATTTGGCGTCCTTATTTGTATGGGGTCCCTTGTGAGATTTACACTGATCGTTGGAGTTTGTAGTACCTTCTTAAGCCGAAGGACCTGAACATACATTAGAGGAGATCGTTGGAGTTGATGAAGGACTATGATATTACTATTCTTTATCACCCGGGCAAGGCTAATATGGTTGCCGATGCCTTGAGTCGCCGAGCGAAGGGTTTGGGGAGTTTGGCATATCTACCAGCTTCGGAGAGACCTATGGTGGTAGATGTTCAGGCTTTGGCCATGCAGTTTGTTAGATTGGATCTTTCAGATCCCAACCGGGTTCTGGCCTATGTGGTTTCTCGGTCTTCTCTATTTGATCGCATCGGAGAGTGACAGTTTGATAACCCTTATTTGCTAGATCTTCAAGACATGGTTCGGCGTAGTGATGCTCGAGATGTCACCATCAGGGATGACGGAGTGATGAGGATGCATGGGCGTATTTGTGTGCCCAATATTGATGATCTTCGAGAGTTGATTCTAGCTGAGGCCTATAGCTCGCGGTATTCCATCCATCTGGGTGTCGCGAAGATGTACCAGAACTTGAGGCAACACTATTGGTAGAGGCGGATAAAGAAAGATATAGTTGACTATGTTTCCAGGTGCCTCAACTGCCAGTAGGTGAAATATGAACATCAGCGTCCGGGTGGGTTATTGCAACTGATTGAAATTCCAGAGTGGAAGTGGGAGCGCATCACCATGGACTTCGTATCTGGACTTCCACGGACTGTGAGGAAGTTTGATTCTATTTGGGTCATTGTGGATCGGTTGACCAAGTCCGTCCATTTCATACCTGTGTGCACTACTTACTCATCGTAGCAGTTGATAGAGATCTATATCAGGGAGATAGTCCGGTTGCATGGTATTCCAGTTTCCAACAGAGGCACTCAGTTTACTTCACGATTCTGGAGGGCCGTGCAGCAGGAGTTAGGTACTCGAGTGGAATTGAGCACAACATTTCACCCCAGACGGATGGCCAGTCTGAGCGCACTATTCAGATTTTGGAGGATATGCTCTGTACGTGCGTGATTGAGTTTGGAGGTTCATGGTATCATTTCTTGCCACTGGCAGAGTTTGCTTATAACAACAGCTATCAATCCAGCATTCAGATGGTGCCGTATGATGCCCTTTATGGTAGGAGGTGCAGATGCCCAGTGGGCTGGTTCGAGCCGGGCGAGGCCAGGTTGCTAGGTACTGAGATGGTCCAGGATGCAATGGACAAGGTCAAGGTGATTCAGGATAGACTCTATGCAGCCCAGTTCAGACAGAAGAGTTATACGGAAAAGAAGGTTCGTTATGTGGCATTTATGATTGGCGAGCGGGTTCTACTTTGGCTCTCACCCATGAAGGGCGTCATGTGATTTGGGAAGAAAGGAAAGCTGAGTCCGAGATTTATTGGGCCTTTTGAGATTTTGAGGCGTGTTGGGGAGGTCGCTTATGAGCTGGCCTTACCTCCCGGTCTAGCCTGAGTCCATCCAGTATTCCATGTCTCTATGCTTCAGAGATACCATGGTAACCCATTGCACGTGTTGGGTTTCAGTTCTGTTCAGCTGGACAAGGATCTATCTTATGTTGAGGAGCAAATGGCCATTTTGGACAGGCAAATCAGAAAGCTGACGTCAAAGAACATCACTCCGCTAAAGGTCCAGTGGCATCCGGCTGAGGAGGCAACTTGGGAGACTGAGCAGGACATGCGCATCCAATAGCCTCATCTCTTCACTACTTTAGGTATGTTTTCGATACTCGTTCGAAGACGAACGAATGTTTAAGTGTGGGAAGATGTAACGACCCGGCTGGTCATTTTTTAAATTTACGCCCCGATCCCCAATTAACTGCTTCCCCTAAGTTCATTTCTGCTATTGTGGTTTGTCGGGTTGTTCGTTTCTAGAATTTGGAGTGTTTTGGGACACTTAATCCCTAAATGAGAGCTTTATAGTTGAAAAATAACATGTATTCAGAACAGTATTAAGACGACCTCGGAATGGGAAGCCAATGGTTCCGTTAGGTGATTTCGGGGTTGGGAGCGTGTTCGGAATATATTTTGGAGGTATGTAGCTCAATTAGGCTTGAAATGCCGAAGTTTGAAATTTTTGGAAATCCGGTCGATAGGCGAGATTTTGATCTGGGAGATGAAATGGAATTCTGACAGTTGTTGTAGCTTTGTTAGGTGATTTTGCATATGTCTGCAAATTTTCAAGTCATTTGGACATCGTTTGTTCGGGCTTTTGATGGTATGTAGGTTTCAGAAGTTTTTTTTGAAACTTAGGCTTGAATCTGCCATAATTTGATAATTTTTGTGTTTAATGATATGTTTTTATAATTGGAACAAGTTCGTATCGTGATGTGGAGTAGTTTGGTAGCTTTGGTTGAGGTCCCGGGGGGCCTCAGGAGTGTTTCCGGGGGTCAAACGGACCATTTCAAGTTAATGAAGCAGGTCAGATTTGCTGTCATGAGTGTTGGAGATGATTTCTCTATGCGACCGCGATAGGCTGGTGCGATCGCATAGAAGGTTTGGGAGGAGGCTCAAAAATTGTTCTATGCAATCGCAGCAAGGGATATGCGATCACATAGCTGAGGATAATTGTTCTCTGCGATCACGAAGGGGTCTATGCGTTCGCATTGTGGAAAGGTTAGGGGTCCCAGGCCCTATATTTTGTTTTATGCGATCACAGAGTAAGGGTTGCGATCGCATAAGTCTATTTTTTTAAGCGGTGCGATCGCATTGTGGTCTATGCGATCGCATAAGGTAAACATTTGAGGCAGAAAAATTATTCTATGCGATCGCATAGAGTATTTCACTGGGCAAACAGAATCAGAATATAACATTTCATCCGCGAGGGTTTCACCATTTTTGCAAAAACTCAATCTAGGAAGCTCGGTTTTGAGTGATTTTTCGCGTGCGTTTAAGAGACAATTGTTGGGTAACGATTTCTTAATCCCTTGTGATCATTATTCACTAATCTAAACTCAAATTCTTCCTTTAACTTCGGATTTGGGGTGTAAATTGGGGTAAGTTTCTTAGAACAAACTTTGACAATTTGGAGGGCAAACGAACTCCGATTTTTATAAATTTTATATGGTTAGACTCATGAGAGTACGAGGATTCTGAAAACGTAAAAATATTCCGATTCCGAGCCGATGCCTGGAGGGGTATTTTCATCATTTCACCTATTTTGCGTTGTAGCTTTAGTTTTATCAGTGTAATTAGTTACTTATGATGGTATTTACACTATGCAACTGCTTTGAATAGATTTGGGTCAATCTGAGTCAGATACTCGTGGCAAGGGAGTCATTTCTTAGCGGTTTTGTACCGGGATTAAGGTAAGTGACTTGTCTAACCGTAGGGGAATTTCTCCCCTAGGATATATATGTGTTGATTTAAATGCCTTGTACGCGAGGTGACGGGTGTTTACTAGCGTAAATTATTGAAAAACCACTTTGCTTAAACTGCTCAATCAGTATTATCTCTGTTATATAATTGGTTTAATTGCAAGATTTATCTTGTGTTAGCCAGGGAAGCATGATTAGATAGGATTAACTGTCTAAATACCTACTTGTCGTAATTGAACTCCCTGGAACATGTTGAGACTGGATTTAGTTGTTAATTGTAGCAGTGTACTTCATATTTCTTTCTGTTTTCTCTTATTTGATTGTGTTTGTGTTCTGTAGGCTGCGGGTTCAATTCCCGGAGATCTGGTGCTACTGAGTTAAAGGAATGCGGGTTTAATTCCCGGAGATCCTATGATATTGATATAAAGGACCACGGGTTCAAATCCCGAAGATCCTGTGATACTGATAGATGGACTGCGGGTTCGATGCCCGAAGATCCTGAGTTGTTGAGTATAAAAGGACTGCGGGTTCAATTCCTGGAGATCTTGGATTGTTGGTTTGTACTTGTTGTGTTGATTTCTCTTTGTTAGCTTAAATATCGACGGCTTGTAGTATTTATCTTGTTTACTGTTATTTCAGACTTATTCCTATTTTGCACTGTTCGGTGTTATATCATTATTATTATTATTCTCGGTAGGGCCCTGACCTTCCTTGTCACTACTCCACCGAGGTTAGGTTTGGCACTTACTGAGTACCGCCGTGGTGTACTCATGCTACTCTTATGTACACTTTTGTTGTGCAGATCTAGGTCCATCTGATCAGACGCACTATCGGTGACTTAGGCGCATTTTCAGGAGACTCGAGGTATGAATCTGCTATGTCCGCAGATCCGGAGGGTCTTCTTCTATTCTTCCTGAGTGATGTTAGTTATTCCCTTATTTCGGTTGTATAGATATTTTGGATGTATAGAGCTACAACTATACTCTCTTAGTCTGTGTTGCCCGTGAGTTTCTGGGTCTTGGTTGTTGTACTTTCTGGTATTTGGTAAAGTGTATGTGCCGAACAACACCTAGTACATTTCTTTTATATCTTTACGTTGTTATCTTAACTATTATTCATAAAGAGTCGTACATTCCGTATTGTGTTAGGCTTACCTAGTCGCGAAGACTGGGTGCCATCATGACAGGTTCACGATTGGTGAACTAGGGTCGTGACACTAGTAGTCGCGTTGGAGTCACAAAATTATTTCTCGAAATGAGGATATAACCTTATGGCCTATACTCTTTTATTTTCTTAAGTCCCATCACCTTTCATCTCATCCTTCATTTGACCATAGTTCTGCAACACTCTACCATTTTCATCCACGTGTCACACCTTATTCATAATGCTTCCTTATGTATCTTCTCATTACTCAGCTAGTATTTTTGCATATCCCCTTTCTTGAAAAAACTTCAATACGATATTCTTTTATTTTTTTTCTTTCCTTTTCTCAATCCGGTGACTCTTCATGTTTCTTAACGTTCTTGATTTACTAGGGATGCGAGCCACACTAAGGTAATATTTATCCCTTCAAGGCTTATAGTTCATGTCTTTGTAGTACTCATATATGCCTGCACTATTTTATAGTGCACCATCTGGGTGTCTCATAAATAGATCTATTAGAATATTTGTAATATCCATCGAAAATGTCAACTGACGCAAATAAGTCATCCATCATATCTTCTTATACTACTTCTGTTAACTCCCATAGGGCATATCTAGAATGGGTGCGGCCAATTGTATATAACTTTGTTACTATTGAATATACCTCCAAAAGCTTATGTTCCTCTGCCCCAATTATAAACGATGTTAACTTTCATTAACTGGAATCCTCATACCCTTCTTTATCTTGATTCTTTTGCTTGTTGAAACTTGTATTTAACTTCTTAATCTCTCATTGTCTTTCACCAGAAAGATGGATAGGCATTCCTTCCTTAAGGCTTCTTATCCAGAAGCTTACACATTTCAGTAAACCCATGATATGCTAAATACCTCACATTTGCTTATCGTAGGTATCATACGAAAATCCAATTCATCTAACTCAACTCTTTCACAACTATCTCTCTTTTCAAACCTTCTTTTCGGATATAGGTATCGTCTTATTATGACTAAAATAGAATTTCGGAATTTGAATTCTTATAAGTGACCTCTACCACACGATCTAGAGTAAGAAGAAAGAGTGACAATCCTAAATGCCCTGTAGTCTTCTGCTTATAAGTGTGGTGCACGACACACCCATAAACAAGACTCTACTAGACACGGCTTGTAGACTCCCTAGGACAGAACTGCTCTGATACTACTTTTGTCACGACCTCAACCGATAGGCCGCGACGGGCACCCGGTACCTTTATCAATCGAGTACCAATGTAACGTATGTTACATCATTATATATACATGACATATGGGCCTAATAGACAAACATGATCCTTTATAAACTCAAAATATTGGTCGACAAGGCCGTACAAACGTACACAACATATGTCTACAAGCCTCTAAGAGTACATAAATGTCTTAAAGGTCGGGAGAGAGTCCTGCCATACCAAACAATATACGTCTAAATCATACTAACCAAACAAGCAACTCCGAAGCAAATGGAGCGCACCAACATCTTCCGCTGAGCTGATAGCCTACTTGGAGAGCTCTCGACCTGTCTATAGGGACCTGCATGCATGAAACGCAGCGTCCCCAGGCAAAAGGGACGTCAGTACAAATAAAGTACCGAGTATGTAAGGCAGGAAAGTATAAACAAAAATAGTAATGTAAAGAGAGATAGAGGAGATACAACCTGTAACATCTGAGTGCCACTGGGGATACTGACATGAAATGCATAATACATATATATACGTAAACTTTTAAAAACATACGCCTCTGTAGGCATCATCTTATCATAATTTTTTATCCGGCCTCAAAGAGGACTCGGTAAAAATGTACCCGGCCATCATAAAGCTCGGTAGAATCATACCCGGCCACGTGGAGCTCAGTAAACCCAACTGATCAGTGGTTGTACAATAGGTATCGTACCCGGCCGACTATAGCATGGCTCGGTAGAGTAAAATAGATACATATACATAATGAATGCTCGACTCATGGAATCACGGTCTAAACCTTCTAGAGTGACTTAAGAACATTATGGACATACATACCCTCAATATGAATTTCACTAGGACTTACGAATCATGCCAAAATAAAGGAAAAGCTTAACCTTAACGTACTTGTAGTAAGAAAAACCCCGTATACTATTTCGTTGAAAACATTCGTTGATTGAATGAAATTTTCATCTGCTCCTTAAGGATTCACCGATGAAATTTGTTTCTGATTCCAAAAATTTTGGAACGAATTTTATCAGATTTGGAGTGAGGCTTGGACGTTTGGTTGGAGCTTGAAATTGCTTCTGCTTTTCACGTTGGTTAATGACAGAATGTAACAATTGTTCTTGGTCTCGAAATGAAATGAATTTGAAGTCACCAAAATGAAGTTTCTTTTTGAAAAAGGAATTTGTTTCTGCTTTCAACGTCCCTGGGCAGATTATGGTCCTGAATCTTGTTTTCAAGGCATTTATGCTAATGTCACGGGATAAGATTGATAAAGCTCACCAAAAAAGTCTTGATAAGACTTTGAAATTTTAACTTTGACACATGTAAAGTTCAATCAATTACTCACCGTATACTATAGGGGGCAGCCACGTTATTCTTTGGGGTGATTTTGTTAATTTATCTATTTATTAGTTCGCCAGGTAATGTATCGTTATCCGGTAATTAATTTATTACCTGCATAATTTAAAAATTATCCTAAATTACTATTTATCACTACAATACTTCAATATACTTTATATGTTATACTACCGTGGTCATATGGTACCTTTCAAGGTACTAGTCCATAAATACTGGATATTTTAGCTCTGGCCGTATTTTACCCCAAAATGCTAAATTTGGACAAAAACTATGGGGCGTAACAAATTTTTACCAAGTTGGTTCCACATGAAAATTTCCCATGAGGGCATTGATGCCTCTTGTTGCCACGCTGATAAAGGGGAAGAAAAGAGTGATGACCTATTGTTGGCACCATCTTCGGAAAAGCCTATCGAGTCCACTCCTCAAAAAGTTAATGCTTGCAAGGAAAAGATCACGTTCACAAATGACGATCTTTTGCTAGGTGACACTCCTCATAACCGCCCATTGTATCTAGTTGGTTATATGCGCGATGAAAGGGTAGATCGGATTTTGGTTGATGGAGGATCCTCGGTGAATATTTTGCCAATACATACTGTCAAAGAACTTGGCATTCCCATGGATGAACTCTCAGAAAGTCGTGTGATGATCCAAGGATTCAACCAAGAGGGGCAAAGAGCCATAAGTGCGATCATGCTGGGAATTACTATTGAAGATATGCAATCAAATGCATGGCTGCATGTGATCGACGCGAAGACTTCATACAATGTTTTGCTTGGGAGGCCTTGGATACATGAGAATAAAGTTGTTGCATCTACCTACCATCAATGTTTAAAATACTATGAGGGTGAAGTCGAGAAGACGATAGTTGCTGATGATGAGCCATTCACCGAGGCTGAGTTACACTTCGCCAATGCAAAGTTTTACTTTAAGAACCGCATTGTGAAGGAGCTAAAAGTGATGATGCTATGAAAAGCAGGAATGACGAACCCATAACTAAAAGAGCTGAGGTGACTATTGGTAAAGCCAAAGCTGTTACAAAGGAGGTACCTGCCTACGTGAATAAATCTCATTAATGGGGTATTACGTCCTAGGGAAATAAAGTAAGTCCCGCGCTCCAATATGTCCCTAAAAGGAAGAAAGACGAGGGTGAATCATATAATATCCAAACCAACATGCCAAAGGAGTTAACTCTTCCGGTCAAACGAATTGAGGCAGTAAAGTCGTCCTCAATGTCGCTTGCAGGCTTTGTAGCCCAAAATCATTTGCAGAATGTGTCAGTCCCTACAAAGCGAATAGACGAAGGTTTTGACCCTAACGCTTACAAGATATTTGCAAAAGCTGGAAACAATCCCAACAAGCCGTCAAAGTTAGGGAAGCTCCCATCAGAAGCTGCAACGAGGAAACCGCGTGAAGGTTTGGGATACAAGCAACCGTCACCGGTGCGCATTTCAATAAGAAGGGCGAGCAACAATTATATCAATGTAAAAAGAGGAATCAACCACTTCTAACAGGCCTTCTGTCTTTGATCGACTTGGAAAATCACCCGCGAGGACCTCCGTGTTTGAAAGATTGGGCGCACTAAAGAAGGGGAATAAGTTCCAGAGAAATTTTCAAAGCATAAGAACACACACTTTGCCCAAAATCCTTGATATCTCTAAGGATTTCCAAAGTTTGGTTCCTTCTAGAATGAGGAGACAAACAAAACTGGTGGTTTCATATAAAGAAGTACTCAAGGTAAAGCCATATACTGTGGTATATACTAAGGAACGTGATGAAGATGAAGAAAGTGTGGGTTCTTCGTATCATATTACTATGCAAGTCGAGAATGGCATTCCATCTTCGATGGAAGACAATATGGAATTGGAGGATGTTTCGCCGTGTTATCACATATCCTTCAATGATGGGGGACCCTCAAGAAGATGAAGAGGCGAAAGATGCTCCACCTGAACTTGAAGAAGAAGTGAAAACGACAGTTGACGCCTTAAAAGAAGTTAACCTTGGCACCGATCAAGAACCAAGACCCACCAACCTAAGTGCTATACTTGAAGCTGATGAAGAGAGCACTTATATTGAGTTACTCAAAGAATTCAGGGATGTCTTTGCTTGGAGTTACAAAGAGATGCTTGGCTTGGACCCGAAAGTAGCAGTCCATTACCTTGTAGTCAAAAATGGTGCTCGCCCTGTTAAATAAGCTCAAAGGCACTTTAGGCCGGACTTGGTTCCCCTGATTGAAGTTGAAGTTAACAAACTCATTGAAGCTGGATTTATTCGGGAAGTTAAATACCCAACATGGGTTTCAAGTATTGTCCATGTAAGGAAGAAGAAAGGCTAGATTCGAGTATGTGTTGACTTCAGGGACCTCAATAATGTGTGTCCCAAAGATGAATTCCCACTTCCTATTCCAGAGCTGATGATCGATGCTACTACTGGTTACGAGGCAATGTCTTTCATGGACGGTTCATCGGGCTATAACCAAATTCGCATGGTACCAAAAGATGAAGAGCTTACTGTGTTCCGCACTCCCAAGGGTATTGATTGCTATAAGGTAATGCCTATTGGCTTAAAGAATGCTGGTGCTACTTACCAAAGGGCTACGGAAAATATTTTTGACGATCGTCTCCACAATAATGTCGAATGCTATGTGGACGACTTGGTGGTGAAATCAAAATAGAAGGGCGGCCACATGAAAGACTTGAGGATGGTATTTGACTTACTCGAGAGGTACCAACTTAGGATGAATCCATTGAAATTTGCCTTTGGAGTTACTTCTGGAAAGTTCCTTGGTTTCATTTTCTAACATCGAGGGATCAAAATCGATCAAGCTAAAGTGGATGCCATTTTTAAAATGCATGAGCCACGAGATATCCATGAATTGAAAAGTTTGCAAGGAAAGCTTGCATACCTTAGGAGATTCATCTCGAACCTAGCTGGGAGGTGTCAACCATTCAGTCGCCTTATGAATAAATGTGTCCCTTTCAAATAGGACCAAACATGCAGTAATTCTTTTGAAAGCATTAAATCCTACTTGATGAAGCCTTCAGTTTTAGCAGCCCTTACACCTGGAAAGCCATTGATATTATACATTGCGGAACAAGAAAGGTCTGTTGGAGTACTTTTGGCCCAAGAAAATAGTGAGGGTAAAGAAAACTCTCTTTACTACTACAGCAGGATGATGACATCAAACGAGTTGAATTATTCGCCTATTGAGAAGTTGTGCTTTGTGCTAGTCTTCTCAATTCAAAAGTTAAAGCACTACTTTCAAGCTCATCTTGTCCCTCTTATTTCTAAAGAAAATCCCATCAAGTTCGTGATGTCAAAACATGTTCATAGTGATCGACTAGCAATGTGGTACCTCCAGTTTCAACAATTTGAAATCACATACATCCCACAAAAGGCTATAAAAGGACAAGCGTTTGCAGACTTCTTGGCAGATCACCCTATACATGATGATTGGAAGTTAACTGACGAACTACCTGATGAGGATGCCATGGTCGTTAAAGTTCAGCCTCCATGGAAGATGTACTTTGATGGTGCTGCACATCATGGAGGAGCTGGTGCTAGCCTAGTATTTGTCACTCCCCAATGTGAAGTCTTGTCCTATTCGTTCACCTTGACACAACTCTGTTCCAATAATGTTGCTGAGTATCAATCATTAATACATGGGCCTGAAATGGTTGTTAATTTGAAGAAATTGCAATTGCAAGTCTTTGGTGACTCCCAGTTAGTGGTCAATCAACTTTTGGGTAGTTACGAGGTTAAGAAGCCTGTACTACGCCCATATCATGATTATGCTAAAACGTTAATGGGATGGCTCGGTGATGTGACTATTAAGAATGTGCCAAGGAAAGAAAATAAGAAGGCTGATGCTTTAGCTGCTCTAGCTTCATCATTAGCCCTACCTGACCAAGAGTAAGTTATTGTCTGCAGATGGTACGAGAATAGGCCCTATCAATGGCAAATTTTTGAAGAAGTATTATCCATGAAATTGCAAGTCTTAACGCTCCTTGATGCATGAGCCTAAACTGCATGTTGCTACACTCCTGACCCACAAGAGTATAAACTGTGTACGGTCCACACATAAAATAGTATGATGGGTTGAAAATATCGAAAGAGGCGGCCTAGGCAAAAGTTAGGACGAAAACAAAAGTCTGCTAGGTTGAAAATCTCGAAAGAGGCGGCATAGGCAAACGTTAGGACATAAAAAAGATCACCCAGTCTGAACTACGGTATGACTTGATCCTTTTCACCAGGGTACGTAGGTAGCTTAGAGTTTCATTCTAGGTTCAGTCGCATAAGTTCAAAAGATACATATTGCCCCAATTGTTTTTCGAATGAAGTATGAAGGAAAGTATGAAGGAACGCAAGATCAAGCTGAAATATCATCCTCATGTAGAACTTTGACCTCACTTGATTTAAAGGGGTCAACCCTCCATGGTAAATTGATATCTTCGATGGGTCGATTTAGGAGGATGTCAAGTATATGCATTGAAGTCTTCATGTTCGTCGGTCTTCAAGTTGAAGTCTTCAAATTCGTTGATCTTCAAGTTGGAATATTTAGGCCCTTCAAGTCTCGAAGTTAAAAGTCTTCAAGTTCGTCGGTCTTCAAGTTGAAGTCTTCAATTCCATTGATCTTAAAGTTGGAATATTTAGGCCCTCTAAGTCTCGAAAGTTGAAGCCTTCAAGTTCGTCGGTCTTCAAGTTGAAGTCTTCAAATCTGTTGATCTTCAAGTTGGAATATTTAGGCTCTCCAAGTCTCAAAGTTGAAGTCTTCAAGTCCGTCGGACTTCAAGTTGAAGTCATCATATCCATTGATTTTCAAGTTTTAATATTTAGGCCCTCCAAGTCTCAAAGTTGAAATCTTCAAGTATGTCGGTCTTCAAGTTAACGTCTTCAAATCCGTTGATCTTCAAGTTGAATATTTAGGCCCTCCAAGTCTCAAAGTTTAAATCTTCAAGTCCGTCAGTCTACAAGTTGAAGTCTTCAAATTGAAATATTTAGGCCCTCTAAGTCTCAAAGATGAAGTATTCAAGTTTGCTAAATCTTCAAAGTTTTCCAAGTGTTCAAGTCGATGTCGTCTTCAAGTTGAAGCTTTATAACTTTCCAATCTCAAGGTGGACATATAAGTCCCTTTGCAACTTAAGTTGGCCTCTTCGTGGGTTTGTCCTTAAAAGGAACTATAACTTTCCAATCTTAAGGTAGACATATAAGTTCCTTTGCACCTTAAGTTGGCCTCACCGATAGTCAAGCCACACACTGTGGCCGTTTTGAGAGTAATCTCTCCGATAGTCAAGCCACACACTGTGGCCATTTTGAGAGTAATATCTCCGATAGTCAAGCCGCGCACTGTGGCCGTTTTGAGAGTAATCTCTCCGCATTGTGGCCATTTTAAGGGTAATCTCTCCGATAGTCAAGCAGCCATTTTGAGAGTAATATTTCCGATAATCAAGCTCCGCACTGTGGCCGTTCTGAGAGTAATCTCTCCGATAGTCAAGCCACGCACTGTGGCCGTTTTGAGAGTAATCTCTCTGATATTCAAGCCGCGCACTGTGACTGTTTTGAGAGTAATATCTCCGATAATCAGAAAAGGATGAGTACTCATCCCCTTACACCCCAAGATTATTTTCTTCATACGTGGATCTCGCTTGAACTAAAAAAAGAAAAAAGGAGACAACAAAACAAGAAAAGCAACAAAAAAAAAGGAATAAATTATCTTCACGTTAATACTTCCGAGTCTACAAAACTAGACTCATGTGGCTTGCGGTCTTAGAACTGACGCTCAATAAACACGAGCACATAGGGTTTATATAGATGTCAATGACGGCTGCTGAAACGTAAAAGTGCCGATGTGGGAATCACAGAATCAGTTCCAGAAAAGAATTTGGACTGCTAAGGCGGCGGTGTAATTTCACGGAATTACCTAGTTGTCTCTAATCTTATGACTACCTATCTTCTTCGAGTTCAAGCGGGAATCAAAAACTAGTATACGACAAAGTCCAAGTTAACTGAAGCTCACGACTTCCTATTTTCTTGTCATATGGGAATATGCAAATATGATGTTTGTACGTAGGATCCTCTGTGATACTTTTCCATGAGAACAAATGTTTGGTATAAGGTACTAATGCGAGGAAAAGTTCCAATCAAATAGAAGAGCTTGGTCTACATGCTTACACTAGTCCACGTGATTAATATGTATTGTGAAATACAAACATTTTTTTTGGTTAAAAGGATATATATGTTATAAAAGTTAAGTAGTTACATAAGAGTTTGTTGGATACATAAAATGTATCAGATTAATTCCTACTACATTATACACACTAGTTAAAGTAGAACTAGAAAAACTATTACAACTTATCCGAGTATTATCTAACATAGTCGATGGTTTACATAATATTCTTCTCAGCATTCCCACTTGATCTTGCTGAAGAGAAGTTAACACAAAATTTGGAGTTCTTGAAAATATTTTCACATTTGCCTCCGTTTGTGATGCTCCATACTTGGCTAAGCAGTCTCCAACTCCATTTCATATTTCACATTACTTGAATATGTTTTCGGGAGTATTCAACAAAATAAATATTTTGCTAATACTTCAAGCCTCGCCTTTTGGAGTGAATACGTTTGTACCCGTTAAGTAATAAAGTAGGGATATTTGTAGGCATATAAATTTTACTTAAAATTAAATCCATAAAATAATTTAGATTATATTTTGAATTCGAGATAAAGTTGGTCCAAATAAATATTATGGACTAATACAATTGAATTAGTTGTATCATTCCAATATAAATGGATTTAATAAATATGTCTTAAGCTATTTGGCTAGCCCATTTAATTGGGCTAAAGTGATGAGCTCACTTCATCAAGCCTAAGATTAGATCTTCCTAGAGTCGGTGCCACGTGTCAAATGATGTGGCGCGCAAGCGGAAGAGCCAATAGGAACATGCAACATTTCAAAATGACAAGGCATGTCTAGTCACACTAAAAGGCCAATGAAATCGCGCCACATGTGCAAGTGACATGTTCTGGCCAATCAAATGCGGTCATGTCACACTTCAATTTGATTGGTCGGAAAGAGTTTGTCCTTATCACAACTCTTCCCTTCTACAACTATAAATAGGGGACTTTATAACTACGAAAAGACAACAGAAGTTATAACAAGAAGCAAGAAAGAGCTCGTGGATCAAACGGTGCAAATTCCTCCACAAGTTTCAAGCTTCAAGCTCCAAGTTCAAGAAATCAAGTTCAAGCTCAAGAACGAAGAAGAAATCAAGTTCAATCTCAAGAACGAAGAAGAAATCAAGTGCAAGTCCAAAAAATCAAGCTCAAAGCTCAAGAACAAGATCATCGTCCGTGACAATAAACATAGATTCAATATCAAGTTCAAAGGCCCTTGAATTTATTTACTATTGAAAAGAAGAATCAAAGGATTCATAGATATTGTATACTCAAATATTCAAAATCAAATACTGCAATTGTTGCAATATTTTTGGTCTTGATTTTTATTTTCTTAACGCAAATTTATTGATTGTCTACAACACTCTTTGGAAATTTTTTTGAAATGGTGGTTCTATCTTTAGTTAATTTCAGCAAAAAGAACAACGGAGTTTTTTAATCAAATCATAAACCACAATCAAGAACTATTTTGGTGTTTTTTAGTTCTGATTTATTTTTTGGTGATTAGGATTCAAGAACAAAGAATAAACTTTTTGCCATGTTGGATTTCTTAGATGGATGGCCATGTAAGTAAATCTAATCCAGTTGGACTGTCATGTCAGTTTCGATGGCAAGACTAACGATTTAAGGGGCATTTGTGATCCAAAACATAGACAACAAAGATATTTTTGGTACCAAAAATAAAAGGAATATATTTATGAACTATTTTAAATAGTTCAAGAATATTTTTAATCATTTTCCGTTTTTTAATCAAACCATTGACATCCATAGCTGCAATTAAAGTAATGTATCTTTCAATTGAAAGCATGTCACATGTGATTACCTTTCTTTCTAACTTTTTCATTGAGCAACTGTGGCAATAAAAAAAAGTAAACGTGAATCTACCAAATGCAGATCTTTGAAGTAGATTATGAAAATAAATATAGATAGAATCAGAATTTGAAGTTTATGAGTTCGAGGATTTAATATATTTATATTTTTGGATTCTAAATTAATAAGTTGCACATATTCGATAAATTTCTTAAGACAAATACATAGTTGAGGCAAAAGTTACTGGGTTCGACAGAATCCATAGATTGTATTATAGTTCTAGGTGAACCTAGGATTTAAAGGTTGGAGGTGCACTTTTGGTTCTAGTTCTCCTATTCTTTCACAACCCCACTCTTCACTTGCTTCATCTTCATTCTTCATAAACCTTACTAGTTACTCCTAGCCCAAGTCTTTAGTATACTATTTGTGAATTATTCTCTTTTTTGCTTTACTCTAGTGAACTGTCTTTTTTTTTTTTTTGCTTAACGCTAGATTGAATTATCTTATCGGGTAAATCGATAACCAAACTGATAATGATCGATACCCGATTAATCAATATCTCATCGGTTCATCAAATTTGTAAATCAATAATTGATATGCTAAACGATAATATTCATAACCGAACCGACCGATATGCACAATTACATATCATCTTCAATTTTTTGAAACAAACTTTATATTTTTGGAAATTACATTTAGAAAAAAGTATTATAAGCACTAAGACGAAGGGAGTATAATAATAGGTGTTGTAGATCTTGCCATTCTGAAACAAAATAAATTGAGGCCATTAAGATTTCAATTAGTCTGCATATCAAGAGAAATGAACTTGGTCTCGAATAAATACTCGGTCAATTCTTTAGCTCAAGTGCGGATGTAGTTTTTGGTTTACGAGTTCAACTAAATCTATAAATTTTGATACAAAATGTAGATTTATATGTAAAACTGTCACGACCACAAATTCATAACCGGTCATAATGGCGCCTTTCGTGAAAACAAGGCAAGCCAACAATCCCAAATCCTCCTTTAACAACTATTACACATAAATGAATAGAAATACAATTTATTGGCGTTTAACTAATGATTTCATCCTTATACAACCCGACCGGGGCGTCACAAGTCACGAACATCTAATGAGTAAAGGCGCTTCTACTGGCCAACAATGTATAGATAAATACATAATAAAAACTGGAATACAAGGATGAAGTAAGGTGCCACAAACACTAGCGGTCACCTGGCTCAACTACCACCATAAGGTCTTCTGCACTGCTAATAACCCGCTAACGAGTGAACAATACCTGCAACTGCATGCAAGGTGCAGGGAGTAAAGCGAGTACTTCCAACTCAGTAGTAATAAAAGAGAATAATAATTGAGCGATAAGAAAACACGTATGGGCACACCAAAATGCTATACAAGACAGTACAATCCCTTTGAGAACAAAAGTTGTAACACTGTGAAAATTCTTTAGAAAATCTCAAGATCAGTTAAAAATCTCTTTTATAAAATCTCTTTTACAGATATCCCCATTCTCTTTTCCAACAGTCAAGCATATGAATACTATATCAGCTAGAGCAAGTCGGCTCACAAAATGGCCCCTTGGGCACAACATTCCTTAACATATAACACCAGGGTATCTGGTCAACTAGAGCAAATCTGCTCATAAATCGGTACCTTAGGCACAACACTCCTTAACATATAGTACCAGGGTATCTGTTCAACAAGTCAAGTAACAGTATGTATGCCAATAATATATGAGTGCTAAATATCATGCCACGTAGTACAAATATGAGTAAATGCATGAATGAAATGCAATGCATATGCCTGCTGCGGCGCACAGCCCGATCCATTTGGGTACCCGCGCTCACTGGGGGTGTGTACAGACTCCCGAGGGGCTTCTACAGCCCAAGCACAATAATACTGCACCGTGCAGTCCGATCTACATACTACTACGGCGTGCAGTCCGATCCTTATACTACTGCGGCGTGCAATCCGATCCATGCAATATGCTACTGCGGCATGCAGTCCGATCCACACATGTATATGGATATGGTTACAAATCACTCGAGGCCTGAAAGTCCCCTCAAATCACTCCACATGCCCTCACATATGGTTCTCGACCCCAATCAGTCCAAAATTAGTCAAAAAGTCCCTCGGGCATCGGTAAAACAATAATACTCAACTCAAATAATAGTTCAAATATCGTTTAAAACTCCAAGTTTGAGTAAAATACAAATGAGTTCATAAATAGTGTAAATCACACGAACTGAGTTCAAATCATATTTTAATTAGTGAGGGAAACAGTGATGATAGATAAAGTTCATAAAGAGTCCAAACAGTCGGGAATAAGCCCCAAGTATGGCAATGAGCCCAAATCATAATGATAACAACAAATTATTTGCAAATACACTATAAAAATCAACAACCGGGACGGACCAAGTCATGATCCCCAAAGGTGCTCTACCTCACGCTCAGGTCCAACGTGCAAGTCACCTCAATACAGCACTAAGATGTGCAAATCCGGGGTTTCAAACCCTCGGGATATCATTCCCAAGTATTACTCACCTCGAGCCGGCGAGAATTCTAGCCCGCGACGCCTTTACCCCTCAAACTAGCCTCCACGCGCATCCAATCTATCCAAAATTATAAGGAATACATCATAATATGCTAATGGGACATAACCTAATTGAAAGAACTCGAAAAATACCTAAAAATACGAAATTGGCAAAATTTGAGCCCCAGACCCACATTCCGAAAAATTACGAAATTTACATTTTCGGAATTCTCGTCTCGCCACGAGTCCGTACATACCAAGAACTCTCAATTCGGACTACAAATGGCCTTTCAAATACTAAATTTAAGATTTTTGATCCAAGCCTTATTTTCTTGATTTTGAGCCATAAATTCATGAATCCTATGGATGATTCTTGTATAAAAATATGTAATTAACTCATAAAACTTACCTCCAACTATTTCCAGTCGAAACCCCTTCAATTTCTGTCCAAAAGCTCCCAAGAATGACCAAAAATAATGGAAAATGGATTTCATTCGCGGATGAAATGTTTAAAAATATTCTGCCCAGGTATTTTGTTAATCGCAATCGCGGGAAATGCTTCGCGATCGTGGAGAATAAATTTATGGCCTAAATAATACCCTTCGCGATAGCGGTGAACGTTCCTTCAGACAGACATAAGTATAATAAGCATAACGTTTTACACAAAACTTCGAATGATAAATGGTTTGATGTTCTGGAAACTAGACACATAGGGCTATAACTTCCATTTGTTGATTATTTCTGGATCCTTATACATTTTGAGATACAAGCTTCGGAATTCATTCATGTGTTTTAGAGATCCTTCTCGGATATCCTATAGTGTAATGTCCATAACTTTTGCTAAAAATGTCCAAATTAGGATTTCTTTAGCTTTCTGAAAACTAGACACGATTCTCTACAACATTCGTTTTTCAATCATCTCAAAATTCCTTGTAGTTAAAATGATATGATCTTCCGAAATAGGACCTGTGCGAGAGAAAGTTCTTCTTCGTGATCGCGAAGCACTTTGCGCGATCACGATTCATTAACATTTTTCTCAGATTTTGTTCACCATCGCGACCAATTCCCCGCGATCGCGTAGAGAAATATTGTAGCCAAAAACCAGCAGTTAAAAATGGCCTAGAAATGGTCCGAAACTACCCCGAAACTCACCCGAGGCCTCCGGGGCCTCAATCAAAAGAACCAACACTTCCTATAACCTTATTCAAACTTGTTCCAATCATCAAAACACGTCCATAAACACAAAAATTATTAATTTTCAACGGATTCAAGCCTAAATTTATCAAATTCTTCCAAAACTCACATTCGATCCGAGACCCAACCAAATGACTTCCGAATGACCTGAAATTTTGCGGACAAGTCCAAAATCACCTAACAGAGCTACTACAACTCTTAGAATTCTGTTCCAACTACCGGATCAAAATATCACCTATCAATTGGAATTCGCCAAAATACTAACTTCGCCAAAATAGGCTAATTTCTTCACCGAACCTCCAAAATTACTTCCAATTGAGCTCATAAGCCTTATATCATCACCCGGAGCTAACCGAATCATCCGAATTCAATTCGGAGCCCTATAACTCATAAGTCATTATCCGATTGACTTTTTCAACATAAGTTTTCTTAAAAGTGACTAAGTGTCTCATTTCTTACCAAAATTACTCCAATTAAATTCGAACGCACCCAAAACTGATAATGAAACATAAAGCAACACAATGTGGGATGAACGGGGCGGTAATACCTGAGATGACGGGTCGGGTTGTCACATTCTCCCCAATTTAAACAAACGCTCATCCTCGAGTGGACCAAGAGTTGTTCTAGAAATTCACCAATAGTTGAGTAACTTTACCCCGCATACAACTCGGGGTGATACCATGCCACCATATCTCATATAGGTCCGACAACACCAAGTATCTGAAATTTCACAATCCATCTAGTCCATAACCCATAGAACTACATTTCACCTTCTGAAATCTTACATAAGATCAAAACCTCACATCTCTATATTCAGAATAAAATTGAACCAGTCGTAATAAGCCATACCTGCGACCTCGACCGCAATCATTGACATACCATATAACTCAAACTCACACTACGATAACTTCCATTCAGAACAGCTGCCCACAATAACCAAATATCGATAGAAACCCTTTTATTAGCTATAGTCTCATTCCAACACTTTCATATACTGCTAACGTTAAATAAAACATGCGATAATCGTAACCATTCCTCGGGTCACCCATAGATAAAGCTATTTTCTTCTTGAATAATACCACAACATATTTTTGGCCAAACTTCGCTATAAGCTCTCTAATCAGCCGAAATCACATATGTTCATGTTCATTAATGACTCCAAAAATTATCTCAAATTCAATGCACCACTCTGGCGATATGGCACCTTATTACAAGACTAAGCCACAATTTGCATAATCCACGGACCAATAATGATTAGTCTGAACATACTCAAATCGGAACAATTGACTCAAATGGAGAAGTTTCACCTTAAGATCATCAATACCATTACATCACAAATCTGAGACCCCATCTCACATCACAAAATAGAACACATGAATCTACCCTGAAAGGTCATAATCAATTTTCCATTTACCAAGTGACACTCAATTTCTCTCCCCGCTCGCTTTCCATTTTAAATCCTTAATAGAACCGCACTACATGCGCTCATATACAACAATTCATGAAATCTCATAGCGTAGAAAAATAACTCATAGCTCATGACAGAGTTGTTTGATACGATACCCGGCACCAAATACATATTGATATTCACATTCTCATCCGGCAACATACCCGGCCACAAGAAACACATCTGAAAATTTCCCAATACCGGAACTGAATCAATGGTAGAAACCCTTATACTAATATCCGCCTCAAAGGCCCAGTTAAGAAAAACAATCCCTCCCAACCGTAGACTGGTGTGTGGAACACAATCATTCTATGAGAGATGTTAAATGTTTACTTTTGATACCGAGCAAATACGAATACCCCCAATAGATCCAACAAGAACATGCCACAATACTACTGATATATAATTAGTTTAATCACATTACTCTTTTCTCAGACATATACACTCGTCAAGAATTATCACCTCATTCTGAGCCAAACAATGTTCTTAGCTCGTTAATTTTACTTTACATACTCAGGTTGCACCGATCTCAAATTCAATGATCTCGTCTTACCCAATACGAACTGTTCGGGCAATAAGCCATTCTAGACATAATTATAAGTCGCATATGAGGACAATACCAATTTACCTTAACAATCGAAACCTTTTTCCTGCTTATCCGAGCTCATGATATCTTTGTCAAAGTTTTCCTTCACTCATGCCATTCTCGACTCAATTTCTGCAACCAGAACTGGTTTACCAGTATACTTTAAGATAGAACCAACATATCACATAACTGCGCAATCAGCTAATCAATGGCGACCTTCCCAACTTAGCTCCAAGCCATATATATCAGAGCACATATACTCTGTTGCTGTCGTAACATAATTGTGAGAGTAAACTCATTCTTTCACAAGCTTGTGGAGACACGAATCATCAGAAGTTCTAACTCTTCTGTAATTTATTTTTTTTTGCATTCATTCTCACAACAGTTAAGCCCACTCTTTAGGCGACAAAATATTTACTAAGTCCCAAATTCTTCAAAAGTTTCGGTAGAGTTTCCTTTGTAATTTGGCCTATCCACCTGCCAGAGAACCACCAAAACCATCCTAACAACACGTCCACAACTCGTCAAGACATCATAATGTATATCAATAACATTAATCTCAATACGACATGTATTATGCTGTCAAAGTTGATACATGGACATGCGTTTAACCTATTTGAATCACAACGCATATAAAATACTTTTCAACCCTCCATAATTTGGCTATTCCACCAAGTAAGAATATTTACTTTCCTTAATATTTTTGTATACCTTCCACTGCCATACACATTACATAATACCAACATACTTATTACATAGATATCCAGCCGCCACTCCCGTAATTTGGGACAATACTAAACATATAAGTTCATAACTCCAGCTCACAAAATCAGCACCTTGGTGCTCAAGCCATAAGCAAAGATTTGGCCTCAAGTCCTCCAGACTAACCGAACTTGAAACTTACAGATATTACATCTCTCCCCTGGATCGGGGAATCACAAGACATCAAGGCACTTATAATATTGAGCGCTCGCGTGTGCATATAGACGTGTGGTAGGAATTTCATGAATTATATTTTCAAGCTGAATCAAGTACGCACGATAAGAATTCCAAGAAAGTGAAGTGTTTCCTAAAGGTTCTGCAGCCTCTCGAGGATAAATACAGACGTCTCCGTACCGATCCGCGAGACTCTACTAACCCTTCTCATGACGCGTGAGACCTAGTAACCTAGGCTCTGATACCAACTTGTCATGACCACAAATTTATAACCAGTCATGATGGCGCCTTTCGTGAAGACAAGGCAAGCCAACAACCCCAAATCCCTTTTTAACAGCTATTACACATAAATGAATAGAAATAAAACTTATTGGCGTTTAACTAATAATTTCATCTCAATACAACCTGACAGGGGTGTCACAAGTCACGAGCATCTGATGAGTAAAGGCGCTTCTACTAGCCAACAATGTATAGATAAATACAAGATAAAAACTGGAATACAAGGATGAAGTAAGGTGTCACGAACGCTAGCGGTCACCTGGCTCAACTACCACCATAAGGTCTTCTACCCTGCTAATAACCTGCTAACCGGTGAACAATACCTGCAACTGCATGCAAGGTGCATGGAGTAAAGTGAGTACTTCCAACTCAGTGGTAATAAAAAAGAATAATAACTGAGTGATAAGAAAACACGTGTGGGCACACCAAAATGCTATACAAGACAGTACAATTCCTTTGAGAATAAAAGTCGTAACACTGTGAAAATTCTTTAGAAAATCTCAAGATCACTTGAAATCTCTTTTATAAAATCTCTTTTACAAATATCCCCTTTCGCTTTTCCAACAGCCAAGCATATGAATACTATATCAGATAGAAAAAGTCGGCTCACAAAATGGTCCCTTGGGCACAGCATTCATTAACAAATAACACCAGGGTATTTGGTCAACTAGAGCAAATCTGCTCATAAATCAGCCCCTTAGGCACAACACTCCTTAACATATAGTACGAGGGTATCCGGTCAACAAGGAAAGTAACAGTATGTATGCCAATCATATATAAGTGCTAAATATCATGCCACGTAGTACAAACAAGAGTAAATGAATGAATGCAATGCAATGCATATGCCCACTACGGCACGCAGCTCGATCCATTTAGGTACCCGCGCTCACTAGGGGTGTGTACAGACTCCCGAGGGGCTCCTACAGCCCAAGCGCAATAATACTGCGGCGTGCAGTCCGATCCACATACTATTGTGGCGTGCAGTCCAATCCTTATACTACTGCGACGTGCAATCCGATCCATGCAATATGCTACTGCTGCGTGCAGTCCGATCCACGCATGTATATGCATATGCTCAAATATCACTCGAGGCCTGAAAGCCCCCTCAAATCACTCCCCATGCCCTCACATATTGCCCTCGGCCCCAATCAGTCCAAAATTAGTCAAACATCCCCTCAGGCATCAGTGAAACAATAATACTCTGCTCAAATGATACTTCAAATATCGTTTAAAACTCCAACTTTGAGTAAAATATAGCTGAGTTCATAAATAGTGAAAATCACACAGACTATGTTCAAATCATATTTTAATTAGTGAGGGAAACAGTGATGATAGATCAAGTTCATAAAGAGTTCAAACAGTCGGCAATAAGCCCCAAGTATGGTCATGAGCCCAAATCATAATGATAACAACAAATTGTTTGAAAATACGCGGTAAAAACCAACAACTAGGAAGGACCAAGTCACGATCCCCAACGGTCCTCTACGCCACGCTCAGGTCCGGCGTGCAAGTCACCTCAATACAACACTAATATGTGCAAATCCGAGGTTTCAAACCCTCAGGATATCATTCCCCAGTATTACTCACCTCGAGCCGGCGAGAATTCTAGCCCGCGACGTCTTTGCCCCTCAAACCGGCCTCCATGCACGTCCAGTCTATCCAAAATTATAAGGAATACATCATAATATGCTAATGGGACATAACCCAATCGATAGAACTCAAAAAATGCCCAAAAATACGAAATTGGCAAAACTCGAGCACTGAGCCCACATTCCGAAAAATTATAAAATTCACGTTTATGGAATCCTCATCTCGGCACTAGTCCGTACATACAAAGAACTCTCAATTCGGACCAAAAATGGCCTTTCAAATCCTAAATTTGAGATTTTTAATCCAACCCCTATTTTCTTGATTTTAGCCATAAATTCATGAATTTCATGGATCATTCTTGTATAAAAATATGTAGTTAACTCATAAAACTTACCTCCAATGATTCCCAGTCGAAACCCCTTCAATTCCCGTCCAAAAGCTCCCAAGAATGACAAAAAATGATGGCAAAATAGATTTGGTTCGCGGATGAAATGTTTTAAAACATTCTGCCTAGGTATTTTGTTCATCGCGATCGCGGGTAATTCTTCGTGATCGTGGAGAACAAATTTCTGGCCCAAATATTACCCATCGCGATCGCGGAAAATGCCACGCGATCGCGGTGAACAACTTTCGGTTCCTCCGGACAGGCTTCAGTATAATGGTCATAACGTTTTACAAATAACTCCGAATGACAAATGGTTTGATGTTCTTAAAACTAAACACACATAGCAATAACTTTCATTTGTTGATCATTTCCTGAATCATTATTCATTTCTAGATACAAGCTTCCGAATTCATTCATATGATTTAGAGATACTTCTCGGTTAGCCTATAGTATAACGTCCATAACCTTTTCTAATAATTTCCAAATCGGGATTTATTTAGCTTTCTTTAAACTAGACACAATTCTCTACGGCTTTCGTTTTTGAATCACCTTAAAATATATTGTAGATAAAAAGATATGATCTTCCGAAGTAGGACCTGCGCGATAGAAAGTTCTTCTTCGCGATCGCGAAGCACTTTACGCGATCGCGATTCATTAATATTTTTCTCAGATTTTGCTCACCGCGATCGTGACCAATTCTCCGCTATCACAAAGAGCACTGCTGTAGCCAAAAACCAGCAGTTAAAAATGGCCTAAAAATGGTCTGAAACCACCCCGAAACTCACCCGAGGCCCCTAGGTCCTCAACCAAAAGCACCAACACTTCCTATAACCTTATTCAAACTTGTTTCAATCATCAAAACACGTCCATAAACACAAAAATTATCAATTTACAACGAATTCAAGCCGAAATTTATCATATTCTTCCAAAACTCACATTCGATCCGAGACCCAACCAAATGACGTCCGAATGACCTGAAATTCTGCGGACAAGTCAAAAATCACCTAACGGAGCTACTGTAACTCTAAGAATTCCGTTCCGACTCCCGGATCAAAATATCACCTATCAAATGGAATTCTCCAAAATACTAACTTCGGCAAAATAGACTAACTTCTTCACCGGGCCTCTAAAATTACTTCTGATTGCGCTCCTAAGCCTTATATCATCACACGGAGCTAACCGAATCATCGGAATTCAATTCCGAGCCCTCTAACTCATAAGTCAACATCCGATTGACTTTTCCAACTTAAGTTTTCTTAAAAGAAACTAAGTATCTCATTTCTTACCAAAATTACTCCAATTAAATTCTAACGCACCCAAAACTGATAAATTAAACATAAGGGACACAATATGGGATGAACGGGGCGGTAATACCTGAGACGATGGGTCGGGTCGTTACAAAAACTTACTTAAATCTCAACAAAAAATCTTAAAGCTGGACTCATTACGTGGATTTACCTCAAACAATACACAATCTATATATAATTAAAAGTCAAAGACAAAAGTCTTTCATGAAGCCAAATGTCACAACAATAACATGACACATGGCATGTTAGGACATTGGTCCGAATTATTAGGAAGTTGAATTTGGAATTACAATTTTATTTATTTAAAAAAAATGTAAATGACAGTTTTTCTTTTCAAAATTCAAAATTTCAGAATTTTTTTATTTTAAAAAAATAACTGATTGTATTTTGCACAAATAAAGGACACATGTTTTCTCTATTTAAAAAGAAAATTGATTTTAGGTTAATTGGAGTTTTAAAATTATTTTACATTAAAAAAACGAAAATAATAAAATAAAAATATATATATATATATAATAAAACACATTTAGATCAGGATAAAAATTTGTCGCCGAAAAAAATGGTACTTTTAAAGTTTCGACGACCACCATTTTATGCCGCCGGTGGCCAAAACAAAAAGAAAGAGAATGAATTAACCAAAAAAATGATAATAATAAGAAATAAAGAAAAAAAGATAAGAAAAAGAAGAAAGAATTAAAAAAAAAGTACTACAAATACATTTGGGAGCGCGTGTAGCTCACCACTTGGCAAGAGTTTGGTTATGAGCATTAATGATGCAAATAAATACATTCAAAATAAGTTCAGGGGGATAATAAGATTCCCCCAAAGAAAAAGTGTGTAGTTGAAAATCCGGGTATATGTTAGGGGGTACTTATGCATTTTCCTGCATTCTTTTTTACATAGATTAAAGGGAATATGCATAAAATCCTCCTATCCTATGACCCATTTACCAACTACGTACCTTTTCTTTTTGGGGGTCCTAGTACCCCTGAAATTATTTTTACCATAATTGATTTAACATTATATGCTCAATTAAATCCGTCACGTCAAATCATGGTAAAAATAATGTCAAATCATTTGGTTTAACAACATATAATGTTAAATTAATTATGATAAAAATAAGTTCAGGTATAATAGGACCACGGAAAAGAAAATGTATGTAATTGATAAATAAGTCATGGAATGGGGTGAATTTTATGCATTATCCCTAGATTAAAACACAAATAAGACATAAAACTAAATAAAACAGAGAGAATAAAAATATATAATCCAATAATATTTAGAATTAGTAAGTACTAATAAACATATTTCCAACCATATCTATCCGCAACAAACAAAAAATGTAATATTTATCCATAATAAATAAAATAACTAATTTGATAAACAAAATTGAACTTTTACCACAGGAATCTCCTTAGAAGTAGGAGAGAAGTTACCAATAAACAATTGGACACATTGATTCACAAGATCCATTAAAGTCTCCTCTTTACGCAAAAGTATTTCAAGATTTTAATAACTACAGATGTGAGGTATCAATCATAACACAAACAGGAAATAGCATATGATAAAAACTGAATCAAATAAATGGTATCCTTTGTCCATTAAAATTTTGATCATTCTCACATTTCATTCTCTTCTGGTCACAACCGTTGATACAAATGGTTGCCAATATGGCCATTGGCGAGTCATCAAAAGAACTTCTTTTACCTAAAGAAGAAACCCCAATTCTTGAAAATTCAAAATCTTGTCTTCCTAAAACATTTGCCAATTTCTTCATTGCTATTGTTGGTGCAGGTGTTCTTGGTTTACCATATACTTTTATGAGAACTGGTTGGATTACTGGTCTTGTTACCCTATTTTCTGTTGCAGCTTTAACTTATCATGGTATGATGCTTTTAATCCATACAAGAAAAAGACTTGATCTTTCTTTAATTGGTGATTCAAAGATTTCTTCTTTTGGAGATGTTGGTTTTATTGTTTGTGGTCCTCTAGGTAGATTTGCTGTTGATGTTATGATTGTTTTAGCTCAAGTTGGATTCTGCACTGGCTATCTTATTTTCATTGGAAATACATTATCTCATCTTTTGAGTTTTGGAAATGGAATTGGAATTCCTTTGTTTTCATCTGCTAAAAGTTTGTATATATGGGGTTGTTTTCCATTTCAATTGGGGTTAACTTCAATTCCCTCATTGACACTTTTAGCCCCTTTGAGTATATTTGCGGATGTAGCACAAATTGGTGCAATGGGTGTCGTTATGGTTGAAGATGTGATGACTTTTACGAATCAATGGCCGTCGTCTGATATACATGGTTTCGGGACAGTTTCTACCTTCTTTTATGGATTAGGCGTCGCGCTTTATTCATTTGAAGGTGTTGGAATGGCTATACCATTAGAAGCAGAAATGAAAGACAAATCAAAGTATGGGAAAATATTGGCTTTGTCAATGTTGTTGATTGCTTTAATGTATGGAACATTTGGAGTGATGGGGTATTTTGCATTTGGTTCAAGTACAAAGGATATAGTCACATCTAATATGGGAAAAGGAGTATTGAGCACATTGGTGAAAGTTGGTCTTTGTATTAATTTGTTTTTCACATTTCCCTTGATGCTAAATCCAGCCTTTGAAGTATTTGAGAGGAGATTTTGTGATGGAAATTATTGTGTTTGGATGAGATGGATACTTGTTTTGGGAGTGACATTAGTGGCATTATTGGTTCCTAATTTTGCTGATTTTATGTCATTGGTTGGTAGCACTACTTGTTGTACACTAGGATTTATTTTGCCAGCATTATTCCATTATCAAGTATTTAAACAAGATATGGATCGAAAAGGAGCATTTTTTGACTTGGGATTAATAGCCTTAGGCCTATTTTTTGGAGTTTCTGGTACTTGGTATTCCCTAGTTGAAATGTTTGCTGATGCCAAAAATGTTTAATATATTTCAGTTTATACGAATTGGATCATGTAATATTATGTCATTTCATTTCATTGTGTGGCTCAAATATTTACTATGTAGGTGTAATTGTTTATGAGCTTTTTTGGTGTCTTATTAACGTTGTGCTTTCTTCTTGCTGTATCCTTTAACATCTATTAATCGTACCCGTACGATACGCGGTAAATATTAAAAAAATATTAGTCACTTTGTTAGTTTTCGATGTTACATTTGAAATTATCACAATTATTTGATTATTCTTTTATATATAAATAGAATAGATATTATCTAAAGTTTACTAAATAAAATATCCATTAAATTAAAGGGATTTACATAGTCATCAAATATTTATGCCGGGGGTCTATTTGGAAATAGCCTCTCTACCCTAAGGTAGGGGTAAAGTCTGCGTACACATTACCCTCCCCAGACCCCACTAAGTGGGATTATACTGGGTTGTTGTTGTTGTTGTTGTTGTTGACTCTCCTATTATATATATAATAATATAGATATAGATTTCTTTGACTCTCCTATTATATGTAGTATATATTACTATATATTATTTATATAAGTAGATTTTTTATTTTTTTTATTTTAGAATAATTTTAAAACTCCGATTTGAAATTACTCCCCAATATGAATTAGTAATTTATTATTTTATTTAATTTTGGTTTATATGTTAAAATTATTTTAAAACTCCAACTTGAAACTACATCCCGATTTGAATGGATAGTTTTTCTTCTCTTTTTCATTTTTTATTGGTAAATTTTTTTTGCTTTTTATTTTAAAATAATTTTAAAACTCAAGCTTGAAACTACTCCCACCCAATTTGAATAGATAGTTATTTTTTATATATTTATTTTTTGTTTTTTTATATATATATATATATATATATATAAAAGCTATTTTATTATATTTTCGTCTTTTATATGTATATATATAAATATTTTTTTTGTTTTGTTTTAAATTAAAATAATTTTAAAACTTCAATATAAAACTACTCTCCAATTTGAATTGATGGTTGGAACAACGTCTCTGCCATTTCGGGAAAGAATATAAAATCTTATATTGTTGTTGTCTGCTGGTATCTGGTACATTACTCTATGCGATCACATATAAGCCCCTGCAATCGCATAGAGTAAATTTTTGTTTCCCATTTTTGTTCTATACGATCGCAATAGTAGCCCTGCGATTGCATAGTTTTGTCTGTCCCTTCTATGCGATCGAACATCATACTTCACGATCGCATAGAGTAAATCTGAAGTCTAGGAAATCCTTCTATGCGATCGCATTATCCCTATGCGATCGCATAGAGTAAAATGTTGAGGCCCAATTTCCTTCTATGCGATCGCATTACTGCTCCGCGATCGCATAGAGCAATTTTGCTGCCCCCTTATTTTCTTCTATGCGATCACATTTCAGGCCCTGCGATCCCATAGAGTAATTTTTTGCCCAATGATTTTTATACCAGAAACAGAAACAGAACGGGATGTCCATCCCCTACTCAAAACTCTCTCTTCTCGAACACCATTTTTTGGCGATTCTTGGGTGATTTTCATCAAACTTGTTGGGTAAGTGATTCTTAACTCTTTTTCTGCATATTTCATCAATATTATTCGAATTCTTAGGCCTAAACATGTGTATATGATTAGAAAAATTAATGAAATGAGTATAGTTAGGATTCTCAAAGAATTTGCGATCTATACCTCATTTTGGAGTCGAGCTTAAGAACAAATTACATATTTAAACTCGCGAAAGGATGGGTGAATTTATTTTGGTTTGAACCTCGAGTTTCGATCATGTGGGCTCGAGGTCGATTTTTACTATTCCGGGTAGAATATTGTAAAAATTATATTTCGCCATATGAACTAGTTTGTTAAGTAGTATTGATGATATTAAATCAATTGTGTATACATACGATTGGATTGGAGCCAAATTCGAAAGGAAAACGCATTGCTATGGATTGAATCGTTCGTAAACTTTCGAGGTAAGTGTTTGTTCTATCCTAGCTTGAGGGAATAGGAATTGAGTTTATTTACAAATTGTTATGTGTGGAGTCCGAGTATAGGTATGGTGACGAGTATCTATACATTGGGGATCGAGCATGACCGTGGGTCTTAAATGGATTAAATTCCTATTAATCTTATCTGATTATATGAAAGGAATTATTATTGGATTCATACCGGTAATATGTAAATAAATTTTTGATTAAATATTATTGGCGTCATGCCGGTAATATACATATATTGTTGATTAATTATAATTATTGGTGTTACACAAGTAATATAAATGCTTTTGAAATTGAAGATTATTGGGTTAATGCGGGTAATATATTGTGTTGATTATTGCTATTGGCCATAGTATCGGTGACATATCGGAAGGGTCGGAGCGCCGCATCACTAACAGATGATTATTGTTGGCATTGGCCATAGTTGCCGGTAGCCTATTATGACATATCGGAAGGGTCGGGGTGCACGCCGCATCACTTACAGATATTAGTTGTTGATATTGGCCATGTGTGTGTGTGTATATATATATATATATATATATATATATATATATATATATATATATATATATATATATATATATATATGTCACGACCCGGATTTTCCACCATCGGGGTCATGATGGCGCCTACTAATGGAAGTTAGGCAAGCCAAATATTAATTATACCTCCATTAATTATCGAATTCTTATTAAGACATTAAAATTAAAAACATATAAATTACAGCGGAATAATCAAACTTAGCGGAAGACTCAGTCAAATATGATAAAGAAAACCCAAACATGATACACTACCCAAGATTGGTGTCACAATACTCACGAACTTCTACGATTAATAAACACAATTGTCTGAAAGAAAATATAAGCTATTTATCTCGATTACATGAGATAACAGAATGAAAAGCATAGATAGAAGAGACAACGGGTCCTGCGGACGCCTGCAAGGCTACCTCGTAGTCTTAGTAGTCGGAAAATCCACAAATCGCTACTGCCGCTGCTGCTGTCCGTAACCTGTATCTGCACAAAAAGAGCGCAGAGTGTAGTATCAGCACAACCGACCCCATGTGTTGGTAAGTGCCTGGCCTATCCCAGCGAAATAGTGACGAGACTAAGGCCAGTCACCCACATAAACTTGTACAGTTGCAATATATATATATATATACAAAACATTTATAAGGAAAGACTCTGCTCTGAAATAATAGTCAATAACTCGTGATATCCAGAATAATCAAATCAACAGAATAAATCTTACTTTCATGTCTCAATTCCTTTTCATTTCATATCTCGTGGTAGGCGTACCACCCGCTCCCAACTATCACAGTAACTACATCTTGTGGTAGGCGTACCACCCGCTCCCAAATATATCAATAGGCTACCGGCAACTATGGCCAATGCCAACATTTAAATCACTTTGTGGTCGGCGTGCCACACGATCCCATTTCTTATTATATAAGTGGTCGGCGCGCCACACGATCCCAATTCATAAATATATAAGTGGTCGGCGCGCCACACGATCCCAATTCATAAATATATAAGTGGTCGGCGCGCCACACGATCCCAATTCATAAATATATATATTACCGGCATTTAGCCAATAATCTCTGCATCAACAATATTTTATAATTACCGGTTTCAAACCAATAATTGATAATAATTTCAACAATTTATCTCCATTACCGGTATAACACCAATAACTCTTAATCAACAATTTATTCATAACTAAATTCCTATTCCTTCAAGCTAGGATAGAACAAACACTTACCTCAAATGTTTTACGAACAATTCAATATGTGGCAATGCCTTTTCCTTTCAAATTCGGCTCCAATCCAATCGTATCTATACACAATTAATATAATATCATCAATACTACTCAACAACTAATTCATAAGGCCAATTTCAACTTTTACAACATTCTGCCTGGAATAGTGAAATTCGACCCTGGGCCCATATGGTCGGAACTCGGGGTTCGGACCAAAATCCGGTTACCCATCCCCCCACGAGTTCAAGTATATGATTTGTTTCAAAATCGGACCTCAATTCGAGGTCCAATTTCCTAATTCATGAAAAATCCTATATTCTACCAAAAACAAGAAATTCTACCATGAAAACCTTTGATTTCTATTGAAAAACATGTTTAATGTTGTTAGGAATTGAAAGAATTAAGTAAAAAGTGACTTACAATTGTTTTGAAGAAGAGGTAATTCGCGAAGAATCGCAAATGGGTGTTTTTGGGTTGTGAAATGTGAAGAATGAAGCTCGAAATCGTGATTTACAGGTCTTTGTGTTTGCATTTGCGAACATGGGTTCGCAATTGCGAACCCCGACCAATTTCTGGAGTTTGAAAAATAAGCTAAGGCTGGGAAGTTCGCATTTACGAACTTTTGTTCGCATTTGCGAAGCCAAGGCAAATCTGGGAAGTTCGCATTTGCGAACTATTGTTCGCAATTGCGAACACAGGCTAAATATGGGGAAGTTCGCATTTTGCGAACTATTATTTGCATTTGCAAACACAGGCAGACTATCGGGGAGTTCGCATTTGCGAACTATTGTTTGCATTTGCGAACACAGGCAGATTATTAGGGAGTTCGCATTTGCGCACTATTGTTCGCATTTGCGAACTCTGCAGACCAGGTGCTGACAGCAACTTCTAACATGAAAAATTGATCTCGTGGCCTATCCAAAGTTCACCCGAGCCCTCGGGGCTCCAAACCAAATATGCACACTGACTTAAAAACATCATCCGAACTTGCTCGCGCGATCAAATCGCCAAAATAACATCAAAATCAATGAATTGAGCCTTAAAACTAAATAATTCTTTCAAATTTCATAATTTCCAAAATTTCCAAATTAAGGCCGAAACACGTCAAACGACTTCCGTTTTCAACCAAACTTTACAGGAAGCGCTTAACCAATATATTTGAACTGTACCGGTGTCGAAACCAAAATACGAGCCCGATATCACCACTTTTCAATCAAATTTCAGTTTCATTTTCCTTAAACATTTTCGGAAAACAATTTAACAGAAAAATTCTTTTACCGGGGTTCTAGACCTCGGATTTCAATTCCGGGCATACGCCCAAGTTCCATATTTTTCTACGGATTTTCTGAGACCGTCAAATCATGGTTCCGGGTCCGTTTATCAAAAATGTTGACCAAAGTCAACCATATCAATAATAATATCAAAATTCCTCAAATTTTTCACATATTTCACATATTTCAACATAAAAATTTTCCAGCTTCGTGCCCGAACTGTGCATGCAAATCGAGGAAACTATAAATAAGGTTTTCAAGACCTCAGAAGCTCGAAATGATTAATAAAATAAGTGATGGCCCTTTGGGTCGTCACAATCTCCACCTCTAAAACAACCGTTCGTCCTCGAACGGACAAAAGAAAGAAGTACCTGAGTCAAGGAATAGATGAGGATATCGGCTCCGCATGTCAGACTCGGACTCCCAGGTCGATGCCTCAGGAGGCTGACCCCTCCACTGAACTCGCACAGAAGGAAAACTCTTCGACCTCAACTGTCGAACCTGCCGGTCTAGAATGGCTACCGGCTCCTCCTCGTAAGACAGATCTTTGTCCAATTGGACAGTGCTGAAATCTAACACGTGCGACGGATCGCCGTGATATTTTCGAAGCATGGACACATGAAACACTCGATGTACAACTGATAAGCTAGGTGGCAAGGCAAGTTTATATGCCACTTCTCCCACACGATCAAGAATCTCGAATGGCCCAATAAACCTAGGGCTAAGTTTGCCCTTATTTCCAAATCTCATTACGCCCTTCATAGGCGACACTCGGAGCAATACTCGCTCCCCAATCATGAAAGCTATATCTCGAACCTTGCGATCTGCATAGCTCTTTTGCCTAGACTGATCTGTGTGAAGCCTATCTTGAATAATCTTGACCTTATCTAAGGCCTCCCGAACTAAATCCGTACCCAATAACCGAGCTTCTCCCGGTTCAAACCATTCAACCGGAGAACGACACCGCCTACCATACAAGGCTTCATAAGGAGCCATCTGGATGCTCGATTGATAACTATTATTATAAGAAAACTCTGCCAAAGGCAGAAATTGATCCCACGAACCTCCAAAATCAATAACACACGCCCGAAGCATATCTTCCAGTATCTGAATAGTCCTCTCGGACTGACCATCCGTCTGGGGATGAAAGGTTGTACTTAGCTGAACTTGCGTTCCTAACTCTCGTTGAACCGCCTTCCAGAAATGTGAGGTAAACTGTGCACCTCAATCTGAAATAATAGAGATTGGCACGCCATGAAGGCGAACGATCTCCCTGATATAAATCTCAGCTAACCTCTCGGATGAATAGGTAGTGGCAATAGGAACAAAATGAGTTGACTTGGTTAGCCTATCAACAATCACCCAAACAGCATCAAACTTCTTCCGAGTCATCGGAAGTCCAGAAACGAAATCCATTGTGATTCGCTCCCACTTCCATTCAGGAAGTTCAATTCTCTGAAATAAACCGCTAGGTCTCTGATGTTCATACTTAACCTGCTGACAATTAAGACACCGTGCCACATAAGCCACAATATCCTTTTTCATTCTGTGCCACCAATAATGTTGATGCAAATCTCGATACATTTTCGCTGCGCCTGGATGAATGGAATACCGCGAACTGTGAGCTTCCTCTAGAATCAATTCTCTAAGCCCATCAACATTTGGCACACAAATGCGCCCTTGCATCCTTAGGATCCCATCGGCATCTAAGGTGACCTGTTTAGCACCTCCTCGCTGAACCGTATCTCTAAGGTCACATAAATAAGAATCATTATATTGTTGATCGCGGATACGCTCCAATAATGAAGAGCGAGCGATCGTGCAAGCTAGTACTCGACTAGGCTCAGAAATATCCAACCTCACAAATCGGTTGGCCAATGACCGAACATCCAAAGCAAGTGGTCTCTGATTGACTGGAATATAAGCAAGGCTACCTATACTGGCTGACTTCCTACTCAAAGCGTCGGCCACCACGTTTGCTTTTCCCGGATGATATAAAATGGTGACATCATAATCTTTTAGCAATTCTAACCACCTTCTCTGCCTCAAGTTCAACTCTTTCTGTTTAAACAAATACTGAAGACTCTTATGATCGGTGTATACTTCACATGCTACACCATACAAATAATGCCTCCAGATCTTCAATGCGGGAATAATCGTCGCCAATTCTAAATCATGCACTGGATAGTTCTTCTCATGAATCTTCAACTGCCTTGAAGCATAGGCAATAACCTTGCCATCCTGCATTAACACTACACCAAGCCCAATACGGGAAGCATCACAATAAACAGTGTAAGGTCCCGTACCTGTGGGTAAAACCAATAAGGGTGCTGTGGTCAAGGCTGTCTTGAGCTTTTGAAAGCTCGCCTCACATTCATCGGACCATTCAAATTGAACGCCCTTCTGGGTCAATCTGGTCAGTAGGGTTGCAATAGACGAAAATCCTTCTACGAATCGACGATAATAACCCGCTAACCCCAAGAAACTCCGAATATCTGTGGCTGATGTCGGTCTAGGCCAGCTCTTGACTGCCTCAATTTTCTTCGGATCAACCTGAATACCTGTTGCCGTCAAAATATGACCCGGGAATGCAACTGAACTTAGCCAAAATTCACACTTTGAGAATTTTGCATATAGCTGGCTATCTGAGTCTGCAAGGCCACTCTGAGATGTTGCGCATGCTCCTCCTGACTGCGGGAATATATTAATATATCATCAATGAAGACTATTACAAACAAGTCTAAATAAGGCTGGAACACCCGATTCATTAATTCCATAAAAGCTGCTGGAGCATTTGTCAACCCAAAAGACATGACCAGAAATTCATAATGTCCATACCGAGTGCGGAACGCTGTCTTAGGGACATCAGATGCCCTAATCTTCAGCTGATGATAGCCGGATCTCAAATCTATCTTTGAAAATACCTTGGCACCCTGAAGCTGGTCAAATAAATCATCAATTCGCGGAAGTGGATATTTATTTTTGATAGTCACCTTGTTTAACCGTCGATAGTCAATGCACATTCTCATCGAACCATCTTTCTTCTTTACAAATAATACAGGTGCACCCCACGGCGAAACACTGGGTCTAATGAAACCCTTTTCAAGTAAATCCTGCAACTGTTCCTTCAATTCTTTTAACTCTAGCGGAGCCATACGGTATGGGGGAATGGAAATGGGCTGAGTGCCTGGAGCCAAATCAATGCAAAAATCAATGTCCCTATCAGGCGGCATACCTGGTAAGTCTGAAGGAAATACTTCAGGAAATTCGCGAACCACAGGCACAGAGTCAATAGAAGGAACCTAAGCACTAGAATCACGGACATAGGCCAAATAAGCCAAGCATCCCTTTCCAACCATACGCTGAGCCTTAACATAAGAAATAACATTGCGACTAGTATGACCTGAAATTCCTTTCCACTCTATACGAGGCAAATTCGGCAGAGCTAAAGTCACAGTCTTGGCATGGCAATCTAAAATAGCATGATATGGAGATAGCCAATCCATGCCTAGTATAATATCAAAGTCCACCATATTTAGGAGTAATAAATCAGCACGGGTCTCGAGACCCTCAATTACTATAATACATGACCGATGAACTCGATCAACCACAATAGAATCGCCTATTGGTGTAGACACATGAACAGGAACACTCAGTGGATCACTGGGCTGAATCAAGTACGGTGCAAAATAGGAAGACACGTACGAATATGTAGACCCAGGGTCAAATAATGCTGATGCCTTTCTATCACAAACCAAGATAATACCTGTAATGACGGCATCAGAAGACTCAGCCTCTGGTCCGGCGGGAAGTGCATAACATCGGGGTTGTGCCCCACCACCCTGAGCTGTATCTCTAGGACGATCAGCTGCTGGCTGGTCTCTACCTCTATCGGTCTGAGCTCCACCTTTATGACCTCTACCTCCACCTCTATGTCCTCTACCTCCGCCTCTAGCCGGCTGGGCGGGCTGTGAGGGAACTGGGGCCTGAATCATGGCACGAGAACCCCGCTGGTGAGATCTGTCAGAAGCTCGAGGCAATACTTTGCAATGTGCCTAAGATCACCGCATGTAAAACAAGCCCTCGGCTGCGAAAATAGCGAAGTGGTGGTGCACCGATAGGCTTCCGCAACGTGTTAGGCTTACCTAGTCGTGGGGACTGGGTGCCATCACGACATGTTCACAATTGGTGAACTAGGGTCGTGACACGAGGTACCACTGAATCTACCCGAATTACGAGATCTCTTATCTGATCCATGTCTTGCTCCCTGTGACAGTGCCATCTTGATCCGGCGGGCTGCATTAGCCGCCTCCTGAAAAGTGATTCCTGCCCCAAAGCCATCTGTAGTCGAATTGGCTGATTCAAGCCATCAATAAACCTTCTCACCCTTTCCCGATCCGTGGGAAGTATGATAATAGCATGACGAGCCAGGTCCACGAACCTAGTCTCGTACTGTGTGACAGACATAGAACCCTGATGAAGACGCTCAAATTGTCTGCGCATAACCTCCCGCTGAGTTGCTGGAAGGAACTTTTCCAAGAATAATTCCGCAAATTGCCCCCAAGTCAAAGATGATGATCCCGCTGGCCTGGATAGACAATAATCCCTCCACCAAGTCTTGGCGGAACCAGATAATCGAAAAGTAGCAAAGTCCACACCATTAGTCTCCACAATGCCCATAGTACGGAGAACTTCGTGGCAGCTGTATAGGAAATCCTGTGGATCCTCTGAAGTAGTGCCACTGAATGTGGTAGTGAACAGCTTGGTAAACCTGTCCAATCTCCATAACGCGTAAGCGGACATGGCTGCACCATCATTAGGCGGAGTCACAATAATAAGCTGAGCTGCCTCAACTGGCTGAATCACAGGAACCTGAGCCTGGGGAATTACTGGCTCCGGAGTGCGCATAGCAGGAGTCTGATTACCTCCTCCAGCCTGAGAAGTGGCTAGTGCTACTGGTAATAAACCTGCTCTAGTGATATTGTCCATAAAACCTGCTATCCGGACCAAAGCATCCTGAAGATCCGGTGAAAACAAAACTCCTCCCGGGACCCGAGCTGGGCCTACTAGAGCTGCTGGGGCTGGAACTTCCTCCTCGATATGAGCCTAAGGTTCTGCCACTCGTGCTGCTGCTCGGGGCTGAGCTCTGCCCCTACCTTGGCCTCTAGGATGACCTCGACCTCGGCCTCTGCCCCTAGCGGGAGCTGCCGCTGCTGGGACCTCGGGTTGCTGGTCACTAGATGAAGATGCACGTGTTCTTACCATCTCGGAAGAACAGAGTAGAAATTCAATTAACATTTGAAAGATCAAGTCGCACGACTGGAAAGAATAAATGGAATATTTTCCTAACTCTGTAGCCTATGGAGGATAAATACAGACGTCTCCGTACCGATCTTTCAGACTCTACTAAGGTTGTTCGTGAGTTGTCAGACCTGTGCAACATAGTGCTCTGATACCAACTTGTCACGACCCGGATTTTCCACCATCGGGGTCATGATGGCGCCTACTAATGGAAGCTTGGCAAGCCAAATATTAATTACACCTCCATTAATTACCGAATTCTTATTAAGACATTAAAATTAAAAACATATAAATTACAGTGGAATAATCAAACTTAGCGGAAGACTTAGTCAAATATGATAAAGAAAACCCAAACATGATACACTACCCAAGATTGGTGTCACAATACTCACGAACTTCTAAGAATAATACACACAATTGTCTGAAAGAAAATATAAGCTGTTTATCTCGAATACATGAGATAACAGATTGAAAAGTAAATATAGAGGAGACAACGGGTCTCGCGGACGCCTGCAAGGCTACCTCGAAATCTCGGTGGTCGAAATATCAACAATCGTGCTACTGCCGCTGCTGCTGTCTATAACCTGTATCTACGCAAAAAGAGCACAGAGTGTAGTATCAGCACAACCGACCCCATGTGCTGGTAAGTGTCTGGCCTATCCCAGCGAAATAGTGACGAGACTAAGGCCAGCCACCCACATAAACATGTACAGTTGCAATATATATATATATACAAAACATTTATAAGGAAAGACTCTGCTCTGAAATAATAGTCAACAACTCGTGATATCCAGAATAATCAAATCAACAGAATAAATCTTACTTTCATGTCTCAATTCCTTTTCATTTCATATCTCGTGGTAGGCGTACCACCCGCTCCCAACTATCACAAGTAACTACATCTTGTGGTAGGCGTACCACCCGCTCCCAAATATATCAATAGGCTACCGGCAACTATGGCCAATGCCAAGATTTAAATCACTTTGTGGTCGGCGTGCCACACGATCCCATTTCTTATTATATAAGTGGTCGGCGCGCCACACGATCCCAATTCATAAATATATAAGTGGTCGCCGCGCCACACGATCCCAATTCATAAATATATATATTACCGGCGCGCCACACAATCCCAATTCATAAATATATATATTACCGGCATTTAGCCAATAATCTCTGCATCAACAATATTTTATAATTACCGGCTTCAAACCAATAATTGATAATAATTTCAACAATTTATCTCCATTACCGGTATAACACCAATAACTCTTAATCAACAATTTATTCATAACTAAAATCCTATTCATTCAAGCTAGGATAGAACAAACACTTACCGCAAATGTTTTACGAACAATTCAATCTGTGGCAATGCCTTTTCCTTTCAAATTCGGCTCCAATCCAATCATATCTATACACAATTAATTTAATATCATCAATACTACTCAACAACTAATTCATAAGGCCAATTTCAACTTTTACAACATTCTGCCTGGAATAGTGAAATTCGACCCTGGGCCCATATGGTCGGAACTCGGGGTTCGGACCAAAATCCGGTTACCTACTCCCCCACGAGTTCAAGTATATGATTTGTTTCAAAACCAGACCTCAATTCGAGGTCCAATTTCCTAATTCATGAAAAATCCTATATTCTACCAAAAACAAGAAATTCAACCATGTAAACCTTTGATTTCTATTGAAAAACATGTTTAATGTAGTTAGGAATTGAAAGAATTAAGTAAAAAGTGACTTACAATTGTTTTGAAGAAGAGGGAATTCGCGAAGAATCGCAAATGGGTGTTTTTGGGTTGTGAAATGTGAAGAATGAAGCTCGAAATCGTGATTTACAGGTCTTTGTGTTCGCATTTGCGAACATGGGTTTGCAATTGCGAACCCCGACCAATTTCTGGAGTTTGAAAAATAAGCTAAGGCTGTGGGAAGTTCGCATTTGCGAACTTTTGTTCGCATTTGCGAAGCCAAGGCAAATCTGGGAAGTTCGCATTTGCGAACTATTGTTCGCAATTGCGAACACATGCTAAATATGGGGAAGTTCGCATTTGCGAACTATTGTTCGCATTTGCGAACACAGGCAGACTATCGGGGAGTTCGCATTTGCGAACTATTGTTTGCATTTGCGAACACAGGCAGATTATTAGGGAGTTCGCATTTGCGCACTATTGTTCACATTTGCGAACTCTGCAGACCAGGTGCTGACAGCAACTTCTAACATGAAAAATTGATCTCGTGGCCTATCCAAAGTTCACCCGAGCCCTCGGGGCTCCAAACCAAATATGCACACTGACTTAAAAACATCATACGAACTTGCTCGCGCGATCAAATCACCAAAATAACATCAAAATCAATGAATTGAGCCTTAAAACTAAATAATTCTTTCAAATTTCGTAATTTCCAAAATTTCCAAATTAAGGCCGAAACACGTCAAACGACTTCCGTTTTCAACCAAACTTTACAGGAAGCGCTTAACCAATATATTTGAACTGTACCGGGTGTCGGAACCAAAATACAAGCCCGATATCACCACTTTTCAATCAAATTTCAGTTTCATTTTCCTTAAACATTTTCAGAAAACAATTTAACAGAAAAATTCTTTTACCGGGGTTCTAGACCTCGGATTTCAATTCCGGGCATACGCCCAAGTTCCATATTTTTCTACGGATTTTCTGAGACCGTCAAATAATGGTTCCGGGTCCGTTTATAAAAAATATTGACCAAAGTCAACCATATCAATATTAATATCAAAATTCCTCAAACTTTTCACATATTTCACATATTTCAACATAAAAATTTTCCAGCTTCGTGCCCGAACTGTGCATGCAAATCGAGGAAACTATAAATAAGGTTTTCAAGACCTCAGAAGCTCGAAATGATTAATAAAATAAGTGATGGCCCTTTGGGTCGTCACAATCTCCACCTCTAAAACAACCGTTCGTCCTCGAACGGACAAAAGAAAGAAGTACCTGAGTCAAGGAATAGATGAGGATATCGGCTCCGCATGTCGGACTCGGACTCCCAGGTCGATGCCTCAGGAGGCTGACCCCTCCACTGAACTCGCACAGAAGGAAAACTCTTCGACCTCAACTGTCGAACCTGCCGATCTAGGATAGCTACCGGCTCCTCCTCATAGGACAGATCTTTGTCCAATTGGACAATGATGAAATCTAACACGTGCGACGGATCACCGTGATATTTTCGAAGCATGGACACATGAAACACTGGATGTACAGCTGATAAGCTAGGTGGCAAGGCAAGTTTATATGCCACTTCTCCCACACGATCAAGAATCTCGAATGGCCCAATAAACCTAGGGCTAAGTTTGCCCTTATTTCCAAATCTCATTACGCCCTTCATAGGCGACACTCGGAGCAATACTCGCTCCCCAATCATGAAAGCTATATCTCGAACCTTGCGATCTGCATAGCTCTTTTGCCTAGACTGAGCTGTCCGAAGCTTATCTTGAATAATCTTGACCTTATCTAAGGCCTCCTGAACTAAATCCGTACCCAATAACCGAGCTTCTCCGGTTCAAACCATCCAACCGGAGAACGACACCGCCTACCATACAATGCTTCATAAGGAGCCATCCTGGATGCTCGATTGATAACTATTATTATAAGGAAACTCTGCCAACGGCAGAAATTGATCCCACGAACCTCCAAAATCAATAACACATGCCCGTAGCATATCTTCCAGTATCTGAATAGTCCTCTCGGACTGACCATCCATCTGGGGATGAAAGGTTGTACTTAGCTGAACTTGCGTTCCTAACTCTCGTTGAACCGCCTTCCAGAAATGTGAGGTAAACTGTGCACCTCAATCTGAAATAATAGAGATTAGCACGCCATGAAGGCGAACGATCTCCCTGATATAAATCTCAGCTAACCTCTCGGATGAATAGGTAGTGGCAATAGGAACAAAATGAGCTGACTTGGTCAGCCTATCAACAATCACCCAAACAGCATCAAACTTCTTCCGAGTCTTCGGAAGTCCCGAAACGAAATCCATCGTGATTCGCTCCCACTTCCATTCGGGAAGTTCAATTCTCTGAAATAAACCGCCAGGTCTCTGATGTTCATACTTAACCTGCTGACAATTAAGGCACCGTGCCACATATGCCACAATATCCTTTTTCATTCTGCGCCACCAATAATGTTGACGCAAATCTCGATACATTTTCGCTGCGCCTGGATGAATAGAATACCGCGAACTGTGAGCTTCTTCTAGAATCAATTCTCTAAGCCCATCAACATTTGGCACACAAATGCGCCCTTGCATTCTCGGGATCCCATCAGCATCTAAGGTGACCTGTTTAGCACCTCCTCGCTGAACCGTATCTCTAAGGTCACATAAATAAGAATCATTATATTGTTGATCGCGGATACGCTCCAATAATGAAGAGCGAGCAATCGTGCAAGCTAGTACTCGACTAGGCTCAGAAATATCCAACCTCACAAATCGGTTGGCCAATGACTGAACATCCAAAGCAAGTGGTCTCTGATTGACTGGAATATAAGCAAGGGTACCCATACTGGCTGACTTCCTACTCAAAGCGTCGGCCACCACGTTTGCTTTTTCCGGATGATATAAAATGGTGACATCATAATCTTTTAGCAATTCTAACCACCTTCTCTGCCTCAAGTTCAACTCTTTCTGTTTAAACAAATACTGAAGACTCTTATGATCGGTGTATACTTCACATGCTACACCATACAAATAATGCCTCCAGATCTTCAATGCGGGAATAATCGTCGCCAATTCTAAATCATGCACTGGATAGTTCTTCTCATGAATCTTCAACTGCCTTGAAGCATAGGCAATAACCTTGCCATCCTGCATTAACACTGCACCAAGCCCAATACGGGAAGCATCACAATAAACAGTATAAGGTCCCGTACCTGTGGGTAAAACCAATACCGGTGCTGTGGTCAAGGTTGTCTTGAGCTTTTGAAAGCTCGCCTCACATTCATCGGACCATTCAAATTGAACACCCTTCTGGGTCAATCTGGTCAGTGGGGTTGCAATAGACGAAAATCCTTCTACGGATCGACGATAATAACCCGCTAACCCCAAGAAACTCCGAATATCTGTGGCTGATGTCGGTCTAGGCCAGTTCTTGACTGCCTCAATTTTCTTCGGATCAACCTGAATACCTGCTGCCGTCAAAATATGACCCAGGAATGCAACCGAACTTAGCCAAAATTCACACTTTGAAAATTTTGCATATAGCTGGCTATCTCTCAGAGTCTGCAAGGCCACTCTGAGATGTTGCGCATGCTCCTCCTGACTGCGGGAATATATTAATATATAATCAATGAAGACTATTACAAACAAGTCTAAATAAGGCCGGAACACCCGATTCATTAATTCCATAAAAGCTCTGCTGGAGCATTTGTCAACCCAAAAGACATGACCAGAAATTCATAATGTCCTTACCGAGTGCGAAACGCTTTCTTAGGAACATCGGATGCCCTAATATTCAGCTGATGATAGCCAGATCTCAAATCTATCTTTGAAAATACCTTGGCACCCTGAAGCTGGTCAAATAAATCATCAATTCGCGTAAGTGGATATTTATTTTTGATAGTCACCTTGTTTAACTGTCGATAGTCAATGCACATTCTCATCGAACCATCTTTCTTCTTTACAAATAATACTGGTGCACCCCACAGCGAAACACTAGGTCTAATGAAACCCTTTTCAAGTAAATCCTGCAACTGTTCCTTCAATTCTTTTAACTCCGGCGGAGCCATACGATATGGGGGAATGGAAATGGGCTGAGTGCCTGGAGCCAAATCAATGCAAAAATCAATGTCCCTATCGGGCGGCATACTTGGTAAGTCTGAAGGAAATACTTCAGGAAATTCGCGAACCACAGGCACAGAGTCAATAGAAGGAACCTCAGCACTGGAATCACGGACATAGGCCAAATAAGCCAAGCATCCCTTTCCAACCATACGTCGAGCCTTAACATAAGAAATAACATTGCGGCTAGTATGACCTGAAATTCCTTTCCACTCTATACGAGGCAAATTCGGCAGAGCTAAAGTCACGGTCTTGGCATGGCAATCTAAAATAGCATGATATGGAGATAGCCAGTCCATGCCTAGTATAATATCAAAGTCCACCATATTTAGGAGTAATAAATCAGCACGGGTCTCGAGACCCTCAATTACTATAATACATGACCGATGAACTCGATTAACCACAATAGAATCGCCTTCTGGTGTAGACACATGAACAGGAACACTCAGTGGATCACTGGGCTGAATCAAGTACGGTGCAAAATAGGAAGACACGTACGAATATGTAGACCCGGGGTCAAATAATGTTGATTCCTTTCTATCACAAACCAAAATAATACCTGTAATGACGGCATCAGAAGACTCAGCCTCTGGTCTGGCGGGAAGTGCATAACATCGGGGCTGTGCCCCACCACCCCGAGCAGTATCTCTAGGACGATCAGCTGCTGGCTGGTCTCTACCTCTATCGGTCTGAGCTCCACCTCTATGACCTCTACCTCCACCTCTATGTCCTCTACCTCCGCCTCTAGCCGGCTGGGCAGGCTGTGAGGGAACCTGGGGCCTGAATCATGGCACGAGAACCCTGCTGCTGAGATCTGTCAGAAGCTCGAGGGCAATACTTTGCAATGTGCCTAAGATCACCGCACGTAAAACAAGCCCTCAGCTGCTGAAAATAGCGAAGTGGTGGTGCACTGATAGGCTGCTGATCAGAGTAGCGTGGCTGAGAATTACGATCACCTGAAGCATCATGAGAAACCTGAAGAGCTGACTGATAAGGCCTAGGAGGATGGCCTCTATCATAAAAATCTCTATCTCCAGACGAGGTACCACTGAATCTACCCGAATTATGAGATCTCTTATCTGATCCATGTCTTGCTCCCTGTGACAGAGCCATCTCGATCCGGCGGGCTGCATTAGCCGCCTCCTGAAAAGTGATTTCAGTTCCTGCCCCCAAAGCCATCCGTAGCCGAATTGGCTGATTCAAGCCATCAATAAACCTTCTCACCCTTTCCCGATCTGTGGGAAGTATGATAATAGCATGACGAGCCAGGTCCACGAACCTAGTCTCGTACTGTGTGACAGACATAGAACCCTGATGAAGACGCTCAAATTGCCTGCGCAGAGCCTCCCGCTGAGTTGCTGGAAGGAACTTTTCCAAGAACAGTTCTGCAAATTGCCCCCAAGTCAAAGATGATGATCCCGCTGGACTGGATAGACAATAATCCCTCCACCAAGTCTTGGCAGAACCAGATAATCGAAAAGTAGCAAAGTCCACACCATTAGTCTCCACAATGCCCATAGTACGGAGAACTTCGTGGTAGCTATATAGGAAATCCTGTGGATCCTCTAAAGGAGTGCCACTGAATGTGGTAGTGAACAGCTTGGTAAACCTGTCCAATCTCCATAATGCGTAATCGGACATGGCTGCACCATCATTAGACGGAGTCACAATAATAAGCTGAGCTGCCTCAACTGGCTGAATCACAGGAACCTGAGCCTGGGGAATTACTGGCTCCGGAGTGCGCGTAGCAGGAGTCTGATTACCTCCTCCAGCCTGAGAAGTGGCTGGTGCTACCGGTAATAAACCTGCTCTGGTGATATTGTCCATAAAACCTGCTATCCGGACCAAAGCATCCCGAAGATCCGGTGAAAACATAACTCATCATGGGACCTGAGCTGGGCCTACTAGAGCTGCTGGGACTAGAACCTCCTCCTCGATGTGAGCCTGAGGTTCTGTCACTTGTGCTGCTGCTCGGGGCTGAGCTCTACCCCTACCTTGGCCTCTAGGACGACCTCGACCTCGGCCTCTGCCCCTAGCGGGAGCTGCCGCCGCTGGGACCTCGGGCTGCTGGTCAGTAGATGAGGATGCACGTGTTCTTACCATCTCGGAAGAACAGAGTAGAAATTCAATTAACATTTGAAAGATCAAGTCGCACGACTGGAAAGAATAAATGGAATATTTTCCTAACTCTGTAGCCTATGGAGGATAAATACAGACGTCTCCGTACCGATCCTTTAGACTCTACTAAGGTTGTTCGTGAGTTGTGAGACATGTGCAACATAGTGCTCTGATACCAACTTGTCACGACCCGGATTTTCCACCATCGGGGTCATGATGGCGCCTACTAATGGAAGCTAGGCAAGCCAAATATTAATTACACCTCCATTAATTACCGAATTCTTATTAAGACATTAAAATTAAAAACATATAAATTACAGCGGAATAATCAAACTTAGCGGAAGACTTAGTCAAATATGATAAAGAAAACCCAAACATGATACACTACCCAAGATTGGTGTCACAATACTCACGAACTTCTAAGAATAATACACACAATTGTCTGAAAGAAAATATAAGATGTTTATCTCGATTACATGAGATAACAGAATGAAAAGCATAGATAGAAGAGACAACGGATCCTGCGGACGCCTGCAAGGCTACCTCGTAGTCTCAGTAGTCGGAAAATCCACAAGTCGCTACTGCCGCCGCTGCTGTCCGTAACCTGTATCTGCACAAAAAGAGCGCAGAGTGTAGTATCAGCACAACCGACCCCATGTGCTGGTAAGTGCCTGGCCTATCCCAGCGAAATAGTGACGAGACTAAGGCCAGCCACCCACATAAACCTGTACAGTTGCAATATATATATATATATATACAAAACATTTATAAGGAAAGACTCTGCTCTGAAATAATAGTCAATAACTCGTGATATCCAGAATAATCTAATCAACAGAATAAATCTTACTTTCATGTCTCAATTCCTTTTCATTTCATATCTCGTGGTAGGCGTACCACCCGCTCCCAACTATCACAAGTAACTACATCTTGTGGTAGGCGTACCACCCGCTCCCAAATATATCAATAGGCTACCGGCAACTATGGCCAATGCCAAGATTTAAATCACTTTGTGGTCGGCGTGCCACACGATCCCATTTCTATTTATATAAGTGGTCGGCGCGCCACACGATCCCAATTCATAAATATATAAGTGGTCGGCGCGCCACACGATCCCAATTCATAAATATATATATTACCGGCATTTAGCCAATAATCTCTGCATCAACAATATTTTATAATTACCGGTTTTAAACCAATAATTGATAATAATTTCAACAATTTATCTCCATTACCGGTATAACACCAATAACTCTTAATCAACAATTGATTCATAACTAAATTCATATTCTTTCAAGTTAGGATAGAACAAACACTTACCTCAAATGTTTTACGAACAATTCAATCTGTGGCAATGCCTTTTCCTTTCAGATTCAGCTCCAATCCAATCGTATCTATACACAATTGATTTAATATCATCAATACTACTCAACAACTAATTCATAAGGACAATTTCAACTTTTACAACATTCTGTCCGGAATAGTGAAATTCGACCTCGGGCCCACATGGTCGGAACTCGGGGTTCGGACCAAAATCCGGTTACCCATTTCCCCACGAGTTCAAGTATATGATTTGTTTCAAAATCGGACCTCAATTCGAGGTCCAATTTCCTAATTCATGAAAAATCCTATATTCTACCAAAAACAAGAAATTCTACCATAAAAACCTTTGATTTCTATTGAAAAACATGTTTAATGTTGTTAGTTATTGAATGAATTAAGTAAAAAGTGACTTACAATTGTTTTGAAGAAGAGGGAATTCGTGAAGAATCGCAAATGGGTGTTTTTGGGTTGTGAAATGTGAAGAATGAAGCTGGAAATCGTGATTTACAGGTCTTTGTGTTCGCATTTGCGAACATGGGTTCGCAATTGCGAACCCCGACCAATTTCTGGAGTTTGAAAAATAAGCTAAGACTAGGAAGTTCGCATTTGCGAGCTTTTGTTCGCATTTGCGAAGCCAAGGCAAAACTGGGAAGTTCGCATTTGCGAACTATTGTTCGCAATTGCGAACACAGGCTAAATATGGGGAAGTTCGCATTTGCGAACTATTGTTCGCATTTGCGAACACAGACAGACTATTGGGGAGTTCGCATTTGCGAACTATTTTTCGCATTTGCGAACAAAGGCAGATTATTAGGGAGTTCGCATTTGCGAACTATTGTTCGCATTCGCGAACTCTGCAGACCAGGTGCTGACAGCAACTTCTAACATGAAAAATTGATCTCGTGGCCTATCCAAAGTTCACCCGAGCCCTCGGGGCTCCAAACCAAATATGCACACTGACTTAAAAACATCATACGAACTTGCTCGCGTGATCAAATCGCCAAAATTACATCAAAATCAATGAATTGAGCCTTAAAACTCAAGAATTCTTTCAAATTTCATAATTTCCAAAATTTCCAAATTAAGGCCGAAACACGTCAAACGACGTTCGTTTTCAACCAAACTTTACAGGAAGCGCTTAACCAATATATTTGAACTATACCGGGTGTCGGAACCAAAATACGAGCCCGATATCACCACTTTTCAATCAAATTTCAGTTTCATTTTCCTTAAACATATTCAGAAAACAATTTAACAGAAAAATTCTTTTACCGGGGTTCTAGACCTCGGATTTCAATTCCGGGCATACGCCCAAGTTCCATATTTTTCTACGGATTTTCTGAGACCGTCAAATCACGGTTCCGGGTCCGTTTATCAAAAATATTGACCAAAGTCAACCATATCAATATTAATATCAAAATTCCTCAAAGTTTTCACATATTTCACATATTTCAACATAAAAATTTTCCAGCTTCGTGCTCGAACTTTGCACACAAATCGAGGCAACTATAAATGAGGTTTTCAAGACCTCAGAAGCTCGAAATGATTAATAAAATAAGTGATGACTCACAATAAGCAAATATTATATATATATATATATATATATATATATATATATATATATACATATATATATATATATATATATATATATATATATATATATATATATATATATATATATATATATATTATTTCGGTGAATAAATGAAAGGTTGATGCTAAGATAGAAGTGAGTGGTTGTGCTCCTGTGATGAGATTAGTTAAGCTGGAAAGTGAATTAAATTCCATTATTTTATTTCTGAAAAGGTATATCTTGTGGCTACTCCAGAGCATATTTTCTCTTCTTAAATATTGATGTTGTTTCTAGTTATTTTTTTGTATATATATATTTTAACTGTACAGGTTTATGTGGGTGTCTGGTCATAGCCTTGTCATTACTTCGTCGGGATATGTCAGACACTTACCAGCACATGAGGTCGGTTGTGTTGATACTATACTCTGAGCTCTTTTTACGCAGATAAAGGTTACGGACAGCAGCAATGGCAGTAGCACGATTGTTGATATTTTGACCACCAAGACTTTGAGGTAGCCTTGCAAGCGTCCGCAGGACCCGTTGTCTCCTCTATCTTTACTCTTCAGTATGTTATCTCATGTATTCGAGATATATAGTTTATATTTCTTTCAGACGGTTATGTGTATTCTTAGAAGTTCGTGAGTATTGTGACACCAGCTCTTGGGTAGTGTATCATGTTTGGGTTTCTGTATCGTATCTAGTAAAATTAGCTAAGTCTTCCGCTAAATTTAATTATTCCGCTGTAATTATATAATTATATTTAAAGTTTTAAAAATAGAGTTGTAACTAATAGAAATGTAAGTAAGAATTGGCTTGCCTATCTTCCACTAGTAGGCACCATCATGACTCCCGATGGTGGAAAATTCGGGTCGTGACAGTAAGGTCTATATACTTATTACCCTCCTTAGAACCCACTTTGTGGGACTATACTGGGTAGTTGTTGTTGTTATTGTTGCCGTTGTTGTTGTTCCCCAATTTGAATTGAAACTACTTCCCAATATGAATGGGTAGTTTTTCTACTCTTTTTTTCGTTTTTTATAGGTAAACTATTTTTTAACTTTTTATTTAAAAAAAAATTAAAAATACAAACTTGAAACCACTCCCACGAAATTTAAATGGGTAGTTTGTTATTTATAAATTTATTTTTTGGGTTTTATTATATATATATATATATATATATATATATATGTTTTTGTTATAAAATAAAGACTGTAAAGTAAAGACAAGTATAGAGAAAGACTAATATATTATTCGAATTCAAACTGATGTACATAATAAACTGAAAACCCTTCTATTTATAGAAGGAAGGTAGCTGCTGTGTAAGCTGCTACTGCAAGCTGCTGTGTAAGCTGTTTACTGCCAGCTGCTGTGTAAGCTACTACTACAAGCTGCTGTGTAAGCTGCTACAATATAGATATGGATAATCTTCTACTGAGAGTAATATTTATCTATAACGGAGTACTGAATGGATAAGTTCATTTTACCCAGTATGGATAATCTTCTACTAGGGGTAATCATTATCCATAACTGAGTACTGAAAGAACAAACTTATTATACCCGGTATGAATAATTTTCTAACGGGGGTAATATTTATCCATAACCGGATATTGAAAGGATAAGCTTATTATACCCGTTATGGATAATTTTCTACCGAGAGTAATATTTATCCATAACCGGATACTGAAAGGAAAAACTTATTATACCCAGTATGGATAATCTTCTATCGGGGGTAATATTTATCCGTAATCGGGTTCCGAATATATAAGCTTCTTCAGGAGGCTTATTTCCAATAGTGTACTAAATATATAAACATATTTACGGTGGAGTGTCATATGGATAAGCTTCTTCAGGAAGCTTATTTACAATGAAGTATGAACATCTATAATATAATATATTTATAACACTCCCTCTTGGATGTTCATTAAAAGATAGTGTGCCTCATTAAAACCTTACTAGGAAAAACCCTATGGGAAAAAATTCAAGTGAAGGAAAAAGAGTGCACATATTTAGTAATACACTTTGCTAGGTGCCTCATTAAAAACCTTATAAGGAAAACGTTGTGGGACAAAACCTTTTTAAGGATAAAAGAGTGCATAGTGTATTTACTCCCCCTGATGAAAACCTTGTTTCAAATATTTGAGTCTCTACACTCTAACCTTGTATCTGCATAACCAATACGATCTGCACCGCTTTTGTTATCATTATCAAGATACATAAGTGCATAGCAATTGCACTGAGATAGAGTATTTCAGGACCAAGGAGTTCCTCATCCTCTTTTGGTGGTCGGAACGGATCCTTGTTCACTTCAAGTGATGGAACACCCATTGGTGTACTTACTGTGTGTGCTTTGTCCATGTAAAAGCGTTCAAAGACTCTTTATGTATAGGCAAATTGATGGATAAAGATCTCGTCTGCTAAATATTTAATTTGTAGACCAAGATAAATTTTATTTTTCCATAATCTTTCATCTCAAATTCTTTCTTAAGATATTCAATTGTCTTTGGAGCTCTTCTGGAGTTCCAACAAGATTTATGTCATCAACGTAAACAGCAAGTGTAACAAATTCTGATGACATTTTCTTTATAAAAATACATGGACAAATAACATTAATTATGTAACTCTATTGCAGCAAATATTCATTGAGGCGATTATTTCACTTGCGCCCAGATTGATTTAAACCGTACAAGATCTTTACAATTTGATCTAGTACATTTCCCGAGACTTTGAACTTATATGCTTCAGGCATTTTAAATCCTTCAGGGATCTTTATAGAGATTTAATCAAATGAGTCATATAGGTTATGAATCGCAATTAAATGGCATGACATCTTCAGGTGTCTGGACTACAGGTCCGACCCTCACAATATTTCACAGTATTGTGCACTATATTTTATCAAATATATCTTCGACGATCATTTTGTATCGGTTCCTAAGCGGTATAATTTGTTGAGATCTCATCACTTTCTTTATTTTCAGGTACCCCAACTTCTTCTGGAGTTTCATGAAATGTTATGTTGTGGGCTCTTCTAGAGATCATTTCCTCCTCATTATGATCATTTTGATAATTAGCTTCTTATCATTTTTCAATGATTGTTACCTTTGGAACCGATTGGTCTACTACGCTTCATGCGTACAGTAAACTCTATCCTTCAGGGACCATTTGCTGATCCAAAATCAAATATCACATTTGCAGCTGAAATATGATATTTGATTTTGGATCAGCAAACGCTTCTGGCCTTTGACTCGAATTGTTTTCTAAGTGAGGATCATGATAATTCCATTAATATAGCATATTTTTCAGCTATTTATTCCATTCCCCATATGTTAGAAAAACTAACATATATCCCCAATATTCTTTGGGAAACATATCTTTGTGCATTGTGGTAGAGAAATTAATCACATACCACAGATCAAAAGATTAGTAAAATATTTGATTTATGATCCTAAGCCAATTATGAGGGGAGGACTTATCATATATTGTTGGTCTGATGCATACAAGTGCTGCTATATGCAATTTAGAAAATCTTAGACCAACACATGAAGCTTTGTTCTCATAAACAATACTTTATCCATTAATAGGAGGTATTCACTGATAAACTAGCTTGTATATAAACCAGTATTATCAAGATGAATTGTCTTGATTTCATAATTTGAAAATTATGCTCTTAAATGAGAAAAGCAATTTCAAATGCCACACTGCAGGTTGACTGTCACGACCCTAGTTTACCAATTGTGAACCTGTCATGACGGCACCCAGTCTTCACGACAAGGTAAGCCTAACACGATGCGGAATGTACAATTTCATGAAAACAAGAGATAAAATAATAGCACAATGATATAAAAGAAATGTAATAAGTGCCGCTTGGCACATACACTTCGCCAAAACACACTAAATAGCATACTACCAAGACACGGAATCCCACGGGAAACACAAACTAGAAGAAGAGTACAACTGTGGCTCTATATATCAAGAATGTCTAAACAACTAGAATAAGGGAAAGTAACTGCTATCACTAATGAGAATAGAAGGAGACTCTCCGGATCCGCGGACGTAGCAGATCATACCTCAAGTCTCCTGAAGTGCTGCTAAATCACCTGAGATGAGCCTGACCTGATATACCTGGATCTGCACAACAAAAGTGTGCAGAAGAGTAGTATGAGTTCACCACGGCTGTACTCAGTAAGTGCCAAGCCTAACCTAGATGGAGTAGTGACGAGGAAGGTTAGGGCCCTACCGAGAGACAATAGCATAATGATAATAACAATAATAAGCAGTTTAAATAAAAATAAATCTGAATAACAACAATAAGGTAATTACTGCAACCGTCTCCAAGTAATCTAACAACGAGTAACCAACACAACGTAAATTCAAATTAATAAGTCTAGGATCTACGGGAATTGAACGCGCAGTCCCCCCTCTATATCCAACAACTTAGGATCTCCGAGAATTGAACCCGCAGTCCCTACATCAGTATCTCTGGGTCTCTGGGAAATGAACCCGCAGCCCTAAGATCTCCGGGAATTGAACCCGCAGTCCGTGCCTCAATATCTCAAGATCTCCAAGAATCGAACCCGCAGTCCATGTCTCAATAGCACAGGATCTCCGAGAATTGAACCCGCAGTCTGTATCTCAATATCTCAATAAACTTCGAGTCTACGGGAATCGAGCACACAGCCCTTAGATCTTCGGGAATCGAACCCGCAGTCCACAAATACTACAACTCCGGGTCTCCGGGAATCGAACCCGCAGCCCTTGGATCTCCGAGAATCGAACATGCAGTCCACAAACACTACAACTCCGTGTCTCCGAGAATCGAACCCGCAGCCCTTGGATCTCCGGGAATCGAACCCACAGTCCACAAACACTACAACAGAAAAAAGGAAAGCACAGAGAAATATGAAACACACAACTACAATTACACCAAAACCAGTATCAACAAGTCTCAAGAAGTCCAAGTAAGACGAATAGGCACTTGGACAGCTAATTCTATCTAACCATGCTTTTCTAACGAATATTAGGTAAATGTTACAATTTAATCAGCTAAATAACAGAAATATCACAATTTGAACAGTTCAAGTAAGGTGATTTCAAACAATCTGCGCATGTACAAGCTCGTCACCTCGCGTACAAGGCATTTAAATTAACACATAATGTCCTAGGGGAGAAGGTTCCCCCACACGAGGTTAGACAAGCCACTTACCTAAATTCCGGTACAAAACCGCTAAGAAACGACTCCCTTGACATGCATATCCGACTTCGAGTGGCCCGAATCTAGTCAAAACAATTACATAGTGTAAATAACATCACAAGTAACTAATTACAATGATAAAATTAAAGCTACGGCGCGAACACAGGTGAAATGACCAAAATACCCCTGCAGTCATCAGCTCGAAATCGAAATATTTTTATATTTTCAGAACCCTCGTACTCTTACGAGTCTAACCATACCAAAATTATACAATTCGCATGTCATTTCAATGCTCAAATCAAGGATTTATCATTTTTTAACTTTAGGGCTCAAAATCCCAATTTTTACCATCCAAATACGGATAAAAATAGAAACCAGCAGAAATAATCATGGATAAACATCAAAATAAAGTTCTGATATTTACCTCCTTGATGAGACGAGAACAACGCCGCAAAAATCACCTCAATCAGAGCTCTAGAACTCAAGATATGCCCAAAATACTAAACTTCTCGGTTTTAAACACTGTCCAGGCCCATTTTCCGCTTTTGCGGATAATTTTCGCATACGCGGGACCGCTTTTGTGGTTCTATTTCCGCTTTTGCGGTTCCGCATCCGCGGTCAAATTCCGCTTTTGCGGTTCTGACAGACATCAACACTTTTCTCGGCACGGAAACGAGCATAACTTCCTCATACGATGTCCAAATTCGACGATTCTTTTTGCTATGGCTCCAAAATTACGATACGGATCTAATGGTTCAAAAAAACGGAATCTGGAGATCATTTACATAATATGGTACCCTTTTATATTCAAAGAAGCAATGTTGAAACATCAAGTAAGAGCGTGATCACAACCTGAAACACACCCGAGGCCCCCGGGACCCCAATCAATCTTACCAACCAACCCTAAAACACATTACGGACTTGCTCGAGGTCTCAAACTACATCAAACAACTCTAAAACCATGAATTACACCCCAATTCAAACTTTATGAACTTTGAAGTTTCCAACTTCTATCTCCGATGCCGAAACCTATCAAATCGCGTCTGATTGACTTCAAATTTTGCACACACGTCCAAAATGATATATCGAAGCTACAAAAACTTTTGGAATTCCATTCCGACCCTCGAATCAAAATCTCACCTATCAACCGAAATTCGCCAAAATACTAACTTTACCAATTCAAGCATAATTCTACACCGGTCATCACAAAAATATTCCGGACATACTCCTAAGTCCCAAATGACCTAACAAAGCTATCCGGAGCCATAAACTTCGTATTTAGAGCCCGATATCAAAATTCCACTTCCGATCAAGCTACTTAAAAACCTTCTGTCACGCCCCAAATCGAGGGACATGACCGACGCCTGACCGGGTTGCCCCAGTCAAGCGGACCTGGGTGCCTTTCATTCCCACGCGTTACCCCTGTGTTGACTGTTACTCATTAACCAAAATATCTTACCAACAATGACTGATTTCACAATGCATAAACATAACCATGTGATTTATTTACTAACAAGTTCATAATTTATATTTACAACGTCCCATACATATACATAGGCCACAATCCCACAGTTTACATGTCTATGGAGCCTCTAGGATACAAAAAGGAAATACAATACTTGCCGGTAACAAGGCCCCGGCTATACCTTACAAAATCCAAAAGAAAGTCTGAAATAAAAGTGGCATGAGCCACACTGTGCCCCGAGGAAGAAAGGGGCTCACCAAAACGGGCGGTGGAAGGAGAAAGATACTACTGCCGATGAGCTGAAGTGCCTGCTACTGATCCACCTACAATCATGATACGAATGTAGCGTCCCCGGCAAAAGGGACGTCAGTACACTTGAATTGTACTGGTATGTATGGACAAACTTTGTCCCAAGTAAACTCAAGCCATTAAACAAGAATCACCGTGTTAAGACGGCCAATAGATTACATCAAGAAGTCAATTTAAGCTAACTAACCATGTTTCCAACCTTTTACTCATTTCAGATAAGCCTCAACACAAGCACGTTTAAAGTCCACAAATAGAACAACAACCAATCAACCACATAAATTGCAAGTAGTCAAACATAGGGGCAATCAGTGCCCCCCAAGTTGCAAACTCTCCTGCTGTCTCCTTTCACAATTTCACATTATTGATTTTGTATCAATTTTCAATAGCGATTTCGATCGCTTTCCATCCTTATTGCCCCCGACCACCCTTATTACCTCGGCCACCCTTATCACCCCAACCCACACCTTATTTCACCACGTTGCGGCGCGCAACACGACCCCGCCTTACAGTTGAAAACACAACAATTTCAAACACAGCAGATAAGGTACTACACACAATTTCAACAAGTTCAAATAAGCAACTTGCACATTGTTTCATGTTCTCAATTACTTCTCAAGCCAATATCACAACCAAGTTACAATGTTTCCACATTCAAGAATATTCACACATGTATATTCAACAATTTTCCATAATTCAAGTGTTTCATCTCTTTCCACAATAAACCAATTCTCAAGTGTTTCGTTTTCTTTTCCACAAGGTGCCATATAGGCCATCATAATCATTATTCACAAATTCTTTACCCAATTCAACTCTCATTTACCTTTCGGTTCATATTTCATACCACAACACTCATAGTTCAACAACAACTTTGAATATCCAACAACAACATCAAATAATCACATACAATTTCTCAAATCAACACATGCCCAAACAATTTTACACATAAGGGCGATTTCACAAGAATCAAAATTAGCCATACATACCTGGTGATGATTTTTCTTCCTACTTTATGCTTACCCAAGATATCCTACTCTTGCCAACCTTGTTCTTGAAGACTCTTACTTCTACTCACTTCTTTTACTAGAAATCAAGTTCAATAATCATGCATGAGTGTAAAAATTCTATTTTCAAAAGCTATTATATGCAAACCTCTCTTACCCAATTAAAACTGAAAATCAAAGAAAATAGTTAGGGTTTTTACCTTGAAAATATTAGGGAAGTTGAATCCTTGCCCTAGGATCCCTTGGAATTAAGTGGTTGGAACAATCTTTGAAGATGAAGAACTTCTCTCTCTAAAAACCCTCTCTTCTCTCTCTAATTTTGGTGAGATGATATGATAAAATGAAGAAGAAATGTGTTATATTAAAGAAGAGATCGGGTCAAAATGTTACAAAAATCTGGGTCGGGGTCAATTATGCGGTCACTATGCGACCGCAGAATCCACATGCGGTCCGCAAAGTGACCGCAAAATGGCCTCAAAGATTACTCCAGCTCTGTTACGGAATGCGGCCATTATGCGGTCCGCATTCCTGATCTGCGGTCGCAAAATGGACCGCAGATTCACTATGCGATCGCAATTTCGACCGCATTATTGACACGATTTTGGGCAACTCTCTGGAACATTTTGCGGCAAGAATGCGGTCCGCATGACAGGTTTGCGGTCGCATTCTTGACCGCATATTTGACACTTTTTTTCGGAAAAATTATTTCTCTACATTTTTGAAACTTAAATCACTACCAAGGGTCCGAACCGCGGCGAGCAAGCTCGCCGCGAAGAATTCTACGCATTCCTAACACATTATTCGGACCATGACACCACATCTACTAGGTTTTATGCACAAAAATTTTACGGGGCCTTACATCCTCCCCCCCTTAAGATCATTCGTCCTCGAATGAGGATTTTGAAATAAATGAGTTGGTTTTGAAAGACATGATATGCAACCTTCAAAATTTTGACTAACTCTTATATTTTAGAAAAATTTCGCCAGAGTTTCCTTTGTATTATGGACATATCCACCTGTAAGAGGGCCCCCGAAACACATTACCAAACAATAATATACAACTTCAACACTTTTCACAGCTGGTATACACTTTCTTACCTCAACGAATGCACATATTCTATCACATTGTTACAATTTCACAGAAACTAGTCACTTCAATGAGTCCTTTCCTTATTCAACCATTTTAACACAACATGTACACACAAACAAACCACTACCAATCTACACTTACTATTAGTCGCTTACTTAACACATAACTCTTTACAAAATGGAGGAGGCTTTTACTAACACTAAGAGGGAAACAACTTGGACAAGATGACAGTTACTAGGAGTAGGAGGGTCACCTAATTTCTTCTAGGCTTGATCGAACAAATGGGGGTACTTTTCTTTCATCTCTTTTTCTGCTTCCCATGTGGCCTCCTCAACTTGTTGACTTCGCCACAATACTTTAACAGAGGCAACTTCCTTATTTCTCAACTTACAAACTTGCCTATCAAGAATGGCAACTGGAACTTCTTCATATGACAAATCTTCATTAACCTCAATAGCCTCGACCGGCATGATGGTGGATGGATCTCCAATCACTTTCTTCAACATGGACACATGGAATACCGAGTGCACTGATGACATCTCAAGAGGCAATTCTAGCCTATAAGCAACTTGACCAATCCTTTGAATGATCCGATATGGACCAACATACCTAGGACTCAATTTCCCTTTCTTTCCGAATCGCATGACTCCCTTCATAGGAGATACCCTCAAGAACACCCAATCATCGACTTGAAACTCCAAATCCCTTCGACGAACGTCCGCATAGGACTTTTGACGACTCTGTGCTGTTTTCATTCTCTCCTGAATAACCTTGACCTTTTCCATAGCTTCGTACACCATATCCGGCCCTAGCAATTCCGCTTCACCTACCTCAAACCACCCGATTGGCGATCTACATCTTCTCCCGTACAATGCCTCAAATGGGGCCATCTGAATGCTAGCATGATAGCTGTTATTGTAAGCAAATTCTATCAGTGGCAAGTGTTCATCCCAATTACCTTTAAAATCTAAGACACAAGCCCGTAACATATCTTCAAGCGTCTGGATGGTCCGCTCGGCCTGACCGTCGGTCTGCGGATGGAAAGCTGTGCTGAGATTCACCGAGTTCCCAAACCTTGCTGAAATTTCTTCCAAAAGTTAGCTGTGAACTGAGCCCCGCGATCCGAGATGATAGAAAGTGGAGTGCCATGAAGCCTTACTATCTCCTTGATGTACAATCTTGCATATTGCTCCGCAGTATCAGTGGACTTGACAGGCAAGAAGTGAGCTGATTTGGTGAGTCGATCTACTATCACCCATATTGAATCGAACTTATGCTGTGTGCGAGGTAACCCCACCACGAAATCCATATTGATCATCTCTTATTTCCACCTTGGTATTTCTATAATCTGAGTTAATCCACCGGGCCGTTGATGCTCGGCCTTCACTTGTTGACAGTTTGGACATTTAGCTACAAAGCTTTCTATATCCCTTTTCATACCGTTCCACCAATAAATCTCCTTAAGGTCATGATACATTTTCGTGGAACCTAATTGTACAAAATATCTGGAAATATGTGCCTCTGCCATTACCCTTTCCCGAAGTTCGTTCACGTCCGGAACACATAGTCTGTCTTGACACCGCATTACACCATCTTCACTGCTGAGTACAAATGCTGAGGTCTTGTCATTCATAACTACTTCCTTTACCCGAACTAATGCTGGATCCATGGATTGTTTTTCCTTGATTTCCGCGACCAATGATGATTCTGCTCCATTATGCACAAAAATATCCCCCTCGTCTGACGCTGAGATACGAACCCCCAAACTGACTAATTGGTAAACCTCTCGAGCCAGGGGTCTCTGATCCACACCCAAATGAGCCAACTACCCATGGATTTTCGACTAAGAGTGTCGGCTACCACATTTGCCTTCCCTGGATGGTACAATATGTTCATATCATAGTCCTTGAGCAATTCTAACCACCGCCGCTGTCTTAGATTTAGCTCCTTCTGCTTGAACAAATACTGGAGGCTCTTGGGGTCCGAAAACACATCTACATGAACTCCATAAACATAGTGCCGCCATATTTCAAAGCAAACACAACTGTCGCGAGCTCCAAATCATGTGTCGGATAATTCTTCTCGTGATTTTGTTTTTTGAGTTATCTCGAAGCATACGCTATAACCTTTCTGTGTTGCATCAACACACACCCCAAACCAACCCTGGAGGCATAACTATCACCTTAACACTTTACATCATTAGCGGAACATCTTTATTATATCCCTCTTACATAAGACCTTCCACGAATTTAGTTCTACTATAATTTCCTTGATATAGTTACGACCCCATCTGAACCATTTCTACTAACTCTTACGATTCTTAACAAAAGGCATTTCTGAGTGAGTTTTCTCATATGACCTCCTATCTCAAATGAATAGCACTGGCTAACTTGCACATATACCCCGAATAACACTAACTTGCACGGCATTGTATCGAATGTAAAGTAGCATTGTGCTCTAACTTTTCTTGACCAACCTCTTCTCCCCATATGTGCATTATAGACTTTAAGAAACTGCACTACTTCCCCTGTGAAATTTCCTACCATCCCTCATTACGGTTAAACACCTCTCAAAACGTATATCAACAACCTTTATATGCATATGACTTAGGAAGGGTCACTAGCCCGAGAAGGGTATTCTCTGAAACTTTAAATCCTCCTCAATACTTCAACAACAACTTTTGGTTTTACTCTTAAGTGTAAGGCTTAGTCCACTTGATTCTATCTCGGATGAGTAACTCGCCTCATTCCCCATGTTATAGTTATCAATGAAGTTCCCTGAGATTGCGGCTTAAGAGTTATCATGCTAAGCACGTCTAGTCCGTCACGAGTGTTCATCCTCTTTCAATCTATTCTGAACCTTTCATTCCCATCTTGATTTGCGGATAGTGCATAATTAATAGCTTTCTTGTTCCACACATTTGTCCGCCTCCTGTGAACTTGAAAAATCATTATGTCTTGTTTAATCATTTTACAGTACCACAACCTCACCAACGATAACCTCGCTTCCCATTGTGTGTAGACATGAACTATCTCTAGACCCCTTTTAGTCGATATTCAGTGTCACCCATGTCGGTTGAATTGCGGTTAATCCCTTATAACTTTTATTAACACTTGTGCCCTAAGTGAGTCCACCATTCTGATGCAAACAAATTGTTTTAAATAACCATGACCATCTCAATTTAAAGGTTTTCTCCCCATTTCTTCTCACCTCATTCTTCCTAGTTAGTGAATAGCCACGCACTCTTCCATATATTACGTGGTCTCTTACCTTAGGTATTCCATCCGGCTCACCTCTTAACTCTTATTGGGATATATGTAGCAAGGAGTGTTCGTCTGAACATCATTTAACACTTATCTATTTGTAAGGCTCTTTAGAGGCTCTCTATCAAGCCCCAATTACCATCTTGGGTTGTTGTGGCAACATATTCATTTCTCTCACTCGTTCTGGCTTTCTTAGTATCCCGAAACTTTGTTTAAATCACAAATCTATGATTAGCCCATTCTAGGAACTCACAATCGTTCACATTTGACATATGGTACCTCCTTGGGTCCCATTTCTCCCTGACCTTATGACAAGTAAAAGTCTCTTTACAAACATACTATTATTTTCTAGAATCGTTGACCCTATCGGTCACATTGCCATGCGTGAAGAATTTACATTCCTTAATCTCTTTTCTAGACCACACATGTCTTCACCAAAATATTCAAATATCATAACTACATGGTCTTGCTCTTGTTTCATTGTATTTAAGTAGCCTCACGATGGTCCTCCCTCTCCCACATGGGGATAATATCCTGGATCTTGACACAACTCTTGAGTTTAGAAACTTTAGGGACATATGCCTCATATATCTATCCCTCTTATATGCATACTCGACTATTAGGAAAATTTAAGTCACCATAGTATTGATCTCATAAGTTCCCTTCTCCTATTCAGCCACGTAGGTATGGGATTCCAAGTCCCCACGCATATCCTTTATGAGTGTAACGCAACTTCGTACATTTCTGGGTCCTTATAACGTTCGTAAGACAAGGGTCTTCTCACCTAGGGTCCAATTGAGTCTCATTTCATAACTTTTTACCTCATATGAGAGACTTACACTCTCCCCATTAATCTCTTAGTCATTATCTCATATATCACGTGCTTATATAACCAATATTCTTTCACACCTTACGATCAATTATATACTTCTTGCACTAACCATGCTTGCTATTTAAGCTTACATATCAATCATCAAATCAATGCCTCTTCGTGCGGGTAATCACTTCTAATCCTTTCCCCAAATAAAGTGTACTTGTAGTACTATGTACTTATACTATATATATTCATACGGTTTATTCAACAAGATACATGTGCAATCTCCATAACACCCATGTCTTTTCCCATTGGTCATGACATATGACAACACTACATAAAATAGACGAAAGAGCATTTAAACTTACCTTGAATCTCAACGCACGGGTTACAAAACAATCTTATAGTCAAGCTTTATCGCACGATTTGGAGTGATGAAGAAGGGTAATATTCCTAAATGTCCGTGCAGCCCCTACTTATATGATGTGGTCGACAACACACCTATAAGAAGGGCACTACTAGACACGGCTCCGAGACATCCTAGGACACTTTAAAAACCATATGCTCTGATACCAAGTTTGTCACGCCCCAAATCGAGGGACATGACCGGCGCTTAACCGGGTTGCCCCAGTCAAGCGGACCTGGGTGCTTTTCATTCCCACGCGTTACCCCTGTGTTGACTGTTACTCATTAACCAAAATATCTTACCAACAATGACTGATTTCACAATGCATAAACATAACCATGTGATTTATTTACTAACAAGTTCATAATTTATATTTACAACGCCCCATACATATACATAGGCCACAATCCCACGATTTACATGTCTATGGAGCCTCTAGGATACAAAAAGGGAAAATACAATACTTGCCGGTAACAAGGCTCCGGCTATACCTTACAAAACCAAAATGAAATCTAAACCGAAGTGGCAAGAACCACAAAGGGCCCCAAGGAAGAAAAGGGGCTCACCAAAAACGGGCAGTGGAAGGAGAAGGATACTACTGCCGATGAGTTGAAGTGCCTGCTACCGATCCACCTACAATCATAACACGAATGTAGCGTCCCCGGCAAAAAGGGACGTCAGTACACTTGAATTGTACTGGTATGTATGGACAAACTTTGTCCCAAGTAAACTCAAGCCATAAAACAAGAATCACCGTGTTAAGACAGCCAATAGATTACATCAAGAAGTCAATTTAAGCTAACTAACCATGTTTCCAACCTTTTACTCATTTCAGATAAGCCTCAACACAAGCACGTTTAAAGTCCACAAATAGAACAACAACCAATCAACCACATAAATTGCAAGTAGTCAAACATAGGGGCAATCAGTGCCCCCCAGGTTGCAAACTCTCCTGTCTCCTTTCACAATTTCACATTATTGATTTTTGTATCAATTTTCAATAGCGATTTCGATCGCTTTCCATCCTTATTTCCCCCGACCACCCTTATTACCTCGGCCACCCTTATCACCCCAACCCACACCTTATTTCACCACGTTGCGGCGCACAACACAACCCCGCCTTACAGTTGAAAACACAACAAATTCAAACAGCAGATAAGGTACTACACACAATTTCAACAAGTTCAAATAAGCAACTTGCACATTGTTTCATGTTCTCAATTACTTCTCAAGCCAATATCACAACCAAGTTACAATGTTTCCACATTCAAGAATATTCACACATGTATATTCAACAATTTTCCATAATTCAAGTGTTTCATCTCTTTCCACAATAAACCAATTCTCAAGTGTTTCGTTTTCTTTTCCACAAGGTGCCATATAGGCCATCATAATCATTATTCACAAATTCTTTACCCAATTCAACTCTCATTTACCTTTCGGTTCATATTTCATACCACAACACTCATAGTTCAACAACAACTTTGAATATCCAACAACAACATCAAATAATCACATACAATTTCTCAAATCAACACATGCCCAAACAATTTTACACATAAGGGCGATTTCACAAGAATCAAAATTAGCCATACATACCTGGTAATGATCTTTCTTCCTACTTTATGCTTACCCAAGATATCCTACTCTTGCCAACCTTGTTCTTGAAGACTCTTACTTCTACTCACTTCTTTTACTAGAAATCAAGTTCAATAATCATGCATGAGTGTAAAAATTCTATTTTCAAAAGCTATTATATGCAAACCTCTCTTTACCCAATTAAAACTGAAAATCAAAGAAAATAGTTAGGGTTTTTACCTTGAAAATATTAGGGAAGTTGAATCCTTGCCCTAGGATCCCTTGGAATTAAGTGGTTGGAACAATCTTTGAAGATGAAGAACTTCTCTCTCTAAAAACCCTCTCTTCTCTCTCTAATTTTGGTGAGATGATATGATAAAATGAAGAAGAAATGTGTTATATTAAAGAAGAGATCGGGTCAAAATGTTACAAAAATCTGGGCCGGGGTCAATTATGCGGTCACTATGCGACCGCAGAATCCACATGCGGTCCGCAAAGTGACCGCAAAATGGCCTCAAAGATTACTCCAGCTCTGTTACGGAATGCGGCCATTATGCGGTCCGCATTCCTGATCTGCGGTCGCAAAGTGGACCGCAGATTCACTATGCGATCGCAATTTCGACCGCATTATTGACACGATTTTGGGCAACTCTCTGGAACATTTTGCGGCAAGAATGCGGTCCGCATGACAGGTTTGCGGTCGCATTCTTGACCGCATATTTGACACTTTTTTTCGGAAAAATTATTTCTCTACATTTTTGAAACTTAAATCACTACCAAGGGTCCGAACCGCGGCGAGCAAGCTCGCCGCGAAGAATTCTACGCATTCCTAACACATTATTCGGACCAAGACACCACAGCTACTAGGTTTTATGCACAAAAAGTTTATGGGGCCTTACACCTTCAAATTCCTACCTTTACCCAAATGACTCCAAAATGACCTACAGACCTCCGAATTCATTTCTGATCGCGCTCCCAAATCCAGAATCACTATACGGAGCTACGTCTAGTCTCAAAATTCCAAACGGACATCGGTAACGCGGAAATGCACTTCAAGTCAAACTTATGAAATTTCTTCCAAAATGTTAACTTCCACAATAGGTGCCAAAATGCTCCCGGGTTATCCAAAACCTGAACCGGGCATACGGCCATGTCCGATATCATTATATGAACCTGCTGGACCCTTCAGATCCTGATTCCGAGGTCGTTTACTCAAAAATCCAATCCTAGTTCATTCTTTCAACTTAAAGCTTCTAAAATGGGAATTTTCATTTAAAGTTAACTCCATCTCCTTGAATTTAGATTTCAACCGTGCAAACAAGTCATAATACCCGAAATGAAGCTGTTCATGGCCTCTATGGAGCGCTAGTACTCAAGACGACCGGTCGGGTCGTTACATTCTACGTTCGTCCTCGAATGTGCTGAGAACTGCTGGAGTAGTCTGAAATCATTTTTAACATCTTATGCACCTTCCTGTGCTTCCAGAACTCAGCTCAGCACATTAGCCTGATATAATCTGAAGATATTCCCTTTTATTCAAACAAATAAGTCTTAGAGCCTAATTCCAACATCCGGAATTCTATGTCAGACCTGTTTTCATCAAGAGATCACTCAATTATTCACCATACGCCGTCCTCAAACATGACTGCATAACTTTACTGGATTCTTACATTGCAACACAAAATTCACAGGACCACGATAATATTTTATGATCAAATTAGCCAAATTTCAATGAATCAGATGCTCCCATTGCACCTCATGACCTACATAGGTCTTGTTCTAACTTTTACAACACTGACATGACGGAAGAGATGTGCCGATATTCATAACCAACTACCGAATCAACAATTCATTGGATCTATACTCCTGACAAGATCCGTTACCTTGTCCTAAACCAGAGAATGATCTTTTCTCTATAATATACTTCATATAATCAGTTTGCACTGACCCCAAATCCAATAACCTCATCTCACCCAGTACGAATTGCTCAGGCGATAAGCCACCTCAGACATAATCAAAAAACCCGCAAGATGACACAATGTGCCAGTAGGCTACTAATTCGTACGCGATACAAAAGGAAGGCGAACTCTAGAAAGAACTATTCAACTCGCACACTAACATGGACTTCCTCAGAAAATAGGAAGCAGAACATATAAAAGCAAATATGGGCACTGAACTAAACATCACACTGTTGCGGCATGCAACCCGATCCAAACAATATACCCATGGCAGCGTGCCACCCGATCCATATATAGAACTCACATAAGGAGATATATGTCGAGCTGAATAGCTCATCACATCAAAATACTGAATATCGATCATAAGCACACTAAGGTGCATGATATCATTCACAAGGAAACATATAACACTCTAGGCTACAAACTCAAGCACAACTGAGGTGCGATACATAATCTAAGTCTCAAGAGCCATCATGATCCTATAACATCACCGCTGAGCGGAACCTCAACACATAAGAAATTTACCAAGTCATCTCACAACTAATACGGCGCAATATATATTTACATGAATTAACTGGCCTCGAAATAAGACCGCGGCTACCCCTCCATAAAAGGCGCATTGCTGGAAGAAACACAAATGGCCTGACTTAAGGCTCGCTTTCACATCTAAATATATCTACCGACCTTAAGTCCATCCTGATTGTTCCAAGCTAATCCAATAATATTTCACAGGTCTATAACCCAATAAACAGAGTGCCCTCCAGGCATAAATTCTCAAATGGATGACATTACCAAAATCCTCATACTTGGTTTAAATTTCTAATTAATGAAGTGACTACATGTCACACCAGTACAATCTTCTTGTGGGACTAGCTCCCACCATCTTTCAAATAATGAACGGACCTGCACATTTAAGCCACCGGCTGCACTAACGCTGAAAAGCGATCAGGAGTCCCTAACCGGGATGCAAAGCCTTTCTCACAGAACACCGATCTTAAGTGATACTAACGTTAATACAAATCTTACTCAAACACTGAAACTCCTTTCCTGCTAATCCGAGCTCTTTATATCACATTCATTGACTAAACTACGACCTTGGTCCTTACTTCATATTCCAGACCACTCATTGCACCTCACGTGCCGATATACGATAGACACGATTTCCATCACAACTCTAGAACTGACGGTAGGCTAATACTTCATCACATAAGACTTTCTATTTAACTCACTTCAGGAGAACTATAGCAACATACATGCGAATTCTCTTAACCATCGAATATGCCAATCTCTAAGTAGTGGTTTGTGACGACCCAAAGGGCCATCACTTGTTTCCCTCACTTATTCCGCACTTTGGAGGCCTTGAAAACCTCATTCTATGTTACCTCGATTTACGTGCATGATTCGGACATGTAGCCTGAAATATTTTGTGATAGAATATATGAATTCTATGTGAAAATTGAAGAAAAATGATATTAATATTGATATAGTTGACTTCGGTCAACATTTTTTGTAAACGGACCCGGACCCAAGATCGGACGGTCCCGGAAGGTCCTTAGGAAAATATGGAACTTGGACATGTATCCGGAGTCGAATTCTGAGGCCTAGAGCCTAACTTATGGATTTTTCTGTGAAATTATTTTTGCTGTAATTATTAAAGGAAAATGAAATAATCGACTTTGGTATCGGGCTCGTATTTTTGTTCCGACGCCCGGTACAAGTCTTAAATATTATATATGTGCTTACTAAAAAGTTTGGAGACATTTGGATGTCGTTTGATATGTTTTGGACCTTGAGTTCCAAGTTTGAAAGTTTTGAAAACCAAAAGGATGAAAATCATGAACTTGAGGCTTGATTTGATGAAAACGAAGTTATATTGGCGATGTGATCGCAAGAGCAAGTTTGTAATGTGTTTTTTATATTATGTACATATTTGGTTTGGAGCCCGGGGGGGGGGTCGGGTAAAGATTTGATAGGCCGTTGGTTCAAATTCTAAATTTTAACACAGCTGGTGTCTTCGCAAATGCGAACTCTTCCTCGCAATTGCGAGAGCATCAGACCCCAGACCTGTAGTGTTCGCAATTGCGAACAAATGTTCGCAATTGTGGTACCCGCAACTATGCAATTTTATACTTAAACGAATTTTTCAGTTCATTCTTCATTCTTTCAAAAACCCACACACCACACACGAACCCTCAAGGCTAAATTCACTCCAAAGCAATTGCAAGTCACTTTTTACTTAATTCTTTCAATTACTAGCAACATTAAACATGTTTTTCAATAGAAATCAAAGGTTTTCATGGTAGAAATTCATGTTTTTGGGTAGAACCTAGGGTTTTCATGAATTGGGTAATTGGACCTCGAATTGAGGTCCGATTTTGAAACAAATCATATATTTGAACTCGTGGGGGAATGGGCAACCAGATTTTGGTTCGAACCCGGAGTTCCGACCACGTGGGCCAGAGGCGTTTTGGGAAATTTTGGGGTAAACTTTGAGAAAACCATCTTTAAGCATTAAAACCAAGTTAATTAGTATTTATTAATATAATGGAATCAATTGTGATTAGATTCGAGATAGTTGAAAGCGGAAATTCGGGGAAAAAGCTATAATTGAAGAGTAATTTGGACTTCAAGGCTAGAGTTAAGTGTTTGTTCTATCCTAGCTTGAGGGAATAGTATTATGTGCTATTTGCTATGTGATCGAGTGCGGTGTATGGGCTGTGGTGACGAGCATCCATACACTGGCGTCTTGTATGACCGTGAGTCAGTATTAATACTTGTTATGAGACATTTTAAAGAAAAATTGTTGAACCCTTTCCGGGTTGTGGAATTGTTATTGTTCTCCCTTGCCGGGACTTGTTGTGAAGTGAGATATTGATTGCCCTTGCGGGGACTTTGTTGTGATGATTATTGTGTCCCTTGCCGCGACGGTTCATGATTTATTGTTTTCATTCTCTGCCCTTAACTGTGATTGTTATTTGGGTGAGGAAGAGTGATAATGCACGAAAGGTGATGCCGTCCCTTGATTTATTGATTATGAACGAAGGTTAATGTCGTGCCTTGTTATTGATTATGCACGAAGGTTAATGTCGTGCCATGTTATTGCTTATGCACAAAGGATCATGCCGTGCCTTGTTATTGAACCATGCACGAAGGATCATGCCGTGCCATGGATGTGAGGATGTGAGTAAACGCACGAAGGGTGATGCCGTGCACTTTATTTGCTTATTTGGTAAGGATGAGAGTAAAAACACGAAGGGTGATGTCGTGTAACTATTTGCTATTCCTTGACTTGATATTACCTGTTTTCCATTATACTTGGTTTCCTTGTTGATTTAATAACTGTTGTTAACTGTTGAGTTCCTCTGTAATGTTCCTTGTTGAGTTGTTACTTGATTATTTCTCGTTATCTTGTGGTGTACATATATATAGAATTGCACAGGTTTATGTGGGTGTCTGGTCCTAGGCTTGTCACTACTTCGCCGGGATAGGCCAGGCACTTACCAGCACATGGGGTCGGATATTGGTGATACTGCACTTCTGTACATTTTTGCACAGGTCCAGGTTTTGATCAGGAGCAGCAGCAGTAGAGCCTTGTATGGGAGTTGAGCACTTCGAGACCGAGGTAGCTTGCAGGCGTCCGCAGGCCCGGCGTCTCTTCCACTTATTTATATTATTAGTTGTAGTCTCCTTGTTCCGAGACAAACAAATTTATGTTATTTTCTTTCAGACATTTATGTGTAGTATTCAGTAGTAGTTCGTGAGTTGGTGACTCCACGTCTTGGGTAGAGGATTTCAGTATTGTTTTACCTTGAAACTGCTTATCTCTATTTTGATAAAGTCTTCCGCATTTATTTAATTAAGGTTATGGTTTTGTTGATATATTGAGTATGAAATATTGCTAAAAACAGGATAGTGTGAATATAGTGGCTTGCCTAGCTACCACGAGTATGCGCCATCACAATCCCGATGTTGGGGGAAAAATCCTGGTCGTGAGAAGTTGGTATCAGAGCTCTAGGTTACATAGGTCTCACCACTCACGAACAAGCTTAGTAGAGTTTGAGAGATAGGTACGGAGACGTCTGTACTTGTCCTCCAGAGTCTATTGAGTTAGGAAAGAGTCTCTCATTTGTTCCTTCTTGTCGTGCGATTTTTTCCTCAAATACTGATTGAACTTCTACTCTGTCCTTTCGCGGATGGTGAGGACACGAGCTTCTTCGTCCGCTGACAAGCAGCCTGAGCCCCAGGCAGCTCCCGTGAGGGGCAGGGGCCGAGGTCATACCGGAGGCCGTGGTAGGGGCAGAGCTCAGCCCCCGACAGCTATTCCAGAGGTGGAACCTCACATTGAGACTGGCGAGGAGGGTCCAGTCCCAGCAGCTCCAGTGGGCCCAGCTCAGGTCCCAGGAGAGGCTTTATTTACCCCGGATCTTCGGGAGCCTTTTGTCGGGATAGCGGGATTTATGGACAGCGTTGCCAGATCAGGCTTATTACCAGTTGCACCAGCCACTTCATAGGCTGGAGGAGGGGCCCAGACGCCTATTGCTCGAACTCCGGAGCCAGTAGCTCCTCAGCCTCAGTCACCAGTGGTTCAGCCAGCAGGGCCACTCAGTCAGGTACCACAACTCAGGCCGGAGATGGAGCGGCCATGACTTCTGATTCTTTATGGAGACATGATCGGTTCTCCAAGCTGTTTACCACTACCTTCAGTGGTGCCATATCAGAGGATCCTCAGGATTTCTTATTCAGTTGTCATGAGATTCTCAAGACTATGGGGATAGTGGAGTCCAATGGAGTTGACTTTTGTACATTCAAGCTTTCAGGATCCGCCAAGACTTGGTGGAGGGATTATTGTTTGACTCGACCAGCAGGGTCTACGGCTTTATCATGGGATCAATTTGCAGAGTTATTTCTGGAGAAGTTTTTCCCTGTTACTCAGCGGGATGCAATTCGGAGGCAGTTTGAGCGCCTCCAGCAGGGCACTATGAATATCACTCAGCATGAGACGAGATTTGTTGATTTGGCACGTCATGCAGTGGTGATCCTTCCCACAGAGCGGGAAAGGGTCCGCAGGTTCATAGATGGGCTTAATCAGCCAATTAGACTTCAGATGGCTATGGGAGTGAGGAGTGATATATCAATTCAGGAGGCAGCTAATGCAACACGTAGAGTTGAGATGGCTCTTGCTCGGGGAGGTGGTTATTCTTCAGACAAGAGGCCTCGTCATTTAGACAGGTTTAGTGGTTTTTCTTCTGGTGGCAGGGAATCTTTTGATAGGGGCCAGTCTTCCAGGCCTTTGCATTCCGCTCTTCAGGCTTCACGGGGTGGACCAGGTGATCGTGGGTTTCATGAACAGTATTCAGATCAGTCTCATATCAGTGCTCAACCTCTTCAGAGTGTTCGTGGAGGCCATTCAGGTCGTCAGGGCCAGTGGCCCCAGCAGCCTAAGAGCTGCTACGGTTGTGGTGACCCAGGTCATCTTGTCAGGTTCTTCCTCGAGCGACGGGCAACACTCAGCAGCGGGGCCCTCGTCCCATGATTCAGGCCCCAGCTGACCCTCAACCTACCCAGCCAGCTAGAGGCGGGGGTAGAGATCATAGAGGTGGAGGTCGAGGTCGTAGAGGTAGAGACCGTCCAGCCAGAGGTAGAGGTCAGCCAGTTGATGATCGTCCTAGGGATGTAGCTCGGAGGGGAGGTGCTGATCCCCGATTCTATGCTTTACCAGCCAGGCCAGAGGCGGAGGCATTAGATGCCGTAATTACAGGTATCATTCTTGTTTGTGGCAGAGGTGCTTCAGTATTATTTGACCCTGGGTCTACATATTCATATATGTCTTACTACTTTGCACCGTACTTGGCCGTATCTAGCTGTGCTATTGATATTCCGGTTTATGTGTCTACCTCTGTGGGCGACTCCATTGTAGTCAACCGGGTGCATCGTTCGTACGTAGTTATCTTTGGGTGTCTTGAGACCTGTGTTGATCTGTTGCTTTTGGACAGGGTGGGTTTTGATGTCATATTGGGGATGGACTGGTTGTCCCCATACCATGCTATCCTAGATTGTCAAGCCAAGACTGTGACCTTGGCCTTGCTAGAATCACCCCGACTAGAGTGGAAGGGTACCTCTAGCCACTCCGTTCGCACTATTATTTCCTATGTTAAGGCTCGACGCATGGTCGAGAAGGGGTGTCTAGCTTATCTGGCTTATGTTCATGATTCCAACATAGAGGTTCCTTCTATTGAGTCAGTCCCTATTGTACAAGAGTTTCCTGAGGTTTTCCCTTCAGACCTGCCGGGCATGCCACCTGACAGGGATATTGATTTCTGTATTGATCTGGCACCGGGCACTTAACCCATCTCTATTCCACCCTATCGTATGGCCCCGTCGGAGTTAAAAGAGTTAAAAGATCAGTTGTAAGACCTTCTAGAAAAGGCCTTTATCAGGCCTAGTGTTTCCCCCTGATAATATGTAAATTTGACTATATTTATGCCCTAAATAATCACGTTTTATTGTTGTTTTGATATTGTTTATGATGACAAAATGCTTTTATTAGTGTTCTTAGTGTGTTATAGGTACACTTGAGCTAGTGAAGACTAAAATAGCAAGTTTTGGAGTCAAAAGATGGTGAAAAAGGCCAAAGTGTGGTACAAGTCAAGAACTTATGTTGAAAGTAGCCGAGAAGGTGTGATTCCGAGCTATATGGATGTTATGGAATGAATTTAAGTGATTTGGAGCTTTGAAGTCTGAGTAAAAGCTCAAGGAATTAAGCCGGGATCGAGTTCGGGGGTCAAATTTGATGAGTGTAGAACAAGCAAAGAATGGAGGAGGCATATTGTGCACTGTTTAGTAAATTGGACATAACGTTTCTGTCAGAACTCTGTTTTGGCTCCATAATATATGGTGGGAAAGATAATTCAATGGCCTACAACTTTCATGTTTTGCGTTTTTCCACATTCGCAACGGAACAGGGTGAAATATCGCGGTTTCTCCTCGACCGCGGATGAACCGCGGAAAAACAGGCTCTCTGAAGTTTTACTGTTCGCGGTCCGTCCGCGGCCGCGAACGAACCGCGGAAGTCGCCGCAGCAGCAGTCCTAATTGTACTCAAACATAGTTTTTTTAGCCCTAAAACCTCTATATAAACTCCTAGTTTGCCCCATAGAGGCATGTACTTTTATTTCTTCAATACTTTTGCAAGGTTTTAGTAGGAGAGATTCCTCTCAAACTCTTTCTTTATTTTTATATCAAGTAATTCTTTATGATTTCAATTATTATTCTTGTTTCTTCAAGCATGAGTAGCTAAATTCTTTTCTAAGGTTTTGATGGAACCTATTGATAGATGAACTTATCGTTTATGTGATTACAAATTGTGATTTAGATTTTTATTTGTTCAACTTCATTCTTATTGTAGTTAATTGGTAGAGCTCCCAATTAGCGGTGCCTATTTAGTGTGCATAACTTGGAAAAGAGTGCATATTTAGGTTTATTGTTGAACAACACCACACCTAGGTTATTAGAGGAATCTATAATTTTAGGCGTAAAGACGGGGTTAGGAATAACGAAGTCTTGGGTGCAATCTAAAGTGAACTATTCAAATTAAAGCTAGCTAGGGTAGCTCGGGAGAGTGCACTAGTAAATTATTATAATTGCTCGGGAGAGGGTTACGATACACATAGCGTTCATGATTGATAGACTATATTAACAATTTGTAAGAGCATAACGATAAGGGATTCCATCAATAGGGGAAATCAACACCTTAGTCTTTCTCTATATTATTTTATTCAACATTCAATTCTTTCGTTTAAAGCATTCTTGAATTCTTGCAAAGTAGTTGTTCGAAAACACACAAATATATATTCAAAGTTTGGGAACTTGATTCGGAAGTACTTTTGGGGTTGTGAAAGTTGCAATTGGTAGGTTAATTCTCTGTGGGATCGATCTTGGACTTATTAAACCAAGTTATATTGACTACGACCGTTGCTTGGACGTGAATCAATTTTGGCGCCGTTGCCGGGGAATTAACGGAATTATCAATTGCCATTGCCAGAACTTCAAGATTCTTGTGTATTCAGGTTCTTTCTACACTCTACATTGAATATTTTGACGTTTGTTGATTTGGGTATTCGGGTGCATGCCTAGAAAATCTGCAAGGATTGGAGAACTAATTGAAGGACTCTCAGACCCCGAGCAAACTTTTCGGGCACGTAACAAAGCCATCAAACAAATTCAACAATCTCAACAACCAATCAAACTAGACTTCGACATGGGCGACATAAATGATAAAAACCAGCAAGCCGGGCTAAATATGCAAGAGGCACAGGAGGCACAAGAAGGTGCATTGTTCGACTGGGCACAACCCACAGCGGATAATTTGGCAACTGCCATCGTTGTGCCAACAATTCAAGCTGAGTCTTTCCAGATTACTAACAACATGCTTCACTTGTTGCAAAACAAGGGATTATTCTCTGGGTCTCAGGTTGAAGATCCACAGCAGCACCTCAAGAACTTTCTATCAATATGTAAAACACAAAGGCAACCGAATGTAACTCCTCAGATTACTACTTTTTCCATTCTCAGTTACAGGAGCAGCACAAATATGGCTAAACTCACTCCCGATAAACTCCATTGCAACTTGGGATGAGTTAGTCAAACAATTCCACAACAAGTTTCATCCACCCAACAAAACAGCTCAACAAATTGATGAGAATGTGAGCTTCAAGTAGAAACCACTGGAAACACTACATGAAACTTGGGGCAGATTCAAAGGCATGCTTGTTATGTGTCCTCACCATGGAATTCCTAAATAGATTTTGGGTCAAATGTTCTACATGGGACTTTCAGACGGTATGAAGAACATTGTAGATGCTTCAGCAGGTGGGGCTTTTATGAGCAAGACTTGGAGAGAGGGCCAAAATTTGCTAGACAAGATGGCTCAAAATTCTGGGTGGACGTCCAGGAATGCTCCTATCACACCAGTAGTACACTCTGTACCTCTGGATCCATCCAACACTCTGGAGGAGAACGTGGCAACTTTATTGACACAAATGAGCATCCTGACAAAGAAGGTGGAAGAATCAGGGGTTAAGCAACAAGTTCACATTGTAGATACTACCAATGGTGGTTTATGCACATCTTGCATTAGCCAACCCATAGGTAATCCATGGGCTGCAGACCAAGAACATCATCATCAGCATGAAGATATGAATTATGTGGCTAACTATGGAGGACAGCGACAAGGCAATCAAAACTGGGGCCAATAGGCTCCAATGCAGTATAGACCTCCACATCCACAATTTAATGCAGCAGGTATGAGGCCATCACACAATATGGCTCCATATCCTAGACCTCAGAATTTCAGCAATCAGTAGGAGGGATATTATCCACCTCCACCACAGCATGGGGGTAGACATGACGATGAGTTTGCAGAATTGAAAGCTATGATGAAACAGGTAATCGGGTCAAATGCCAAAACCAATGAGAGGATAGATGCCCATGATGCAACCATCAAGAATATTGAAGTACAGGTGGGCCAGATTGCTATGTCTCTCAACAATCGTCCTCAAGGGACATTGCCTGCAGATACACAAACAAAGCCAAAAGACCAAGTCCCGAAGCAGATGATGGCAGTGACTCTGAGAAGTGGTAGAGATCTTGATGCTGAGAAATAAAGTGAGAAAATCGACACATAGGCTGAGACACTCACTCCATTGCCCATTGAACTAGATGAGTCCACCGGGTTGACAGAAATTACAGTCCAGCCAGTTGCTGAAAATAAAGAGATGCAGCAGGGAACGGAAAAAGTAGCTGAACAGGTAGAGCAACAGGTTGAAGAAAAAATGATAGAGAAAGAAAAGTCCCAAGTCATTGGGAAGAAGAGGCCTCCACCACCATTCCCCCAAAGGTTGGCCAAGCACCAGAAGGAAGAGCAATACAAAAAGTTCTTTGATATGCTCAAGAAAATCCAGGTAAATATTCCCTTAATTGAAGCTTTAAAAGAAATGCCTGGGTATTCTAAGATGATGAAAGACTTGATGTCGAGGAAATTTGATTTCCAAGACTTGGCCACTGTGACCCTTACCCAGACTTGTAGTGCAGTGGTCTCCAGACCCATAGCTGAGAAGCTATCTGATCCAGGTAGCTTCACTATCCCATGCACTATAGGGAATTATGCCTTTGCAAAGGCATTGTGTGATTTGGGGGCAAGCATTAACCTCATGCCTTTAGTTATTTATAAGAGGCTAGGCATTGGGAGAGCCAGGCCTCCCTCTATGTTATTACAGCTTGCTGACAGGATGGTTAAGCATCCATTTGGTATTTTAGATGATGTTCTTATCCAGGTAGGGAAGTTTGTGTTTCCCGCCGATTTTGTTATTCTTGATTGCAAGGTGGACGAGGAAATTCCTATAATCTTAGGAAGACCATTCCCAGCCACCGGGAGAGCTCTAATTGATTGTGCGACTGGGGAACTCAAGATGAGGTTGAATGATTAGGAAATCATATTCATTGTGCAAAAATCCATGAGGCGCCCTAGTGAGTTCGCAAATTGCTCTCTCATTGATGCGGTTGATGTGATAGTGGAGACAGACGATGCAGAGTTGACCATTGAAGATCCACTTCAAGCATGCCTGATGAACATGGAAGAGCTGAATGGTGAAAGTTTAGCAGAATGGGTACTATCTCTTGAAGGCAAGGGGTTTTGGGAGAGAGAGCTTGAATTCGAGCCTCTAAACTTAGAGAAAAGAGAGACCCCTCCTGCAAAACCATCCATAGAAGAGCCACCAAAGCTGGAGCTTAAACTACTACCATCTCATCTCACGTATGAATTTCTAGGCCCTAACTCCACTTTACCTGTTATTACTTCATCTGGTTTGCTAGATGTGCAGGCTCAAAAGTTATTACAGGTACTCAAGAAATGTAAAGTTGCCAATGGTTGGACCATGGCAAACATAAAAGGGATCAGCCTTGCATACTGCATGCACAAGATACTCCAGGAATAGGGGCACAAACCTTCCAGAAAACGCAAAAGAAGGCTAAAACCGAATATGAAGGATAAGATGAAAAAGAAAGTGATAAATTGGCAAGACACGGGGTAGATCCCAGGTAAGTTTTCTCACCCTTCTATGCTATACATGTATTATTTTGCCATAAGGACATGTCATGATTTTAAGTGTGGGGTGGGAGACTTATCTTGTATTATATGTTGTATATATTAGTTTTAGTTGATAATATAAATAGTTGGCTTGGCCCGATGATAGACACTTGACGACGGGTTTCTTAAGGGGTCTAAGTCGGATTAAAAGCACAAAAAAAAGAAAATTTGAAAAAATACAAAAATATGAGTAGAGAACTCTTCCTTATGACGGACTATTTAGGATAAATACTCTTGAGGGAAGTAGTCCACGTCGGAATTTTTCTTTCTTTTATTTTCTTTTTCTAGGTAGTGTATCATCTCCCCCTTGGGTTTTCTTTTGACCACGGTTCTTTTCCAAGGGTTTTTATTGACCCGCTTTAGGTAGATTTTTTTTTCCTTTTTTCTTTCTTTTTTTTTCTTAGGATTAGAGGTAAAAAAAGGCAACATGTAACCCCGAATATGCACATTAGCAAAAGCGTAAATTGAACTTGAGAATGTATCTTCTAAACTGGAGTGTAGAATCTCAATATGCCTTAAATTGCATCATAATGCTTGCTTGAACATCGATAGGACTTTGTAGATAAACTGGATTCCAAATGAGTTGCATGCCATGTGTGTGTGAGGTTTTTACTTACATTGTATGTTGTACATGATGCCTAGAACTTGCCCTGTGTGTTTGCAAAGCGAAATAGTAGTTGTTTGGTTGTAGAAAGGATAGAGGCATTTCTTTGTGTAACCCCATATACAAATAGAAATGAATTCACCCGTACATTACATCTTATTGAACCCCTTTGAGCTTAAAGCCTATTCTTTGATAACCCTTGAATGTTCTTCAAATTATTATATTTGTTCTACTTTACCTCCTAAAAGCACTTGTATTGTAATGAATATGCAAAAGTTTAAGTGTGGGGTGAAGGAAAATTGAAAAGGGAAAATCAAGAATGAATGGTAGAAAATAGTGAGCTGGCCAAAATAATGTAAATGTATTGCAAAGCAATGAAAAATATTCTGAGAAAAAGAGCTATATTGAATAAAATTTTAGAAAGGTCAGCTACATCAATAAAAGAAAAGTGGGGGTTAAATTTGAAGAAAGGTGAAGGTATGCTTATGGGAGACATAAGGAAGTAAACAAAAAGGGAAGTTGTGAAAAAGAAAAGAAAAGTGCTTAGGGAGGCTAGTCACTATAACCAAAAGTATCCTACCCGTCCCATAGCCTACACTACAACCCTTAAAGACCTCTTGATCTATGATTTAATAACTCAATAACTCAATTAGTGGAGTACTACACTTGGGGCAAGCCTATGGTGTGTCTGTATGCATATGAATGTTCTTTGTTGAGAATGAGTGAATTTTTTTCATCATTTATAAGTTCGATATATTTGAATGGTTAATGTGTGGGATTTTCTCTCAATAAATTGTGTGAGGGCATGTAATTCAAAAGGAAAAAGGTGAATTTGCAAGTTTTTGGTAATAAGTAGAGTAAGTAATAATGTGCGGGCATGAGAATTTGCGGTTAAGTAAAGATTATGCATATCTTAGGTTGTTCATGTATAATAGCTTTTGTGATATAATTTGGGGGAGACATAAATAAAATTGGCCTAAAGTGTGATTAAGGTTGCTCGAGGACGAGCAAAGGTTTAAGTGTGGGGTATTGATAATAGGTGAATTTGACTATATTTATGCCATAAATAATCTCGTTTTATTGTTGTTTTGATATTGTTTATGATGACAAAATGCTTTTACTAGTGTTCTTAGTGTGTTATAGGTACACTTGAGCTAATGAAGACTAAAATAGCAAGTTTTGGAGTCAAAAGATGGTGAAAAAAGCCAAAGTGTGGTACAAGTCAAGAACTTATGTTGAAAGTAGCCGGGAAGGTGTGATTCCGAGCTATATGGATGTTATGGAATTAATTTAGGTGATTTGGAGCTTTGAAGTCTGAGTAAAAGCTCAAGGAATTAAGCCGGGATCGAGTTCGGGGTCAAATTTGATAAGTGTAGAACAAGCAAAGAATGAATGAGGCATATTGTGCACTGTTTAGTAAATTGGACATAACGTTTCTCTCAGAACTCTGTTTTGGCTACATAATATATGGTTGAAAGCTAATTCAAAGGGCTACAACTTTCATGTTTTGAGGTTTTCCAAATTCGCAACGTAACAGGGTGACAAAGCGCGGTTTCTCCGCGACCGCGGATGAACCGAGGAAAAACAGGCTCTCTGAAGTTTTACTGTTCGCGGTCAGTCCGCGGCTGCGAACGAACCACGGAAGTCGCCGCAGCAGCAGTCCTAATTATACTCAAACTTAGTTTTTTAGCCCTAAAACCTCTATATAAACTCCTAGTTTGCCCCATAGAGGCATGTACTTTTATTTCTTCAATACTTTTGAAAGGTTTTAGTAGGAGAGATTCCTCTCAAACTCTTTCTTTATTTTTATATCAAGTAATTCTTTATGATTTTAATTATTATTCTTGTTTCTTCAAGCATGAGTAGCTAAATTCTTTTCTAAGGTTTTCATGGAACCTATTGATAGATGAACTTATCGTTTACGTGATTACAAATTGTGATTTAGATTTCTATTTGTTCAACTTCATTCTTATTGTAGTTAATTGGTAGAGCTCCCAATTAGCGGTGCCTATTTAGTGTGCATAACTTGGAAAAGAGTGCATATTTAGGTTTATTGTTGAACAACACCACACCTAGGTTATTAGAGGAATCTATAATTTTAGGCGTAAAGACAAGGTTAGGAATAACGAAGGCTTGGGTGCAATCTAATGTGAACTATTCAAATTAAAGCTCGCTAGGGTAGCTTGGGAGAGTGCACTAGTAAATTATTGTAATTGCTCGGGAGAGGGTTACGATACACATAGCGTTCATGATTGGTAGAATATATTAACAATTTGTAAGAGCATAACGATAAAGGATTCCATCAATAGGGGAAATCAACACCTTAGTCTTTCTCTATATTATTTTATTCAACATTCAATTCTTTCCTTTAAAGCATTCTTTAATTCTTGCAAAGTAGTTGTTCGAAAACACACAAATATATATTCAAAGTTTGGGAACTTGATTCGGAAGTACTTTTGGGGTTGTGAAAGTTGCAATTGGTAGGTTAATTCTCTGTGGGATCGATCTTGGACTTATTAAACCAAGTTATATTGACTACGACCGTTGCTTGGACGTGAATCACCCCCTGGGGAGCACCTGTGTTGTTTGTGAAGAAGAAAGATGGCTCGATGCGGATGTGTATTGATTACCGTCAATTGAACAAAGTGACAATAAAGAATAAGTATCTACTGCCGAGTATTGATGATTTGTTTGACCAGCTCCAGGGAGCGAGGGTGTTCTAAAAAATAGACTTGAGGTCAGGCTACCATCAGCTGTAGATCAGGGCGACTTACATTCCTAAGACAGCCTTTCGCACTAGATATGGGCATTATGAGTTCTTGGTCATGTCCTTCGGGTTGACCAATGCCCCAGCAGCGTTCATGGAGTTGATGAATCGAGTGGTCAAGCCTTACTTAGATCTATTCATGATAGTCTTTATAGATGACATTCTGGTATACTCCCGCAGCCAGGAAGAGCACGAGCAACACATCAGAGTGGTTCTTCAGACTCTGAAGGATAATCAACTATATGCCAAATTTTTGAAATGTGAGTTCTGGTTGAGTTCGGTGGCATTTTTGGGCCACATTGTATCTGTGGAAGTTATTCAGGTGGACCTAAAGAAGATTGAGGCAGTCCATAATTGGCCTCGACCAGCTTTAGTGACTGAGATCCAGAGTTTCTTGGGGTTAGCAGGTTACTACCGTCGATTTGTAAAGGGTTTTCTTCTATTGCAGCCCCGATGACCAAGTTGACCCAGAAGGGTGCCCAGTTCCAGTGGTCAGGGGAGTGTGAGGCGAGCTTTCAGAAGCTCAAGACAGCCTTGACTACAGCACCAGTGTTGATGCTACCTACGGGTGCAGGGCCTTATACAGTTTACTGTGACACATCTCGTACATGGCTTGGAGTGGTGTCGATGCAGGATGGTAAGGTTATTGCTTATGCTTCGAGGCAGTTAAAAATACATGAGAAGAATTATCCAATTCATGATCTTGAGTTAGCAGCAGTGGTTCATGCCTTAAAAATCTGGAGGCATTATTTATATGATGTGATGTGTGAGGTGTACACTGATCACAAAAGCCTACAGTACTTGTTCAAGCAAAAAGAGTTGAATCTACGACAGCGAAGATGGTTAGAGCTGCTGAAAGACTATGATGTTACTATCCTATATGACCCAGGTAAGGCCAATGTGGTGGCCGATGCATTGAGTAGAAAGTCTGCTAGCATGGGTAGTCTTGCAATCATTCCGTTCAGTTAGAGACCATTTGCTCTAGATGTCCAGGCCTTAGCCAACCAGTTCGTAAGATTAGACATTTCTGAGCCTAGCAGGGTATTGGCCTGCACGGTCGCTCGTTCATCTCTATTAGAGCGGATCCGTAAGAGGCAATTTGATGATCCTCATTTGTGTGACTTGAGAGATACAATGCAGCGGGGAGGTGCCACGAAGGTAAATCTAGATGCTGATGGGGTATTGAGATTGCAGGGTCGAGTTTGTGTGCCCAATGTTGAAGGGATTCGAGAGTTGATCTTCGCGGAGGCCCATAGTTTGCGGTATTCTATACACCCGGGTGCCGCGAAGATGTACCAGGACTTACGACAGCACTATTGGTGGCGCAGGATGAAGAAAGATATCGTTGCGTATGTTGCTCGGTGTCTAAATTGTTAGCAGGTGAAATATGAGCACCAGAGGCCTGGTGGTGTATTCCAGAGAATCAAAATTCCCGAGTGGAAATGGGAGCGGATCACTATGGACTTCATTACTGGACTTCCCTTGACTCGGAGGAAATTTGATGCTATTTGGGTCATTGTTGATAGGCTGACCAAGTCAACACACTTCATTCCAGTATCTGTCTCCTACTCATCGGAGAGTTTAGCAGAGATTTACATCAGGGAGAGATTGTTCGTCTCCATGGAGTGCCAGTATCTATTATCTCTGATCGGGGTACGCAGTTTACCTCGCGGTTATGGAGAGCGGTCCAACAGGAGTTAGGCACCCAGGTTCAGTTGATTACAACATTTTATCCTCAGACGGATGGCCAGTCCGAGAGGACTATCCAAATTCTAGAGGATATGCTTCGAGCCTGTGTTATTGATTTTGGAGGCCCGTGGGACCAGTTTCTGCCATTAGCAAAGTTCGCCTACAACAACAGCTACCAGTCTAGCATTCAGATAGGCCTGTATGCGGCATTGTATTGTAGGTGATGTCGATCTCAAGTCGGATGGTTTGAGCCGGGAGAGGCTCAGTTGTTGGGTACAGACTTAGTTCAAGAGGCCTTGGGTAAGGTCAAGACTATCCAGGAGAGGTTGCGTTCAGCTCAGTCCAGACAGAAGACTTATGCGGATCGTAAGGTCCGAGATGTAGATTTCATGGTTGGTGAGCGAGTATTGCTCCGAGTGTCTCCTATGAAGGGCGTGATGAGGTTCGGGAAGAAGGGCAAGCTCAGCCCTAGGTATATTGGTCCATTTGAGATTCTAGACCGAGTGGGAGGGGTGGCTTACAGACTAGCTCTGTCGCATAGCTTATTAGCCGTGCATCTAGTCTTTCATGTATCTATGCTTCGGAGATACCACGATGATCCCACACATGTGTTAGACTTCAGTATTGTCCAGTTGGACAATGATTTATCCTACGAGGAGGAGCCGGTGGCCATTCTAGACCGGTAGGTTCGACAGTTGAGGTCGAAGAGTTATCCTTCTGTGCGTATTCAGTGGAGAGGTCAGCCTCCTAAGGCATCGACCTGGGAGTCCAAGTCCGATATGCGGAGCCGCTACCCACATTTGTTCCCCGACTCAGGTACTTCCTTCTCTTGTCCGTTCGAGGACGAACGATTGTTTTAGAGGTGGAGGATGTGACGACCCAAAGGGTCATCACTTGTTTTCCTCACATGTTCCACGCTTCCGAGGCCTTGAAAACCTTATTCTATGTTACCTCGATTTACGTGCACGATCCGGACATGCAGCCGGAAAGATTTTGCGATAGAATATATGAATTCTATGAGATAATTGAAAAAAATGATATAAATATTGATATAGTTGACTTTGGTCAACATTTTTGGTAAACGGACCCGGACCCGAGATCGGACTGTGTTGGAAGGTCCGTAGGAAAATATGGGACTTGGACATGCGTCCGGAGTCGAATTCTGAGGCCTAGAGCCTAAGTTATGGATTTTTTAGTGAAATTGTTTTTGCTGTAATTGTTAAAGGAACATGAAATAATTGACCTTTGTATCGGGCTCGTATTTTGGATCCGACACCCGGTACAAGTCTTAAATATTATATATGTGCTATTTGCAAAGTTTGGTGACATTTGGATGTCGTTTGATATCTTTTGGACCTTGAGTTCCAAGTTTGAAAATTTTGAAAACCAAAAGGATGAAAATCATGATCTTGTGGCTTGATTTGATTAAAGCGATGTTATATTGGTGATGTGATAGCACGAGCAAGTTTGTAATGTGTTTTTGATGTTGTGTACATGTTTGGTTTGGAGCCCGGGGGGCTCGGGTAAAGATTTGATAGGCCGTTGGTTCAAATTCTGATTTTTAACACAGCTGGTTTTTCACCCAGCCAGTGTCTTCGCAAATGCGAAGAATTTATCGCAAATGCGAAGGTGACAGGTCAAGGCTGGGTTCCCAAATGCGAACTCTTGATCGCAAATGCGAGGGCGGTCCAGGTACGCGTGGGTTCGCAAATGCGAAGTAAACCTAGCAAATGCGAGGCCTTCATTTATTTCACCTGGGTTCGCAAATGCGAACCCATTGTCGCAAATGCGAAGACCCAATAATCCAGCCAGGTTCGCAAATGCGAACGCTTCCTCGCAATTGCGAGAGCATCAGACCCCAAACCTGTAGTGTTCGCAATTGCGAACAAATGTTCGCAATTGCGATACCCGCAGCTATGCAATTTTATACTTAAACGAATTTTTCAGTTCATTCTTCATTCTTTCAAAAACCCACACACCACACGCGAACCCTCAAGGCCAAATTCACTCCAAAGCAATTGTAAGTTACTTTTTACTCAATTCTTTCAATTCCTAACAACATTAAACATGTTTTTCAGTAGAAATCAAAGGTTTTCATGGCAGAAATTCATGTTTTTGGGTAGAACCTAGGGTTTTCATGAATTGGGTAATTGGACCGCGAATTGAGGTTGGATTTTGAAACAAATCATATATTTGAACTCGTGGGGGAATGGGCAACCGGATTTTGGTCCGAACCCCGAGTTCCGACTACATGGGCCAGGGGCATTTTGGGAAATTTTGGGGTAAACTTTGAGAAAACCATCTTTAAGCATTCAAACTAAGTTAATTAGTATTTAATAATATAATGGAATCAATTGTGATTAGATTCGAGCTAGTTGAAAGCAGAAATTCGGGGAAAAAGATATAATTGAAGAGTAATTTGGACTTCAAGGCTAGAGGTAAGTGTGTCACGACCCTAATTTTCCCCCAACATCGGGATTGTGATGGCGCCTACTCGTGGTAGCTAGGCAAGCCACTGTATTCATACTATCCTGTTTTTAACACGATTTCATAATTTATTTATCAACAAACCACAACTTTAATTAAATAAATGCGGAATACTTTATCGAAATAGAAATAACTAATTACAAGATGAAAATCATACTGAAATCCTCTACCCAAGACGTGGAGTCACCAACTCACGAACTACTATTGAATACTACACATAAAAGTTTGAAAGAAATATAACATAATTCTGTTTGTCTCGGAACAAAGACACTACAGCTAGTAACATAAGTAAAGAGAGAGACGTCGGGCCTGCGGACGTCTACAAGCTACCTCGGTCTCAAATGTGATCAACTTCCATGCAATCGATTTACTGTTGCTGCTCCTGATCGTAACCTGGACCTGTGCAAAAACGCACAGAAGTGTAGTATCAGCACAACCGACCCCATGTGCTGGTAAGTGCCTGGCCTATCCGGCGAAGTAGTGACAAGCCTAGGACCAGACACCCACATAAAACTGTGATGTTCAATATATATGTATACCATAGAATAATAAGAAATAACCAAGTAATAACACAATAAGGAATATCTCAAAGAATTCAACAATTAACAACAGTTAATAAATTCACAAGGAAAAACAAAGTATAATGGAAACACAAGTAATATCAAGTCAAGGAATAACAAGTAATTGCACGACATCACCCTTCGTGCTTTTACTCTCATCCTCACCAAATAAGTAAATAAAGTACACGACATCACCCTTCATGCTTTTACTCTCATCCTCACATCCATAGTACGGCATGATCCTTCGTACATGGTTCAATAACAGGGCACGGCATGATCCTTCGTGCATAATCAATAAAACATGGCACGGCATTAACCTTCGTGCATAAATAATAAAACATGGCACAACATTAACCTTCGTGCATAAATAATAAATCAAGGCACGGCATCACCCTTCGTGCATTATCACTCTTCCTCACCCAAATAACAATCACAGTTTAGGGCAAAGAATGAAATAGTAATTCATAAACCGTCCCAACAAGGGCAATCAATAATCATCTTCACAACAAGTCCCGACAAGGGATAACAATAACAATTCTACAACCTGGAAAAAGTTCAATAATTCATCTGCAAATATGTCTCACAATAAGCATTATCAACGACTCACGGTCATACTAGACGCCAGTGTATGGATGCTCGTCACCACAGCCCATACACCGCACTCGATCACATAACACATAGCACATAATCCTATTCCCTCAAGCTAGGATATAACAAACACTTACCTCGAATGTTTATGAACAATTCAATCCGTGGCAATGTCTTTTTCTTTCAAATTTGGCTCCAATCCAATCGTATCTATACACAATTGATTTAATATCATCAATACTACTAAACAAACTAATTCATAAGGCCAATTACAACTTTTACAACATTCCTGCCCGGAATAGTGAATTTCGACCCCGGGCCCACATGGTCGGAACTCGGGGTTCGGACCAAAATCCGGTTACCCATCCCCCCACGAGTTCAAGTATACGATTTGTTTCAAAATCGGACCTTAATTCGAGGTCCAATTTCCCAATTTATGAAAAACCCTATATTCTATCAAAAACAAGAAATTCTACCATGAAAACCTTTGATTTCTATTGAAAAACATGTTTAATGATGTTAGGAATTGAAATAATTAAGTAAAAAGTGACTTACAATTGTTTTGAAGAAGAAGGAATCCGTGAAGAATCGCAAATGGGTGTTTTTGGGTTGTGAAAAGTGAAGAAATGAACTGAAAATCGTGATTTACAGGTCTCTGTGTTCGCATTTGCGAACATGGGTTCGCAATTGCGAACCCCGACCAATTTCAGGAATTTGAAAAATAAGCTAAGGCTGGGATGTTCGCATTTGCGAACTTTTGTTCGCATTTGCGAACACTGGCAGGATAGGGGAATGTTCGCATTTGCGAACTAATGTTCGCATTTGCGAACAAGTTGGCTTCTGGGCTTTGTCGCAATTGCGACACATTCTTCGCAATTGCGAAGACAGGCAATATACTGAAGGCCTCGCATTTGCGAGGTTAAGTTCGCAATTGCGAACTCTGGTCCAGGTGTACCAGTGTCGCATTTGCGACACTTTGTTCGCATTTGCGAACATGGCTGGTTCTGGCAGGCATCGCATTTGCGATAATGGGTTCGCATTTGCGAACCCAGCCTTGAACTGCCTTCTTCGCATTTGCGAGAAATTCTTCGCAAATGCGAAGCCAACAGCTGGGTGAAAAACCAGCAGTGCAAAAATTCAGAATTTAATCCAACGGCCTATCAAATCTTTACCCGAGCCCCCCGGGCTCCAAACCAAACATGTACACAACTTCAAAAACACATTACGAACTTGTTCGTGCGATCACATCACCAATATCACATCGTTTTCATCAAATCAAGCCTCAAATTCATGATTTTCATACTTTTGGTTTTAAAAACTTTCAAACTTGGAACTCAAGGTCCAAAACATCTCAAACGACATCCGAATGTCACCAAACTTTACAGAAATCACATATATAATATTTAAGACTTGTACCGGGCGTCGGAACCAAAATACGAGCCCGATAACAAGGTCAATTAATTCATTTCCTTTAACAATTACATCAAAAACAATTTCATAGAAAAATTCATAACTTGGGCTCTAGGCCTCAGAATTCGACTCCGGACGCATGTCCAAGTCCCATATTTTCCTACGGACCTTTCGGGACCATCCAATCTCGGGTCCGGATCCGTTTACCAAAAATGTTGACCGAAGTCAACCATGTCAATATTAATATCATTTTTATCCAAATTTCTCATAGAATTCATATTTTCTATCACAAAAATCTTTCCGGCTACATGCTCGGATTGTGCACGTAAATCGAGGCAACATAGAATGAGGTTTTCAAGGCCTCAGAAGCTCGAAATGATTAATAAAATAAGTGATGACCCTCTGGGTCGTCACAATCTCCACCTCTAAAACAACAGTTCGTCCTCGAACGGACAAAAGAAAGAAGTACCTGAGTCAGTAAACAAATGTGGGTAGCGGCTCCGCATATCAGACTTGGACTCCCAGGTCGATGCCTCGGGAGGCTGACCTCTCCACCGAACACGCACAGAAGGATAACTCTTCGACCTCAACTGTCGAACCTGCCGGTCTAGAATAGCCACCGGCTCCTCCTCGTAAGATAGATCATTGTCCAATTGGACAGTACTGAAGTCTAACACATGTGTGGGATCGCCGTGGTATCTCCGAAGCATAGATACATGAAAAACTGGATGCACGGCTGATAAGCTAGGCGGCAAAGCTAATCTGTAAGCCACCTCTCCCACTCTGTCTAGAATCTCAAATGGACTAATATACCTAGGGCTGAGCTTGCCCTTCTTCCCGAACCTCATCACGCCCTTCCTAGGCGACACTCAGAGCAATACTCGTTCACCAACCATGACATCTACATCTCGAACCTTACGATCCGCATAAGTCTTCTGCCTAGACTGAGCTGAACACAATCTCTCCTGAATAGTCTTGACCTTATCCAAGGCCTCCTGAACTAAGTCTATACCCAACAACCGAGCCTCTCCCGGTTCAAACCATCCAACTGGTGATCGACATCGCCTACCATACAACGCCTCATACGGAGCCATCTGGATACTAGACTGGTAACTGTTATTGTAGGCGAACTCTGCTAATGGAAGAAACCGGTCCCACGAGCCTCCAAAATCAATAACACAGGCTCGAAGCATGTCCTCTAGAATCTGAATAGTCCTCTCGGACTGGCCATCCGTTTGAGGATGAAATGTTGTACTCAACTGAACCTGGGTGCCTAACTCCTGCTGGACCGCTCTCCAGAACCGCGAGGTAAACTGCATACCCCGATCAGAGATAATAGATACTGGCACTCCATGGAGACGAACAACCTCCCTAATGTAAACCTCCGCTAACCTCTCTGACGAGTAGGAGACAGATACTGGAATAAAGTGTGCTGACTTGGTCAGCCTATCAACAATGACCCAAATAGCATCAAATTTCCTCCGAGTCAAAGGAAGTCCAGTAACGAAGTCCATAGTGATCCGCTCCCATTTCCACTCGGAATTTCAATCCTCTGGAATACACCACCAGGTCTCTGGTGCTCATATTTCACCTGCTGACAATTTAGACACCGAGCGACATACGCAACGATATCTTTCTTCATTTTGCGCCACCAATAGTGCTGCCGTAAGTCCTGGTACATCTTCGCGGCGCCTGGGTGAATAGAATACCGCGAACTGTGGGCCTCCGCTAAGATCAACTCTCGAATCCCTTCGACATTGGGCACACAAACTCGACCCCGCAATTTCAATACCCCATCATCATCTAGATTTACCTGTGTGGCACCTCCCCGTTGTACTGTATCTCTCAACTCACGCAAATGAGGATCATCAAATTGCCTCTCACGGATACGCTCTAATAAAGAAGAACGAGCGACCGTGCGGGCTAACATCCTGCTAGGCTCAGAAATGTCTAATCTCACGAACCGGTTAGCTAAGTCCTGGACATCTATAGCTAATGGTCTCTGACTGACCGGAAATGTATGCAAGACTACCCATGCTGGCAGACTTTCTACTCAATGCATCGGCCACCACATTGGCCTTACCTAGGTGATATAAGATAGTAACATCATAGTCTTTTAGCAACTCTAACCATCTCCGTTGTCGTAGATTCAACTCCTTTTGCTTGAACAAGTACTGTAGGCTTTTGTGATCAGTGTACACCTCACATGTCACACCATATAGATAATGCCTCCGCTTGATCAAACAAACGAAAACAGTCAAGTGATGCAGATCTTTAAGGCACGAACCACTGCTGCTAACTCAAGATCATGAACTGGATAATTCTTCTCATGTATCTTTAACTGCCTCGAAGCATAAGCGATAACCTTACCATCCTGCATCAATACCGCTCCAAGCCCTGTACGAGATGCGTCACAATAAACTGTATAAGGCCCTGTACCTGTAGGTAGTACCAACACCGGTGCGGTGGTCAAGGCCGTCTTGAGCTTCTGAAAGCTCGCCTCACACTCCTCTGACCACTGAAACTGGACACCCTTCTGGGTCAACCTGGTCATCAGGGCTGCAATAGAAGAAAACCCCTCTACAAAACAACGGTAGTAACCCGCTAATCCCAAGAAACTCCGGATCTCAGTCACTGAAGCTGGTCGAGGCCAATTTTGGACTGCCTCAATCTTCTTTGGGTCTACCTGAATACCTTCCACTGATACAATGTGACCCAGAAATGCTACCGAACTCAGCCAGAACTCACATTTAGAAAATTTGGCATATAGTCGGTTATCTTTCAGAGTCTGAAGAACCACTCTGAGGTGCTGCTCGTGCTCTTCCTGGCTGCGTGAGTACACCGGGATGTCATCTATAAAGACTATCACGAACAGATCTAAGTAAGGCCTGAATACCCGATTCATCAACTCCATGAATGCTGTTGGGGCATTGGTCAACCCGAAGGACATGACCAAGAACTCATAATGCCCATATCTAGAGCGAAAGGTTGTCTTAGGAATGTTAGCCGCCCTGATCTTCAGCTGATGGTAGCCTGACCTCAAGTCTATCTTAGAGAATACCCTTGCTCCCTGGAGCTGGTCAAACAAATCATCAATCCTCGGCAGTGGATACTTATTCTTTATTGTCACTTTGTTTAATTGCCGGTAATCAATACACATCCTCATCGAGCCATCTTTCTTCTTTACAAATAATACAGGTGCTCCCCAGGGGGAAACACTGGGCCTGATAAAGCCCTTCTCAAGAAGGTCTTGCAACCGATCTTTCAACTCTTTTAGCTCCGGCGGGGCCATACGATAGGGTGGAATAGAGATGGGTTGAGTGCCCGGTGCCAGATCAATACCGAAATCAATATCCCTGTCGGGTGGCATGCCCGGCAGGTCTAAAGGAAAACCTCGGGAAACTCCCGTACAATAGGAACTGAATCAATAAAAGGAATTTCTGCACTGGAATCACGAACATAAGCCAGATAAGCTAGACACCCCTTCTCGACCATGCGTCGAGCCTTAACATAGGAAATAACAACGCGAACGGAGTGGCTAGAGGTACCTTTCCACTCTAGTCGGGGTGATTCTAGAAAGGCTAAGGTCACAGTCTTATCATGGCAATCTAGAATAGCATGGTAAGGGGACAACCAGTCCATCCCCAATATGACATCAAAATCCACCATATCCAAAAGCAACAGATCAACACGGGTCTCAAGACCCCCAAATATAACTACGCACGAACGATGCACTTGGTCGACTACAATGGAGTCACCCACTGGTGTAGCCGCATAAACTGGAATATCCAGAGCATCGCTGGGCACGGCCAAATACGGTGCAAAGTAGGAAGACATATATGAATATGTAGACCAGGGTCAAATAATACTGAAGCACCTCTGCCACACACAAGAATAGTACCTGTAATCACGACATCTAATGCCTCTGCCTCTGGCTTGGCTGGTAAAGCATAGAATCGGGGATCTGCACCTCCCCTCTGAGCTGCGTCTCTAGGACGACCATCAACTGGCTGACCTCTACCTCCGGCTGGACGGTCTCCACCTCTACGGTCTCGACCTCCACCTCTATAATATCTACCCCCGCCTCTGGCTGGCTGGGCAGGCTGAGGGTCAGCTGGGGCCTGAATCATAGGACGATGACCTCGCTGCTGAGAGTTGCCCGCTGCTATAGGGCAATTCCTGATAAAATGACCTGGGTCACCATAACCGTAGCAACTCTTAGACTGATAGGGCTGCTGGCCCTGACGACCTGAATGGCCTCCACGAACACTCTGAAGAGGCTGAGCATTAATAGGAGGCTGGTCTGAATAATGCCCCCGAAAACCACGATCACCTGGTCCACCCTGCGAAGCCTGAAGGGCGGAATGAAAAGGCCTGGAAGACTGACCTCTATCAAAGGATTCTCTGCCACCAGAGGAAGAACCACTAAACCTGCCTGAATGACGAGGCCTCTTGTCTGAAAAATAACCGCCTCCCCGAGCAAGAGCCATCTCAACTCTGCGTGCTGCATTAGCTGCCTCCTGAAATGATATGTCACTCCCAACGCCCATAGCCATCTGGAGTCTAATTGGTTGATTAAGCCCATCTATAAACTTGCGGACCTTCTCCCGCTCTGTGGGAAGTATCACCACTGCATGACGAGCCAAATCGACAAATCTCGTCTCATACTGCGTGACCGTCATAGAGCCCTGATGGAGGAGCTCAAACCGCCTCCGAAGTACATCCCGCTGAGTAGCAGGGAGAAACTTCTCCAGAAATAGCTCTGCAAACTGATCCCATGATAAAGCTGGGGACCCTGTTGGTCGAGTCAAGAAATAATCTCTCCACCAAGTCTTGGCGGATCCTGCAAGCCTCAATGTACAGAAGTCAACTCCATTTGTCTCCACGATCCCCATAGTCTTGAGAATCTCATGGCAACTGAATAAGAAGTCCTGAGGATCCTCTGATATGGCACCGCTGAATGTAGTGGTAAACAGCTTGGAGAACCGATCAAGTCTCCATAAAGAATCAGAAGTCATGGCCGCTCCATCTCCAGCATGAGCCATGTGTAACGACCCGGCCCGTCGTTACCGGAATTTACCACCCCGTCATGTTGCAATTACATGTCTGGGCCCCTCCTTCAGCCTGAGAAGCGGCTGGTGCAACTGATAATAAGCCCGCTCTGGTAATGCTGTCCATAAATCCCGCTATTCTGACCAAAGCATCCCGAAGATCCGGGGTAAATAAAGCCTCTCCTGGGACTTGAGCTGGGCCCACTGGAGCTGCTGGAACCGGAACCTCCTCGTCAATCTCAATATGAGGCTCCACCTCTGGAGTAGCTGCCTGGGGCTGAGTTCTACCCCTACCACGGCCTCTGATACGGCCTTGGCCCCTGCCCCTCACGGGAGCTGCCTGGGGCTCGGGCTGCTGGTCGGCGGACGAAGAAGCGCGTGTCCTCACCATCTGCGAAAGGACAGAATAGAAATTCAATCAGTAATTGAGGAACAAGTCGCACGACAAGAAAGAACAAATGAGAGACTCTTTCCTAACTCAATAGACTCTGGAGGACAAGTAGAGACGTCTCCGTACCTACCTCTCAAACTCTACTAAGCTTGTTCGTGAGTGGTGAGACCTATGTAACCTAGAGCTCTGATACTAACTTGTCACGACCCGGATTTTCCCCCAACATCGGGATCGTGATGGCGCCTACTCGTGGTAGCTAGGCAAGCCACTGTATTCATACTATCCTGTTTTTAACATAATTTTAATTAAATAAATCAACAAACCACAACTTTAATTAAATAAATGCGGAATACTTTATCGAAATAGAAATAACTAATTACAAGATGAAAAGCATACTGAAATCTTCTACCCAAGACGTGGAGTCACCAACTCACAAACTACTATTGAATACTACACATAAAAGTTTGAAAGAAATATAACATAATTCTGTTTGTCTCGGAACAAAGAGACTACAGCTAGTAACATAAGTAAAGAGAGAGAGACGCCGGGCTTGCGGACGTCTACAAGCTACCTCGGTCTCAAATGTGATCAACTTCCACGCAATCGATTTACTCCTGCTGCTCCTGATCGTAACCTGGACCTGTGCAAAAACGCACAGAAGTGTAGTATCAGCACAACCGACCCCATGTGCTGGTAAGTGCCCGGCCTATCCCGGCGAAGTAGTGACAAGCCTAGGACCAGACACCCACATAAACCTGTGCAATTCAATATATATGTATACCACGGAATAACAAGAAATAACCAAGTAATAACACAATAAGGAATATCTCAAAGAATTCAACAATTAACAACAGTTAATAAATTCACAAGGAAAAACAAAGTATAATGGAAACACAAGTAATATCAAGTCAAGGAATAACAAGCAATTGCACGGCATCACCCTTCGTGCTTTTACTCTCATCCTCACCAAATAAGTAAATAAAGTACACGGCATCACCCTTCATGCTTTTACTCTCATCCTCACATCCATAGTACGGCATGATCCTTCGTACATGGTTCAATAACAGGGCACGACATGATCCTTCATGCATAATCAATAAAACATGGCACGGCATTAACTTTCGTGCATAAGTAATAAAACATGGCACGGCATTAACCTTCGTGCATAAATAATAAATCAAGGCACGGCATCACCCTTCGTGCATTATCACTCTTCCTCACCCAAATAACAATCACAGTTAAGGGCAAAGAATGAAACAATAATTCATAAACCGTCCCAACAAAGGCAATCAATAATCATCTTCACAACAAGTCCCGACAAGGGAGAACAATAACAATTCTACAACATGGCAAAAGTTCAATAATTCATCTGCAAATATGTCTCACAATAAGCATTATCAACGACTCACAGTTATACTAGACGCCAGTGTATGGATGCTCGTCACCACAGCCCATACACCGCACTCGATCACATAACACATAGCACATAATCCTATTCCTTCAACCTAGGATAGAACAAACACTTACCTCGAATGTTTATGAACAATTCAATCCGTGGCAATGTCTTTTTCTTTCAAATTTGGCTCCAATCTAATCGTATCTATACACAATTGATTTAATATCACCAATACTACTCAACAAACTAATTCATAAGGCCAATTACAACTTTTACAACATTCTGCCCAGAATAGTGAATTTCGACCCCGGGCCCACATGGTCGGAACTCGGGGTTCAGACCAAAATCCGGTTACCCATACCCCCACGAGTTCAAGTATATGATTTGTTTCAAAATCGGACCTTAATTCGAGGTCCAATTTCCCAATTTATGAAAAACCCTATATTCTATCAAAAACAAGAAATTCTACCATGAAAACCTTTGATTTCTATTGAAAAACATGTTTAATGATGTTAGGAATTGAAAGAATTAAGTAAAAAGTGTCTTACAATTGTTTTGAAGAAGAAGGAATCCGTGAAGAATCGCAAATGGGTGTTTTTGGGTTGTGAAAAGTGAAGAAATGAACTGAAAATCGTGATTTACAGGTCTCTGTGTTCGCATTTGCGAACATGGGTTCGCAATTGCGAACCCCGACCAATTTCTGGAGTTTGAAAAATAAGCTAAGGCTGGGAAGTTCGCATTTGCGAACTTTTGTTCGCATTTGCGAACACTGGCAGGATTGGGGAAATAAGGTTCGCATTTGCGAACCAGCAGGCTTCCGGGCTTTGTCGCAATTGCGACACATTCTTCGCAATTGCGAAGACATGCAATTACTGATGGCCTCACAATTGCGAGGTTAAGTTCGCCATTGCGAACTCTGGTCCAGGTGTACCAGTGTCGCATTTGCGACACTTTGTTCGCATTTGCGAACTTGGCTGGTTCTGGCAGGCATCGCATTTGCGATAATGGGTTCGCATTTGCGAACCCAGCCTTGAATTGCCTTCTTCGCATTTGCGACAAATTCTTCGCAAATGCGAAGCCAACAGCTGGGTGAAAAACCAGCAGTGCAAAAATTTAGAATTTAATCCAACGGCCTATCAAATCTTTACCCAAGCCCCCCGGGCTCCAAACCAAACATGTACATAACTTCAAAAACACATTACGAACTTGTTCATGCGATCACATCGCCAATATCACATCGTTTTCATCAAATCAAGCCTCAAATTCATGATTTTCATACTTTTGGTTTTCAAAACTTTCAAACTTGGAACTCAAGGTCCAAAACATCTCAAACGACATCCGAATGTCACCAAACTTTACGGAAATCACATATATAATATTTAAAACTTGTACCGGGCGTCGGAACCAAAATACGAGCCCGATACCAAGGTCAATTAATTCATTTCCTTTAACAATTACATCAAAAACAATTTCATAGAAAAATTCATAACTTGGGCTCTAGGCCTCGGAATTCGACTCCGGACGCATGTCCAAGACCCATATTTTCCTACGGACCTTTCAGGACCATCCAATCTCAGGTCCGGATCCGTTTACCAAAAATGTTGACCGAAGTCAACCATGTCAATATTAATATCATTTTATCCAAATTTCTCATAGAATTCACATTTCTATCACAAAAATCTTTCCGGCTACATGCTCGGATCGTGCACGTAAATCGAGGCAACATAAAATGAGGTTTTCAAGGCCTCAGAAGCTCGAAATGATTAATAAAATAAGTGATGACCCTTTGGGTCGTCACAAAGTGTTTGTTCTATCCTAGCTTGAGGGAATAGGATTATGTGCTATGTGCTATGTGATCGAGTGCGGTGTATGGGCTGTGGTGACGAGCATCCATACACTGGCGTCTTGCATGACCTTTAGTCGTTGTTAATACTTATTGTGAGACATTATAAAGATAAATTATTGAACCTTTGCCTGGTTGTGGAATTGTTATTGTTCTCCCTTGCCGGGACTTGTTGTGAAGTGAGATATTGATTGCCCTTGCCGGGACTTTGTTGTGATGATTATTGTGTCCCTTGCCGGGACGGTTCACGATTTATTATTTTCATTCTCTGCACTTAACTGTGATTGTTATTTGGGTGAGGAAGAGTGATAATGCACGAAGGGTGATGCCGTGCCTTGATTTATTGATTATGCACGAAGGTTAATGTCGTGCCTTATTATTGATTATGCACGAAAGTTAATGCCGTGCCATGTTATTGCTTATGCACGAAGGATCATGTCGTGCCTTGTTATTGAACCATGCACGAAGGATCATGCCGTGCCATGGATGTGAGGATGAGAGTAAAAACACGAAGGTGATGCCGTGCACTTTATTTCCTTATTTGGTGAGGATGAGAGTAAAAGCACGAAGGGTGATGCCGTGCAACTATTTTCTATTCCTTGACTTGATATTACCTATTTTCCATTATACTTGGTTTCCTTGTTGATTTAATAACTATTGTTAATTGTTGAGTTCCTCTGTGATGTTCCTTGTTGAGTTGTTACTTGATTATTTCTCGTTATCTTGTGGTGTACATATATATAGAACTGCACAGGTTTATGTGGGTGTCTGGTCCTAGGCTTGTCACTACTTCACCGGGATAGGCCAGGCACTTACCAGTACATGGGATCGGATTGTGCTAATACTGCACTTCTGTGCATTTTTGCACAGGTCCAGGTTTTGATCAGGAGCAAAAGTAGTAGAGCCTTGCGTGGGAGTTGAGCATATCAAGACCGAGGTAGCTTGCAGGCATCCGTAGTCCCGACGTCTCTTCCTCTTATTTATGTTATTAGCTGTAGTCTTTTTGTTCCTAGACAAACAGATTATGTTATTTTCTTTCAGACCTTTATATGTAGTATTCAGTAGTAGTTTGTGAGGTTGTGACTCCACGTCTTGGGTAGAGGATTTCAGTATTATTTTACCTTGAAATTGCTTATCTCTATTTTGATAAAGTCTTCCGCATTTATTTAATTAAGGTTATGGTTTTGTTGATATATTGAGTATGAATTATTGCTAAAAACAGGATAGTGTGAATATAGTGGCTTGCCTAGCTACCACGAGTAGGCACCATCACCATCCTGATGTTGGGGGAAAAATCCGGGTCGTGACATAGTCCAAGCCACCATAACCCTTTCCGAGATCCGCCTACTCATAACAGGCCCTAACAGAAGAATACTTTAGAATAACATCAATCACTGCGGCCGACAAGCCCCAAATGCACTGCCACAGATCACATGCATAACTCGATCACGCTGCATGAACCGATCACTGACACCAATACGCCAACTCAACTATGGCTAATCAATCTACTTCCTTCCGGTTTATCATTGATTGCCTTAGAAATGTTAATATCTCCCTTCAATACCTAACTTATTCCAACCGCACTCACCCCGAGTGACCTTAAATTATGAGGCCATGCTGTCTCAAAAACGATTTCATGTCTCTCAAAATGCTACACCACAAGTCAAAACATCATAGAACATTTTGTGCCTTTCTTCATAAGTTGCTTCAAAAGCTTGACTCCCAACTGTACTTATAGACATAGAATTATCAGGCACCACACTTCACCTCTTGAATTCACTAAGACCTCTATTGACAGCCATCCGGCTCTAACTTGTCCCAGTATGCAACCAACTCTACTAAATTTTATAAACTATGAGTACCCTCTCGATACGGCACCCAGCGGGCTCACTTCCCTCGAAGCCTGCACGTATACGAGGCATAAATCATGAATATTCCCTCAAGTTTGAACATGAGCCAATAAGGCTAGCCATAACATGCATTCAACAATTCATATACTCAATTACCACTCATGGTCCTTTTTTGTAGCTGCAATAACCCATTAATGCTAATGCCTAGAATTCATGCAGGTAATTAACCATGCGACCCAATCGTAAGCGGTGGGACTCTACCACTTAGCTCAAGGCCACTATTACATGACTCTCGAACACATTAGAACCATTCTCTCTAGTCATTTACTCTTATTCAACTGCAATTCACTTGATCCAATGAACATAACCACATATGCCCTATTAGCACTCTGACAACGTAGGGTATGACCTTATCCCAATACAACCAAACATCTTCCCGCTCCATGCATCGATCATTCTTTACCACGATAGCTTAAGACATACTGTGATTCTCACACACCTACGAAACACCATGTAGCCTTCGCCGAAGTCTCCCCTGCTGATAATGAAATGTATCCCAACATCATACCATACAAGTGTCAACTCTTACTCATCAGCAAGTTTCAAGGAACTTTTAAATAGCACCTAAATACATCACATGCCAAATTTGATATGACACATGATCCATAATTCGATAGTCAATAGTGAAATCCTTTCACTTGGCATGAAGCCGTAAGATGCCTCCTACTAATCCATGATGCTACCCTTTACCATTTGTACATCTTCATCATAAGACGACCCAAGACATTCGTTTGGTACATGTGCTTCTTAAGACAGTTAAACTCATTCCCCCAGTATCTCTGCTGCTGGTTGAACCCCTTCGCTAAATAGACATCTCATACGAACCATATAGTCTTTTTTACCACCAACAATCTTCAGATCTACATCCACCTTGTGATTCTACCATTACTGTGACGATTAGGCAGTTAAGTAAACCTTCTCAAGACCGTACTTATCAACCGAATGTCAGAACCTAGTGCACCCCCTTGTGCACAATTGAAGATCTCTCAATTCTCTTGCATTATCGATATGGATGACACGCGATAATAATGGTTGAGTAAATTCTTGACTCCCTTGAGATCTCTCCGCAGCGTCACGAACCGTCGGCGCATACTTGATACTGAGTGCGCAATTTTCAATACACGAGTGGATGCAAAAGAACATATGATATAGGCTCCAATTGAATAAATGGCGCACGATAAGGAATTCAAAGAATTGAAGAGTTTCCTAAACAGTTACATAGCCCCTCATAGATAAATACTGTCATGACCCTAGTTCACCAATCGTGAACATGTCGTGATGGCACCCAGTCCCCACGTCTAGGTAAGCCTAACACGTTGCGGAATATGCAAGTTATGAACATTAAGATAAGATAACAGCGGAATAATATAAATGAAATGTAATCCGTGCCGCTTGGCACATACACCCGTCAAGAGCACACTGTATATAACACCACCAAGACCCGGAATCCCACGGGTAACACAGACTAAAAGAGAATATACAACTGTGGCTCTATGTGTAAAGAGTATCTAACAACGAAATGAAGGAAAATGTCAGCTAATACTATTAGAATAGAAGGAAAGCCTCCGGATCTGCGGACGTAGCAGATCATACCTCGAGGTCTCCCAAAAAGCTGCGGAATCACCTGGTAGTGTGCCTGATTAGATAGACCTGGATCTGCACAACAAAAGTGTGCAGCAGAGTAGTATGAGTACACCACGACGGTACTCGGTAAGTGCCAAGCCTAACCTCGATGGAGTAGTGACGAGGAAGGTCAGGGCCCTACTGAGAGGAAGTAATAACAAAAAATGATAGTAACAATAATAAGCAGTTTAAAGGATAATAATTCTGAAATAACAAAAATGAAGAGATTGCTACAACCGTCTACAATTAAGCTAATAACAAGTAACAAAACTCAGATAAGAAGTCCAGGACCTGTGGGAATTGAACCCACGGTCCCATTAACAGTACCCCTGAGTCTCCGGGAATCGAACCTGCAACCCATGTCTCAGTAAATCTTAGGATCTCCGGGAATCGAACCCGCAGTCCATATCTGAATAATATATCAATTGCTCAGGATCTCCGGGAATCGAACTCGCAGTCCATATCTCAATAACTCAAGATCTCCGGGAATGGAACCCGCAGTCCATATCTCAATAACTCAGGATCTCTGGGAATCGAACCCGCAGTCCACAACAATATCACTCCGGGTCTCTGGGAATCGAACCCACAGCCCTGGGATCTCTGGGACTTGAACCCGCAGTCCACAAACACAACAAATAAAGGAATACACAGAGAGAATATAATATGCTTAACTACAACTTCACCGAAAAATAGTGCCAACAATTATCAAGAATCTCAAGTAAGACAATTGGGCAACTAGATAGTTAAATACTACCTAATCATGCTTTTCTAACTACTACCGGGTAAGAATATCGAATTAATTCAGCTAAGAGCAGGGATATCACTAATCGGACATTTTAAGTAAAGTATGTGTTCAACAACCAGCGCATGTACATGACCGTCACCTTGCGTACAAGGCATTTAAACTATCACATAATATCCTAGGGGTGAAAGCTCTCCCACACGAGGTTAGACAAGCCACTTACCTCGACTCCGGTACAAAACCGCTAAGAGACAACCCTCTTGCCGCGAATGTCGAACTCCACCGATTTAGTATCTGAAGAAATCAATCGAATCACATTAAAATAGGCCAATTGGGCATTACCCGATCAACACAACTCAAACTACACCAAAACCCACAAGTTGCCAAAACCCGACTTTCGGTACGCTTATCAAAAAATCACGAAAGTTACATATTCGGAACCCTCGCCTCAATATGAGTCTAAGCATATAAGATTTACCAAATTTGGACTCCATTCGCCCATTAAAAACCTTGATTTTCTAAAGTTCAAGCCTAGGGCTAAACCCTCCATAATATACCCCAAATTCCTCCATTTTCATGATATAATTGCATAATATTATCAATACTAATCATAAGATGAGTCCATAGTTGATTACTTGAAGAAACCCCTCGAATTCTCTTCAAAATCGCCCAATTCGCACTTTAAGCCGAGCCCTCAAATGTTTGGAATGTTTTTGAAATTTCTAACTTCTGCGAACCCCAGGCCTGGCTGGCCCATTTCGTCTCTGCGATCCCAGGGACGCTTCTGCGCGTCCGCTTCTCCAATCGAACACCCTCTTCTGCGATAAATCTCGCTCCTACGAACCAGCAGTCCGCTTCTGCGGACTCGCCTAAGCGGAGACTTGTACGCTTCTGCGGAATTCCCCAACTCGTCTCCTGACCGCTTCTGCGGTCCCCATCCTCGCACCCGCGATGCCGCCTCAGCGGACAAGAGTCCGCTCCTGCGAACAAACCCGCCTCCGCGATTCCATTTCCGCTTCAGCGGACTCGCCTCTGCGGTTCCATTTCCGCAGGGGCAAAAACAACAGAACAGAACTCCTAATCCTGCAATTTTTCATGTTTTCTTCTGGTTTAACCATCCGAAATCACCCCGAGGCCCCCCGGACCTCATCCAAACACGCCAACACATCCTAATACCTTATTTGAACTTGTTCCAATCATCAACACACGTCTAACAACATCAAAACCCATAATTCACATCGAATTCAAGCCTAAATTTCTTAAAACTTTCTGAATTACACATTCGATCTAAAACCCAACCAAACGACTTCCGAATGACCTGAAAATTTGCGAACATATCCAAAATCACATGACAAAGCTATAGAAATTGTCGGAATTCCATTCCAACCACCGGATCAAAATATCACCTATCGTTCGGATTCGCCAAAATTTCAACTTCGGCATTTCAAGCCTAATTGAGCTACGGACCTCCAAAATACATTCCGGACGCGCTCCCAACCCCGAAATCACCTAACGAAGCTAATGGAACCGCCAGATTTCCGTTCCGAGGTCGGCTTAATACTGTTTCGACTACGGACCATTTCTAACTCTAAAGCTCTCATTTAGGGACTAAGTGTCCCAAAATGCTCCAAATTTCAGAACCGACTCCGCCGGCAAACCACAATAGCATAAATGAACTTAGGGGAACAGTTAAATTAGCGTTCGGGGCGTAATTTTCTAAAACAACCGGCCGGGTCGTTACATCTTCCCACACTTAAAAGATTCGTTCGTCCTCGAACGAGCGTAGAAAGCATACCTGGAGTGGTTAAAAGATGAGGGTACTGGCTGCGCATATCCTGCTCGATCTCCCAAGTCGTCTCCTCGATCGGCTGACCCCGCCACTAAACCTTTACTGAAGCGATGTTCTTTGATCTTAGCTTCCTGACCTGCCTGTCTAGAATGGCTACTGGCTCCTCAACATAAGACAGATCCTTGTCTAGCTGAACAGAAGCGAAATCCAACACATGCGACGGGTCACCATGGTATCTCCGGAGCATAGTGACATGAAATACGGGGTGAACTCCGGCTAGGCTGGGAGGTAAGGCCAACTCATAAGCAACCTCCCCAACATGCCTCAAAATCTCACAAGGGCCAATAAACCTAGGACTCAGCTTTACTTTCTTCCCAAACCTCATAACGCCCTTCACGGGTGAGACTCGAAGCAGAACCCGCTCACCAACCATAAAAGCCACATCGTGAACTTTCTTGTCCGCATAACTCTTCTGTCTAGACTGGGATGCACGAAGTCTGTCCTGAATCACCTTGACCTTGTCCATTGCATCCTGGACAATCTCAGTACCTAGCAGTCCGGCCTCGCCCGACTCGAACCAACCCACGGGAGACCTGCACCTCCTACCATATATAGCCTCATACGGTGCCATATGAATACTAGACTGGTAGCTATTGTTATAAGCAAACTCCGCCAGTGACAAGAAATGATCCCATGAACCTCCAAACTCAATCACGCACGCACGGAGCATGTCCTCCAAAATCTGAATAGTGCGCTTGGACTGGCCATCAGTCTGGGGGTGAAACGCTGTGCTCAACTCCACCCGAGTGCCTAACTCCTACTGCACGGCTCTCCAGAACCGTGAAGTGAACTGAGTGCCTCTATCTGAAATGATGGAAACTGGAATACCATGCAGCCGAACTACCTCCCTGATATAGATCTCCGCCAATCGCTCCGATGAATATGTAGTGCTCACCGATATAAAATGGGCGGACTTGGTAAGCCGATCCACAATGACCCAAATGGAATCAAACTTCCTAACCGTCCGTGGAAGTCCAGATACAAAGTCCATGGTAATGCGCTCCCATTTACACTCGGGAATCTCGATCTGTTGCATCAATCCACCCGGACGCTGATGCTCATACTTCACCTGCTGGCAATTGAGGCATCTAGAAACATAATCAACTATATCTCTCTTCATCCGCCTCCACCAGTAATGTGCTGTCTCAAGTCTTGATACATCTTCGTGGCACCCGGATGGATGGAATATCGTGAACTATGGGCCTCTACTAGAATCAGATCTCGAAGATCATCAACATTGGGCACACAGATACGCCCCTACATCCTCATAATTCCATCATCCCCGATGGTAACATCTCGAGTGTCACCACGCCGAACTCTATCCTGAAGGACAAACAAATAAGGGTCGTCGAACTGACGCTCCCTGATGCGGTCAAATAGAGAAGACCGAGAAACAACACAAGCCAGAACTCGGCTGGGCTCTGAAAGATCCAGTCTAACAAACTGTCTGGCTAAAGCCTGAACATCCATCGCCATGGGCCTCTCCGAAGCTGGTAGATATGCCAAACTTCCCAAACTCTCTGCCCGATGACTCAAGGCATCGGCAACCACATTAGCCTTGCCCGGATGATAGAGAATAGTAATATCATAGTCCTTCAGTAGCTCCAACCATCTCCTCCGATGCATATTCAGGTCCTTCTGCTTAAGCAAGTGCTGCAAGCTTCGGTGATTAGTGTAGATCTCACAAGGAACCCCATATAAATAATGACGCCAAATCTTCAAGGCGTGAACAATGGCAGCTAGCTCCAAATCATGAACAGGGTAATTCTTCTCATGCACCTTCAGCTGTCTCGACGCGTAGGCAATCACCCTACCATCCTGCATCAATACCGCACCGAGTCCAACTCGTGAGGCATCACAATATATAGTATAGGACCCCGAACCTGTAGGCAACATCAATATAGGGGCCGAAGTCAAAGCTGTCTTGAGCTTCTGAAAGCTCGCCTCACACTCATCTGTCCACTGAAAAGGGGAACCCTTTTGGGTCAATCTGGTCATAGGTGCTGCAATCGAAGAGAATCCCTCTACGAAACGATAGTAATAGCCCGCCAAACCAAGGAAACTGCGAATCTTAGTAGCGGAGGAGGGTCTGGGCCAACTCTGCACGGCCTCCACCTTCATCGGATCTACTCGAATACCATCACTCGACACCACGTGGCCCAATAATGCCACTGAACTCAACCAGAATTCATATTTAGAGAACTTGGCATATGGCTGCTTCTCCCTCAAAATCTGAAGTACTATCCTCAAATGCTGCTCGTGCCCTTCCCGACTACGGGAATATACTAGAATATCATCAATGAAAACAATCACGAACGAGTCCAAATAAGGCCCGAACACACTGTGCATCAAATGCATAAAGGCTGCTGGGGCATTAGTCAGCCCAAAAGACATCACGAGGAACTCATAGTGGCCATACCGAGTCCTGAAGGCAGTCTTCGGGATATCTGGCTCCCGAATCTTCAGCTGATGATACCCAGAGCGCAAATCAATCTTAGAAAACACCTGTGCGCCTTGTAGCTGGTCAAATAAATCATCAATGCGAGGCAAAAGATACCGGTTCTTTACTGTAACGTTGTTCAGCTGACGATAGTCGATACACATATGCATAGAACCGTCCTTTTTATTCACAAACGACACAGGAGAACCCCAAGGCGAAACACTGGGTAGAATGAAACCCTTGCCCAATAACTCATATAACTGATCCTTCAACTCCTTCAACTTAGGAGGAGCCATACGGTATGGTGGAATAGAAATGGGCTGAGTGCCCGGCAACAAGTCAATAGCAAAGTCAATATCTCTGTCGGGCGGCATGCCCGGGAGATCAGCCGGAAATACATCAGCAAAGTCACGTACCACATGAACAGAATCAATAGAGGGAGTGTCAATACTGACGTCCCGCACATAGGCTAGATAAGCAGCACACCCCTTCTCAACCATACGCTGAGCTTTGAGAAAAGAAATAACACGGCTAGGGGTGTGATCTAAAGTACCACTCCACTCAATACGTGGAATGCCTAGCATAGCCAGCGTCACGGTCATGGCGTGACAATCAATAATAGCATAATGGGGTGACAACCAGTCCATGCCCAGAATTATATCAAAATCGACCATCCCGAGCAACAACAGATCCGCTCTGGTCTCAAAACCACAAATGGTAACCAAACACGACCGATATACACGGTCCACAGCCAAAGAATCACCCACCGGAGTGGAAACATAAATGGGGGCACTCAAAGAATCCCGAAGCACACCCAGATGAGAAGCAAAGTAAGAAGACACATATGAAAAAGTGGAAACATGGTCGAATAGAACCGATGCCTCCGGGTGACTAACCAGAATAATACCTGTGATAACAGAATCAGATGCAACGGCCGCCGCAGTGCGATCAGGAATAGCATAGAATCTGGCCTCTCCCCCCTCTCGAGGGCGGCCCCTGGCACCCTGACCCCCGCCCCTGGCTGGCTGGGCAGGTGGAGTGGCAGCTGGAGCTGGAATGATAGCCTGCTGGCCCTGAGAACCACGCTGATGCTGTGACGACTGATGAGGGGCTCCTCTCCTGCGCCTAGGACACTCCCTAACCAGGTGGCGAGTATCCCCGCACTCAAAACAAGTTCTGGGAGGACGCGGTGGCTGTGACTGACTGGCCTCACCCCCACTAGTCTGACCCCTGGAAGGACCCCGCGCAGGAGGTGCACTGGAAACTGGGGGAGCATAATAAGGCTCCTGAGGTGCTGGAAGAGCTGGAGTACTACCGGCTGCGGGCAATGCTGAGTGAACCGGTCGACCAGAATAACCCCTGACAAAACGACCGGCTGCTGAAGTGCGGGCACCAGAGAAATGGCCTGACTCACGAGACCTCTTGGCCTCTCTATCTCCCCACTCTCTAGGGAGCATACTCTCGATCCTCCTGGCGATGCTCACCGCCTACTAATAAGATATATCTGTCTCCAACTCTCTGGCCATGCTGGATCGGGCGGCGGAATAAGGACCCTCAATAAATCTCCACACCTTCTCCCGGACGGTGGCTAACAAGGCCGGTGCATGCGTGGCGAGACGGGTGAAACTGATAGCATACTCCGATACTGACATGGAGCCCTGTCGCAACCGCTCAAACTCCGAGTGCCAAAAATCCCTAAGGCTCTGAGGAACAAACTCTCTCAAAAACAGATCTGAAAACTGTGTCCAGGTCAATGAAGCAGACTCCTCTGGACTATCCAACTCGTACGTGCACCACCAATCGTAAGCGGCCCCACGGAACTGAAAAGCAGTGAAGGAAACCCCGCTGGTCTCCACAATCCCCATAGTACGAAGAATACGATGACACTCCTCTAGAAAACCCAATGCATCATCCTGAAACCAGACCACTAAACACTGGAGGGTCATATTTCTTGAACCTCTCCAATCTACGCTGCTCGTCCTCAGAGGCAGCTGGTCCACCTCCTGGTTGTGCTGGGGCGGCAGGAGGCATAACCAAAACATTTGGAACCTGTCCCACTGGCACACGCTTCTCCGGTGTAACGGTTGCGGGAGTCCGGGCCCCTCCCCCGGCCTGAGATGTAGCTGCGACGAGAGGAAGCAGTCCTGCCTGAGCTAAAGTGGTATACATACTCATGAACTGGGCCAGGGTCTCCTGGAGTGCTGGAGTAGTGGTAGCCGTAGTCGGTGTACCAGGTGCCTGTGCTCCAACCTGGTCTACCAGTGGCACCTCAGTGGCAGTGCGCGCGGGTGCTGTAGCTGCACCTCGGGCGCGTCCTCATCCTCTACCTCAGCCCCGGCATCTGACGGCAGTAACAGGGGGTGCAGGTACCTAATCGTCACGAGTAGCACGTGTCCTCACCATCTGTGAGAGAATAGACTGCAATAGTTTAGATTTGGTGCCAAAAATGTCGCACCACAAGGAATCCAAAAGAAATGAAGAGTTTCCTAAACAGTTACATAGCCCCTCGTATATAAATACAGACGTCTCTGTATCGATCAGCGAGACTCTAAGTAACCGGTCTGTGTCCCGTGACTCCTATGAACCTAGAGCTCTGATACCAACTTGTCACGACCCTAGTTCACCAATCGTGAACATGTCGTGATGGCACCTAGTCCCCACGACTAGGTAAGCCTAACACGTTACGGAATATACAAGTTATGAACATTAAAGATAAGATAACAATGGAATAATATAAATGAAATGTAATCTGTTCCGCTTTGCACATACACCCGTCAAGAACACACTGTATATAACACCACCAAGACCCAGAATCCCACGGGTAACACAGACTAAAAGAGAATATACAATTGTGGCTCTATGTGTAAAGAGTATCTAACAACGAAATGAAGGAAAATATCAGCTAATACTATCAGAATAGAAGGAAATCCTCCGGATCCGCGGACGTAGCAGATTATACCTCGAGGTCTCCCAAAAAGCTGCGGAATCACCTAGTATGAGCCTGTCCTGATGTACCTGGACCTGTACAACAAAAGTGTGCAAAAGAGTAGCATGAGTACACCACGACGGTACTCAGTAAGTGCCAAGCCTAACCTCGATGAGTAGTGACAAGGAAGGTCAGGGCCCTACTAAGAGGAAGTAATAACAAAAAATGATAGTAACAATAATAAGCAGTATAAAGGATAATAATTCTGAAATAACAATAATGAAGAGATTGCTAAAACCATCTACAATTAAGATAACAACAAGTAACAAAACTGAAATAACAAGTCCAGGACCTGTGGGAATTGAACCCACGGTCCCATTACCAGTACCCCTGAGTCTTCGGGAATCGAACCCGCAGCTCATGTCTCAGTAAATCTCAGGATCTCCAGGAATCGAACCCGCAGTCCACATCTCAATAATATATCAATAACTCAGGATCTCTGGGAATCGAACCCGCAGTCCACATCTCAATAAATCTCAGGATCTCCGGGAATCGAACCCGCAGTCCACATCTCAATAAATCTCAGGATCTCCGGGAATCGAACCCGCAGTCCACAATAATATCACTCCGGGTCTCCGGGAATCGAACCCACAGCCTTGGGATCTCCAGGAATTGAACCCGCAGTCCACAAACACAACAAATAAAGGAATACACAACGAGAATATAATATGCTTAACTACAACTTCATCGAAAAATAGTGCCAACAATTATCAAGAAGCTCAAGTAAGACAATTAGGCAACTAGACAGTTAAATACTACCTAATCATGCTTTTCTAACTACTACTGGGTAAGAATATCGAATTAATCAGCTAAGAGCAGGGATATCACTAATCGAACATTTTAAGTAAAGTATGTGTTCAACAACCAGCACATGTACACGCCCGTCACCTCGGGTACAAGGCATTTAAACTATAACATAATATCCTAAGGGTGAAAGTTCCCCCACACGAGGTTAGACAAGCCACTTACCTTGACTCCGGTGCAAAACCGCTAAGCGACAACCCTCTTGCCGCGAATGTCGGACTCCACCGATGTAGTATCTAAAGAAATCAATAGAATCACATCAAAATAGGCCAATTGGTCATTACCCAATCAAAACAACTCAAAATACACCAAAATCCACAAGTTTCCAAAACCCGACTTTCGGTACTCTTATCGAAAAATCATGAAAGTTACATATTCGGAACCCTCGCCTCAATACGAGTCTAAGCATATAAGATTTACCAAATTTGGACTCCATTTGCCCATTCAAAACCTTGATTTCCTAAAGTTCAAGCCTAGGGCTAAACCCTCCATAATTTACCCCAAATTCCTCCATTTTCATGATATAATTGCATAATATTATCAATACTAATCATAAGATGAGTCCATAGTTGATTACCTGAAGAAACCCCTCGAATTCTCCTTCAAAATCGCCCAATTCGCGCCTTAAGCCGAGCCATCAAATGTTTGGAATGTTTCAGAAATTTCTAACTTCTCGTATAATTAAACCCTCTGCGATTTTCACTTCTGCGGACTATTTTCCGCTTCTGCGGAACAGCTTCCGCGTAACTTTGTCGCTTCTGCGAACCCCAGGCCTGGCTGGCCCATTCCGCCTCTGCGATCCCAGGGACGCCTCTGCGCGTCCGCTTCTGCGATAAATCTCGCTCCTACGAACCAGAGTCCGTTTCTGCATACTCGCACAAGCGATCATGCATCCGCTTCTGCGGATTTCCCAGTTCTGCCTCTTGACCGCTCCTGCGGTCTCAACCTCGCACATACGATGCCGCCTCAGCGGACAAACGTCTGCTCCTGCGAACAAACCCGCCTCCAGGATTCCATTTCCTCTTCAGCAGACTTGCCTCTGCGGTTCCATTTCTGCAGGGGCGAAAACAACAGAAACAAAACTCCTAAACCTACAATTTCCATGTTTTCTTCCCGTTTAACCATCCGAAATCACCCCGAGGCCCCCGGGACCTCATCCAAACACGCCAACACATCCTAATACCTTATTCGAACTTGTTCCAATCCTCAACACACGTCTAACAACATCAAAACCCATAATTCACATCGAATTCAAGCCTAAATTTCTTAAAACATTCCGAATTACACATTCGATCTAAAACCCGACCAAACGACATCCGAATGACCTGAAAATTTGCGGACATATCAAAAATCACATGACAAAGCTACAGAAATTGTCGGAATTCCATTCCGACCCCCGGATCAAAATATCACCTATCGTTCGGATTCGCCAAAATTTCAACTTCGGCATTTCAAGCCTAAGCTACGGACCTCCAAAATACATTCCGGACGTGCTCCCAACCCCGAAATCACCTAACGGAGCTGATGGAACCGCCGAATTTCCATTCCGAGGTCGTCTTAACACTGTTCCGACTACAGACCATTTTCTAACTTTAAAGCTCTCATTTAGGGACTAAGTGACCCAAAATGCTCCAAATTTCAGAACCGACTCCCTCGGCAAACCACAATAGCAGAAATGAACTTAAGGGAATAGTTAAATTGGGGTTCGGGGCGTAATTTTCTAAAACGACCGGCCGGGTCGTTACAAATACAGACGTCTCTGTATTGATCAGCGAGAATCTGAGCAACCGGTCTGTGTCCCGTGACTCCTACGAACCTAGAGCTCTGATACCAACTTGTCAAGACCCTAGTTCACCAATCGTGAACCTGTCATGACGGCACCCAGTCTTCGCGACTAGGCAAGCCTAACACGTTGCAGAATGTACAATGTCATGAAAGCAAGCGATAAAATAATAGCGGAATGATATAAAAGAAATGTAATAAGTGCCGCTTGGCACATAAACTTCGCCAAAACACAATAAATAGCATACTACCAAGACCCGAAATCCCACGGGCAGTACAAACTAGAAGAAGAGTACAACTGTGGCTCTATACATCAAGAATGTCTAAACAACGAGAATAAGGGAAAGTAATTGCTATCACTAATGAGAATAGAATGAGACTCTCCGGATGTGCGGACGTAGCATATCATACCTCAAGTCTCCTGAAGTGCTGCTAAATCACCTGAGATGAGCCTGCCCTTATGTACCTGGATCTGCACAACAAAAGTGTGCAGAAGAGTAGTATGAGTACACCACGACGGTACTCAGTAAGTGCCAAGCCTAACCTCGATGGAGTAGTGACGAGGAAGGTCAGGGCCCTACCGTGAGACAATAACATAATGATAATAACAATAATAAGCAGTTTAAATAAGAATGAATCTGAAATAACAACAATAAGGTAATTACCACAACCGTCTACAATTATTCTAACAACGAGTAACCAACACAATGTAAATTCAAATTAATAAGTCCAGGATCTACGGGAATTGAACCCGCAGTCCCCCCTCTATATCAAACAACTTAGGATCTCCAGGAATTGAACTCGCAGTCCCTACATCAGTATCTCTGGGTCTCTCGGAATCGAACCTACAGCCCTAGGATCTTCGGGAATTGAACCCGCAGTCCGTGCTTCAATATCTCAGGAACTCTGGGAATCGAACCCGCAGTCCGTGTCTCAATAGCTAAGGATCTCCGAGAATTGAACTCACAGTCTGTATCTCAATATCTCAATAAACTCTGGGTCTCCGGGAATCGAACCCGCAGCCCTTGGATCTTCGGGAATCGAACCCGCAGTCCATAAATACTACAACTGCGGGTATCTAGGAATCGAACTCGCAACCCTTTGATCTCCAAGAATCGAAACCGCAGTCCACAAGCACTACAACTCCGGGTCTCCGAGAATCGAACCCGTAGCCCTTGGATCTCCGGGAATCTAACCCGTAGTCAACAAACACTACAACAATAAAAAGGAAAGCACAGAGAAATATGAAATACACAACTACAATTACACCAAAACCAGTATCAACAAGTCTCAAGAAGTCCAAGTAAGACGAATAGGCACTTAGACAGATAATCCTATTTAACCATGTTTTTCTAACGAATATCAGGTAAATGTTACAATTTAATCATCTAAATAACAAAAATATCACGATTTGAACAGTTCAAGTAAGGTGATTTCAAACAATCTGTGCATGTACAAGCTCGTCACCTCACGTACAAGGCATTTAAATTAACACATAGTGTCTGGGGGATAAGGTTTCCCACACGAGGTTAGACAAGCCACTTACCTCAATTCCGGTACAAAACCGCTAAGAAACGACTCCCTTGCCATGCGTATCCGACTCCGAGTGGCCCGAATCTAGTCAAACCAATTACACAGTGTACATAACATCGCAAGTAACTAATTACAATGATAAAATTAAAGCTACGGCGCAAACACAGGTGAAATGACCAAAATACCCCTGCAGTCATCCGCTCGGAATTGAAATATTTTTATATTTTCAGAACCCTCGTACTCTCATAAGTCTAACCATACCAAAATTATACAATTCACATGTCATTTCGATCCTCAAATCAAGGATTTATCATTTTTTAACTTTAGGGCTCAAAATCCCAATTTTTACCATCCAAATACGGATAAAAATAGAAACCATCAGAAATAATCATGGAGAAACATCAAAATAAAGTTCTGATATTTACCTCCTTGATGTTACGAGAACAACGCCGTGAAAATCACCTCAATCGGAGCTCTAGAACTCAAGATATGCACAAAATACTAAACTTCTCGGTTTTAAACATTGTCCAGGCCCATTTTCCGCTTTTGCAGATAATTTTTGCATATGCGGGACTGCTTTTGCGGTTCTATTTCCACTTTTGCTGTTCCGCATCCACGGACTAATTCCGCTTTTGCGGTTCTGACAGACATCAACACTTTTCTCGGCACGGAAACGAGCATAACTTCCTCATACGATGTCCAAATTCGACGATTCTTTTTGCTATGGCTCCGAAATTACGATAAGGATCTAATGGTTCAAACAAAACTGAATTTGGAGATAATTTAATTAATATGGTACCCTTTTATGTTCAAATAAGAAATGTTAAAACATTAAATAAGAGCGTGATCACAACTCGAAAAATACCCGAGGCCCCCGGGACCCCAATCAATCATACCAACCAACCCCAAAACACATTACGAACTTGCTCGAGGCCTCAAACCACATCAAACAACTCTAAAACCATGAATTACACGCCGATTCAAACTTTATGAACTTTGAAGTTTCCAACTTCTATCTCCGATGCCGAAACCTATCAAATCGCGTCCGATTGACTTCAAATTTTGCACACACGACCAAAATGATATATCGAAGCTACAGAAACTTTTGGAATTCCATTTCGACCCTCGGATCAAATTCTCACCTATCAACTGAAATTTGCCAAAATACTAACTTTGCCAATTCAAGTGTAATTCTACACCGGTCATCACAAAAATATTCCGGACACACTCGTAAGTCACAAATGACCTAACAAAGCTATCCGGACCATAAAATTCGCATTTCGAGCCCGATATCAAAATTTCCAATTCCGGTTAAGCTTCTTAAAAAACTTCAAATTCCTACCTTTACCCAAACGACTCCAAAATGAACTACGGACCTCCGAATTCATTTCTGATTGCGATCCCAAATCCAGAATCACTATACGAAGCTACGTCCAGTCTCAAAATGCCAAACAGACATCGGTAATGCGGAAATGCACTTCAAGTCAAACTTATGAAATTTCTTCCAAAATGTTAACTTCCACAATAGGTGCCAAAATGCTCTCGGGTTATCCAAAACATGAACCTGGCATACGCCTAAGTCCGATATCATTATATGAACCTGCTAGACCCTTCAGATCCTGATTCCGAGGTCGTTTACTCAAAAATCCAATCCCAGTTCATTCTTTCAACTTAATACTTCTGAAATGGGAATTTTCATTTAAATTTAACTCCATCTCCCTGAATTTAGATTTCGACCATGCAAACAAGTCATAATACCCGAAATGAAGTTGTTCATGGCCTCCACGGAGCGCTAGTACTCAAAACGACTGGTCGGGTCGTTACATTGACCATAAACATACATGTAACCATCTTATATATGCATCTATAAGTGGTTCACATGATAGGTGAATGAGCTCATATTCACCTTTTATATATTTCAGAATTAGGGGTCTTTGTCCCAACTTTAGCTGGTATAATCAGTTTATTACGAGAACAAGCAACACATGAGAACTCCTAAAGAATCTTCTAGTTCTTCAGTATATTCTTATCTAAATTCTCAAATATATCATTTAAAAATGGCAAATGAAAACTTCAAGTTTATCATGGCATGTGCTATCTCTTAGTAAACTTCTGGTTTACTATGACATAAACTTTTGCATTAGTAAACTTCTGATTTACTATGGCTACTTTTGTATTAGTGAACTTCTGGTTTATTGTGATACATGATGAAGTACAAATCGATGAATAAGGCGGGTAACTTCTCATATACATATTATTTACCCCCTATGATTGTGAAAAAATGAAGATTTTCAATCTTCCAATCATTTATAGTCTCAATATGATAGCCATTTATTTTAGTAAATTTCGGGTTTACTACAATCTATGTTTTGACCACAATCATATAATATAAATGACATATTTGTAAATAATCTCTTTGAGAGTCTTCAATTATTATCCACAATCTAATATTTATCGGACACTACTGGTTTTACTTGTCTTCTAGCCAAACAGTTATCTCTTCAGGAGTTGTTGATACATTTTGTACTATCAAATATTGCTCAGATACTTATGGTATCATAAGAGAAAATCACAATCAAATAAACATTGTTTAAGCACAAGAAAACTCATCTTCATAATATTTTCCTACTTCAGGAGGCAATTCCAATTATATTACTTCTTCAGGAGCAAATTTAAAATACGAAATATTGAGTATATATTCTCTCAATTATATTACCTCTTCTGGAGGTAAATATATTTACATAAAAAGTGCGTTCATATTTACCAGATTTATTAATATTGTCACATTCACTTCAGGGAATGAATTATTATTATCAAAAGTTCTCATCCTTTAGGAAAATCGAACATGATTATCTGAATGCGCATTAATCACAACAAATTGTGATGCCTCAACCTCTTTTAAAATATTTACTACTTCAGGAGCAAATCGAGGCGTGCATTTAATGTAGAAAATATTTATGTATCTTATCTTCAGTTGTAACCATAGAAAGTCTAAATTATCACTTCCGGTGATCATTGAAATATACCATTTATGGTGGTTAACAAAGTATAATTGCAATGAGATATACAAAAATAACCACTTCTGGTTGTTGTATATTTCTTGCAAACTCTGCTGGAGTTTAAGTTGATCTAATAATAATATCCATATTCTTCAAAATGACATAAATAAGATATATTATAGTAAACATCATTATCAAATCATAACTTTTATTTATGTACAATTACATAACCATACTACTTATTACAAACAACAAAAAATAAAGTATTTATATTTCTACAGATTCACTAGTGATTACATGACTTGTTTCTCCTTTTGGGAGTGCAAAGTAATCAGCTACATCTAAATGCATGAAGTTAAAATTATCTTCAGAGATAAAATTTGCTTCAGTATTTTTCTCTGTCTTTTTCAAGGAGGCTTGATAAAGCTCAACCAGGTGATTTGGCATACGACATGTACGTGACCAGTGCCCTTTTCCTCCACATCTCTAGCATGCACTTTCTGCATTTGGTGCTTGCATCGCTTCATGCTTTTGTTCCTTCCTTTTCCACTGCTGGTGACGAGGAGGGTTCTTTAGTGCATTATTATTACCATGATTGGGATTTCTTCCTCGACCACGGCCATGACCACTACTGGGGCCACGACTTCTTCCATATTTGGCTTGGTGGAAGTTCCTCTCATTCACTTCAAGGAATAGATAAGAACCAGTAGGTCGACTTTCATGGTTTTTCATAAATAGCCCATTATGTTGCTCGGATATAAGAAGATGTGAGATAAGTTCAGAATATCTTTTAAATCCCATCTCTCGATATTGCTGATGCAGAAGCATATTCAAGGCATGAAAAGTGGTGAAAGTTTTCTCCAACATATCATAATCAGTAATATTATCACCACATAATTTTAGTTGGGAAATAATTCTGAACATAGCAAAATTATACTCACAAATAGATTTAAAATCTTGTAGCCTTAGATGAGTCCAATCATATCGTGCTTGTGGAAGAACGACCATCTTCACGTGGTCATATCTATATTAAATTATTCCACTGTATGACTGGATCTTTAATAGTAAGATATTCCATTTTCAAGCCTTCATCAAGGTGATGGCGTATGAATATCAAAACTTTGACACGGGCTTGGTTTGATGCCTGATTTTAATCACTGATAGTAGATGAATTTCAGCATCAAGCACCCAAGACACGTAGTTTTTGCCCGATATATCCAAGGCTACAAATTCAAGTTTAGAAAGATTTGACATTATTTAGGAAAAGAAAGTTCTTACCTCAGATACTTTCAAAATATTTGCTCGAGATGGCAGAGTCTTGTGCTGATAACATGTTATAAAATAAAGACTGTAAAGTAAAGAAGGTATAGAGAGAGACTGATATATTATTCTGTGACGACCCAAAGGGTCATCACTTGTTTTCTCAATTATTTTGAGCTTTTGAGGCCTTGAAAACCTCATTTATAGTTGCCTTGATTTGTGTGCGTAGTCCGGGCGCGAAGCTAGAAAATTTTTATGTTGAAATATAAGAAATATGTGAAAAATTTGAAGAATTTTGATATTAATATTGATATGGTTGACTTTGGTCAACATTTTTGGTAAACGGACCCAGACCCGTGATTTGACGGTCTCAGAAAATCCGTAGAAAAATATGGAACTCAGGCTTATGCCCGGAATCAAAATCCGAGGTCTAGAACCCCGGTAAAAGAATTTTTCTATTAAATTATTTTCTGAAAATGTTTAAGGAAAATGAAACAAAAATTTGATTAAAAATTAATGGTATCGGGCTCGTATTTTGGTTCCGACACCCGGTACAGGTCATATATGTTGGTTAAGCGCAAGCTGTAAAGTTTGGTTGAAAATGGACGTCGTTTGACGTGTTTCGGCCTTAAATTGGAGAATTTGGAAGTTATGAAATTTTGAAAGAATTCTTGAGTTTTAAGACTAAATTCATAGATTTTGATGTTATTTTGGCAATTTGAACGTGCGAGCAAGTTCGTATGATGTTTTTAAGTCAGTGTACATATTTGGTTTGGAGCCCAGAGGGCTCGGGTAAATTTTGGATAGGCCACGAGTTCAATTTTTCATGTTTGAGAGTTGTTGTCAGTGCCTGACCTACAGGCTTCGCAAATGTGAAGAATTTATCGCACATGCGAACACTGCCAAATTCCTTCAGACTTCGGAAATGCGAAGAAAAGTTTGCAATTGCGAACAATCCCCATTTTGCCTAACGATCGCAAATGCGAAGAAATGTTCGCAAATGCGAACACCTTTATTTTTGCCCAGAGTTCGCAAATGCGAAGAAATGTTCGCAAATGCGAACTCCTTCATTTTTTCCCAGAGTTTACAAATGCTAAGAAATGTTCGCAAATGCGAACTCCTTCATTTTATCCCAGAGTTCGCAAATGCGAAGAAATGTTCGCAAGTGCGAACACACCCCCTTTTAGCCTAATGTTCGCAAATCTCATGGTTGGTCGAGGTTTGCAATTGTGAACCCCTGTTCGCAAATGCGAACACAGAGACCTGTAAATCCAGAATTTGACGATTTTAACTTCATTTTTCATATTTTCACAACCCAAAATATCCTTCGGCGATTTTTCAAGAACTTCCTCTCCTCCATACCATTTGTAAGTCAACTTTTACTTAGTTTGTACAATCTTTAACATCATCTATCATGTTTTCATCTTAAATTTAAGGTTTCTCATGGGTAAAAATAGGGGTTTTGGGTAGAACTTAGGTTTACATAAAAATTGGGATTTTGACCTCAATTTGAGGTCCGATTTTAGAAAAAATTATATATTTGAACTCATGGAAAGATGGGTGAATTTATTTTGGTTCGACCCTTAGGTTTCGACCATGTGGGCCCGGAGTCGGTTTTTACTATTCCCAGTAGAATGTTGTAAAAGCTATATTTGGCCATATGAATTAGTTTGTCAAGTAGTATTGATGATATTAAATCAATTATGTATAGATACGATTGGGTTGGAGCCAAATTCGAAAGGAAATGGCATTTCTACGGATTGAATTGTTCGTAAACTTTCGAGGTAAGTGTTTGTTCTATCCTAGCTTGAGGGAATAGAAATTGAGTTTATGTGCTAATTGTTATGTCTGGAGTCCGACGTATAGGCATGGTGACGAGTATCTCAAAATTGGGTCGAGCATGATCGTGGGTCTTAAATGGATTAAATTCCTATTAATCTTAAGTGATTAAATTAAAGGAATTATTATTGGTTTCATACTAGTAATACGTAAACAAATTGTTGATTAAAGACTATTGGCGACATACCAGTAATATACATATATTGTTGATTAATTATAATTATTGGTGTTACACTGGTAATATAAATGTTATTGAAATTGAAGATTATTGGTTTAATGCCAGTAATATATTATATTGATTATTGCTATTGGCCATAGTGTCGGTGACATATCGGAAGGGTTGGTGTGCACGCCGCGTCACTAACAGATGATTATTGTTGGCATTGCCCATAACTGCCGGTAGTCTATTGTGACATATTAGAAGGGTCGGGCTGCACGCCGCATCACTAACAGATAATAGTTGTTGATATTGGCCATAGATGACGGTAGTATATTTATATATATATAGTTATAAATATACTACCGGCATCTATGGCCAATATCAATAACTATTATCTATATATATAGATTGTTTTGGTGGATAAATAAAAGATTGATGCTAATATGGAAGTGAGTAGTTGTGCTCCTGTGATGAGATGAGTTGAGCTGGAAAGTGAATTAAATATCCTTGTTTTATTTCTGAAAAGGTATATCCTGAGGCTATTCCAGAGTATATTTTCTCTTCTTAAATATTGATGTTGCTTCTAGTTATTTTGTTGTATATATATTTTTTAACTGTATAGGTTTATGTGGGTATCTGGTCCTAGCCTTGTCACAACTTAGCTGGGATAGGTCAGGCACTTACCAGCACATGGGGTCGGTTGTGCTGATACTACACTCTGCGCTCTTTTAGCGCATATACAGGTTACGGACAGTAGCAGCGGCAGTAGCACGATTGTTGATATATCGACTACCGAGACTTCGAGGTAGCCTTGCAAACGTCTGCAGGACCCGCTGTCTCCTCTACCTTTAATTTTCAGTCTGTTATCTCATGTATTCAAGATAAAAAGTTTATATTTCTTTCAGACGGTTATGTGTATTATTCTTAGAAATTCATGAGTATTGTGACACTAGTCTTGGGTAGTGTATCATGTTTGGGTTTCTGTATTGTATCTAGTAAAATTTTCTAAGTCTTCCACTAAATTTATTTATTCCACTGTAATTGCATAATTTTATTTATAATTTCAAAAAAGAGATTTGTAACTAATGGAAATGTAAGTAATAATTGGCTTGCCTAGCTTCCACTAGTAGGCGCCATTATGACTCCCGATGGTGGAAAATTCGGGTCGTGACAAGTTGGTATCAAAGCTCTCAGAACTCACGAACAACCTTAGTAGTGTCTGAGGGATCGGTATAGAGACGTCTGTATTTACCCCCTAGAGATTACAGAGTTAGGAAAATTTTCCCTTTATTCTTTCCCGTCGTGCAACTTTGATCCTTCAAGTGCTATTTGAATTTCTACTCTGTTCTTCCGCAGATTGCAAGAACACGCGCTTCCTCATCCACTGACCAGCAGCCCGAGGCCTCAGCAGCAGCAGCTCCCGCTAGGGGTAGAGGATGAGGTCTAGGTCGTCCTAGAGGCCGAAGTAGGGGCAGAGCTCAGCCCCGAGTAGCAGCACAAGTGGCAGAACCTCAGGTTCATATCAATGAAGAGGTTCCAGCCCCAGCAGCTCCAGTGGGCCAAGGTCAGGTCCCAGGAGGGGTTATGTTTACACCTGACCTTTAGGATGCTCTAGTCCGGATAACAGGTTTTATGGACAGTATCACTAGAGTAGGTTTACTGCCAGTAGCATCGGCCACTTCTCAGGCTAGAGGAGGTAATCAGACTCCTGCTACGCGCACTCCGAAGCTGGAAATTCCCCAGGCTCAGGTTCCTGTGATTCAGCTAGCTGAGGTAGTTCAGCCTGTCATAGTGACCCAAGCTAGTGATGGTGCAGCTATGTCTGCTAATACGTTATGGAGGTTGGACAGGTTTATCAAGTTGTTCACTACCACCTTCAGTTGCACTCCTTTATAGGTCCTCGGGACTTCCTATATAGCTGCCACGAGGTTCTCCGTACTATGGGTATTGTGGAGACTAATGGTGTTGATTTTGCCACTTTTCGATTATCTGGATCCGCCAAGACTTGATGGAGAGATTATTATCTATCTAGGCCAGCATGATCACCATCTTTGACTTCGGGCCGATTTGCAGAATTGTTCTTGGAAAAGTTCCTTTGAGTAACTCAAAGGGAGGCTCTGCGCAGGCAATTTGAGCGTCTTCGTCAGGTTCTATGTGTGTCACATAGTACAAGACTAGGTTCATTGATCTGGCTCATCATGCCATTGTCATACTTCCCACAGATAGAGAAAGGGTGAGAAGGTTTGTTGATGGCTTGAATCAGCCAATTCGAATGCAGTTGGCTATGGGAGCAGGCACTTAAATCACTTTTCAGGAGGCGGGTAATGCTGCTCGCCGGTTCGAGATGGCTCTATCATAGGGAGCGGGTCATGGATCGGATAAGAGGCCCCGTAATACAGGCACGTTTAGTGGTGCCTCATCTGGAGGTAGAGATTCGTATAATAGAGGCCATCCTCCTAGGCTTTATCAGTCAGCCCTTCAGGCCTCTCATGGCCCTTCATGTAGTCGTGATACTCAGTCATATTACTCTGATCTGCAGCCGTATAGTGCATCATCAGCACCTATCAGTGCACAGTCACTTCAGAGTTTTCGAGGTGATCATTCGGGTTGGCGAGGCCAGTCCCAGTTTTCTTAGTTTTCGCGTTCAGACGGGTGTTATGAGTGTGGAGAATTGGGTCATATCAAGAGGCACTGTCCGAGATTGAGAGGTGCCCAACCGCAGCAACAGGTTTCTCGTGCTATGGTTCAGGCCCCGGTTCCCCTACAGCCTACCCAACCAGCTAAAGGCGGGGGTAGATGACATAGAGTTGGAGGCAGAGGTCATAGAGGTGGAACCCAGACTGATAGAGGCAGAGACTAGCCAGCAGCTGATCGTCCCAGAGATACTGCTCAGGTTGGTGGGGCCCAGCCCCGATGTTATGCACTTATTGCTGGACGAGAGGCTGAATCCTCCGATGCCATTATTACAGGTATCATTTTGGTTTGTGATAGAGAGGCATCATCATTATTTGACCCTGGGTCTACATATTCGTACGTGTCTTCCTATTTTGCACCATACTTGGTTCAGCCTAGTAATCCACTAGGTGTTCATGTTCATGTGTCTACACTAGTAGGCGATTCTATTGTGGTTGATTGAGTTCATCGGTCATGTATTGTAGTGATTGAGGGTCTTGAGACCCGTGCTGATTTATTGCTCCTAAATATGGTGGACTTTGATATTATATTAGGCATGGACTGGCTATCTCCATATCATGTTATTTTAGATTGCCATTCCAAGACTGTGACTTTAGCTCTGTGGAATTTGCCTCGTATAGAGTGGAAAGGAATTTCTCGTCATACTAGCCTCAATGTTGTTTCGTATGTAAGTCCCAGCGTATGGTTACAAAAGGGTGTTTGGCTTATTTGGCCTATGTCCATGATTCCAGTGCTGAGGTTCCTTCTATTGACTCTGTGCCCGTGGTTCGCGAATTTCCTGAAGTGTTTCCTTTAGACCTACCGGGTATGCCACCTGACAGGGATATTGATTTTTGCATTGACTTGGCTCCAGGCACTCAACCAATTTATATTCCCCCATATCGTATGGCTCCTCCAGAGTTAAAAGAATTGAAGGAGAAGTTGCAAGATTTACTTGAAAAGAGTTTCATTAGACCCAATGTTTCGTTGTGGGGTGCGCCGGTATTATTTGTAAAGAAGAAAGATGGTTCGATGAGAATGTGCATTGATTATCGGCAGTTGAACAACGTGACTATCAAAAATAAATATCCACTCCCGCGAATTGATGATTTATTTAATCAGCTTCAGGATGCCAAGGTCTTTTCGAAGATAGACTTGAGATCTGGCTATCATCAGATGAAGATTAGGGCATCTGAAGTCCCTAAGACTGCATTCCGCACTCGTTACGGTCATTATGAATTCCTGGTCATGTCTTTTAGGTTAACAGATGCCCCAACAGCTTTTATGGAATTGATGAATCGCGTGTTTCGGCCTTATTTAGACTTATTTGTAATAGTCTTTATTAATGACATATTAATATATTTCCGCAGTTAGGAGGAGCATGCCCAACATCTCAGAGTGGCTCTGCTGATTCTGAAAAATAGCCAACTATATGCAACATTTTCAAAGTGTGAATTTTGGCTAAGTTCAGTTGCATTCCTGGGTCATATTTTGACGGCAGCATGTATTCAGATTGATCCAAAGAAGATTCAGGTAGCCAAGAACTGGCCTAGACCGACATCAGCCATAGAGATTCCGAATTTCTTGGGTTATCAAGTTATTATTGGCAATTCGTGGAGGGATTTCATCCATTTCAACCCCACTGATCATATTGACGCAGAAAGGTGTTTAGTTTGAATAGTCAGATGAATGTGAAGCGAGCTTTTAGAAGCTCAAGACAACTTTGACCACAGCACCGTGATTGGTTTTATCCACAGGTAGGGGACCTTATACTGTTTATTGTGATGCTTCTCGTATTAGGCTTGGTGCAGTGTTGATGCAGGATGGCAAGGTTGTTGCCTATGCTTCGAGGCAGTTGAAGATTCATGAAAAGAACTATCCAGTTCATGATCTAGAATTGGCAGCGATTGTCCATGCATTGAAGATCTGGAGGCACTATTTGTATGGTATGGCATGTGAAGTATACATCGATCATAAGAGTCTTCAATATCTATTTAAACAGAAGGAGTTGAATTTGAGGCAGAGAATATGGCTAGAATTGCTGAAAGATTATGATGTCACCATTTTATATCATCCGGGAAAAGCAAACATGGTGGCCGGCGCTTTGAGTAGGAAGTCAGCCAGTATGGGCAGTCTTACTTATATTCTAGTCAATCAGAGGCCGCTTTCTTTGGATGTTCAGTCCTTAGCCAACCGATTTGTGAGGTTGGATATTTCTGAGCCTAGTCTAGTGCTAGCTTGCACGATCTCTCGCTCTTCATTATTGGAGCATATCCATGATCAACAATATAATGGCTCTTATTTATATAACCTTAAAGACATGGTTCAGCGAGGAGGTGCCAAGCAGGTCACCTTAGATGTTGATGGGATTCTGAGGATGCAAGGGCACATTTGTGTGCCAAATGTTGATGGGCTTACAGAATTGATTCTAGAAGAAGCTCACAGTTCGCGGTATTCTATTCATCCAGGTGCAGCAAAGATGTATCAGGATTTGCAGCAGCATTATTGGTGGCGTAGAATGAAAAAGGATATTGTGGCATATGTGGCACAGTGTCTGAATTGTCAGCAGGTTAAATATGAGCATCAGAGACCTGGCAGTTTATTTCAGAGGATTGAGCTTCCTGAATGGAAGTGGGAGTGGTTCACTATGGACTTCATTTCTGGTCTCCGATAACTCGGAAGAAGTTTGATGTTGTTTGGGTTATTGTTGATAGGCTGACCAAGTCAGCTAATTTTATTCGGGTTGCCACTACTTATTCGTTCGAGAGATTAGTTGGGATTTATATCAGGGGGATTGTTCGCCTTCATGGTGTGCCTATCTCTATCATTTCAGATCGAGGTACGTAGTTTACCTCACATTTCTGGAAGGCGGTTCAACGAGAGTTGGGCACCCAAGTCCAACTGAGTACAGCCTTTCATCCTCAGACGGACGGTCAATCCGAGAGGACTATTCATATACTGGAAGATATGCTTCAAGCGTGTTTTGTTGATTTTGGAGGTTCGTGGGATCAATTCTTTCCTTTGGAGGAGTTTTCTTATAATAATAGCTATCAATCGAGCATTCAGATGGCTCCTTATGAAATAGGCGGTGTCGTTCCCCGGTTGGATGGTTTGAACCGGGAGAAGCTCGGTTGTTGGGTACGGATCTAGTTTAGGAAGCCGTAGATAAGGTCAAGATCATTCAAGATAGGCTTTGTACAGCTCAGTCCAGGCAAAAGACCTATGCAGATTGCAAAGTTCGAGATATAGCATTCATGGTTGGGGATCGAATGTGTTGCTCAGAGTGTCGCCTATGAAGGGCGTGATGAGATTTGGAAAGAAGGGCAAACTTAGCCCTAGGTTTATTGGCCCATTAGAGATTCTTGATTGATAGGAGAGGTGGCTTATTAGCTTGCCTTGCCACCTAGCTTGTCAGCTATACATCCAGTGTTTCATGTGTCCATGCTTCGAAAATATCACAGCGATCCATCGCACGTTTTAGATTTCAGCACTGTCCAATTGGACAGGGATCTATCTTATGAGGAGGAGCCGGTAGCTATTCTAGATCGGCAGGTTCGACAATTGAGGTCGAAGAGTTTTCCTTCTGTGCGAGTTCAGTGGAGAGGTCAGCCTCCTGAGGCATCGACCTGGGAGTCCGAGTCTCATATGCGGAGCCGTTATCCTCATCTATTCCCTGACTCAGGTACCTCTTTCTTTTGTTCGTTCGAGGACGAACATTTGATTTAGAGGTAGAGAATGTGATCACTCATTTTCTCAATTATTTTGAGCTTTTGAGGCCTTGAAAACCTCATTTATAGTTGCCTCGATTTGTGTGCACTATCCGGGTACAAAGCCAGAAAATTTTTATGTTGAAATATGTGAAACATTTGAAGAATTTTGATATTAATATTGATATAGTTGACTTTGGTCAACATTTTTGGTAAATGGACCCGGACCCATGATTTGACAGTCTCAGAAATCCGTAGAAAAATATGGAACTCGGGCGTATGCCCGGAATCAAAATCTGAGGTCTAGCACCCCGGTAAAAGAATTTTTTTGTTAAGTTATTTTCTGAAAATGTTTAATGAAAATGAAACTGAAATTTGATTAAAAAGTAATGGTATGGGCTCGTATTTTGGTTCCGACCCCGGTACAAGTATATATGTTGGTTAAGCGCTTCCTGTAAAGTATGGTTGAAAACGAACGTCGTTTGACGTGTTTCGGCCTTAAATTGGAGAATTTGGAAGTTATGAATTTTTGAAATAATTCTTGAGTTTTAAGGTTCAATTCATTGATTTTGATGTCATTTTGGCGATTTGATTGCGCGAGCAAGTTCGTATGATATTTTTAAGTCAGTGTACATATTTGGTTTGGAGCCTCGAGGGCTCGGGTGAATTTTGGATAGGCCACGAGTTCAATTTTTCATGTTAGAGAGTTGTTGTCAGTATCTGACCTGCAGGCTTCGCAAATGCGAAGAATTTATCGCAAATGCGAACACTACCAAATTCCTTCAGACTTCGCAAATGCGAAGAAATGTTCGCAAATACGAAAACCTTCACTTCTGCCCAGAGTTCACAAATGCGAAGAAATGATCGCAAATGCGAACTCCTTCATTTTAGCCCAGAGTTCGCAAATGCGAAGAAATGTTCACAAATGCGAACACCCCCCTTTTAGCCTAATGTTCGCAAATCGCATGGTTGGTCTCTGTTCGCAAATGCGAACACAGAGACCTGTGAATCCAGAATTTGGCGATTTTAACTTCATTTTTCATATTTTTACAACCCAAAACATCCTTTGGCAATTTTTCAAGAACTTCCTCTCCTCCAAACCATTTGTAAGTCAACTTTTACTCAATTTCTTCAATCTTTAACATCATCTATCATGTTTTCATCTTAAATTTAAGGTTTTTCATGGGTAAAAATGGGGGTTTTGGGTAGAACTTAGGTTTTCATAAAAATTGGGATTTTGACCTCAATTTGAGGTCCGATTTTTGAACAAATTATATATTTGAACTCATGGAAGGATGGGTGAATTTATTTTAGTTCGAACCTTAGGTTTCGACCATGTGGGCCCGGAGTCGATTTTTACTATTCCGGACAAAATGTTGTAAAAACTGTATTTGGCCATATGAACTAGTTTGTTAAGTAGTATTGATGATATTAAATAAATTGTGTATAGATACGATTGGGTTGGAGCCAAATTCGAAAGGAAAAGGCATTGCTACGGATTGAATTGTTCATAAACTTTCGAGGTAAGTGTTTGTTCTATCCTAGCTTGAGGGAATAAGAATTGAGTTTATGTGCTAATTATTATATGTGGAGTCCGACATATAGGCATGGTGACGATTATCTATACGTTGGGGGTCGAGCATGACCGTGGGTCTAAAATGGATTAAATTCCTATTAATCTTAAGTGATTATATTAAAGAAATTATTATTGGTTTCATACCGGTAATATGTAAATAAATTGTTGATTAAAGACTATTGGTGACATGTCGGTAATATACATATATTGTTGATTAATTATAATTATTGGTGTAACACCGGTAATATAAATATTATTGAAATTCAAGATTATTGGTTTAATGCCGGTAATATATTGTATTGATTATTGTTAGTGGCCATAGTGCCGGTGACATATCGGAAGGGTCGGGGTGCACGTCGCATCACTAACAGATGATTATTACCCTCCCTAGACCCTCCCTAGACCCCGCTTTGTGGGACTATACTGGGTAGTTGTTGTTGTTATTGTTGATGTTGTTGTTCCCCAATTTGAATTGAAACTACTCCCCAACGAAATATATGAATAATTATATAATAAATATATATATATATATATATATATATATATATATAATTATTGTGGATTTAATGAATATAGATATCATGTAATTAAATATAATAAAAAACAACAAAATATATAAAACTACTCCCCAATTTGAATTGGTAATTCATTATTTTTTTTTAATTTTTTTTTATTTAAAGTTATTTTGAAGCTCCAACTTGAAACCACTTCTCGATTTTAATGGGCATTGTTTCTTCTCTTTTTTTGTTTTTTTATAGGTTAATTTTTTTTCTTATTATTTTAAAATAAGTTAAAAATTCAAACTTGAAACTACTTCTAGCCTATTTGAATGGGTAGTTATTTTATGTATATATTTATTTTTCGTTGTTTTTTATTATATTTAATTATAAGATATCTATATTTATTAAATCCAAATAAAGTAACCAATTTATATATGTGTGTGTGTGGTAATTCTTTATTTTATTTATATATATATATCATGAAAGTGTAATCTATTTGTGGGAGGGAGAGCAAAATAAATATAAACGAACCTAAGCTGAGAAAACTTTTTTCAGTTAAAATTTTAATGCATCATTTTTTAGCGTGGGAAGGTTTTCCCATGATGAATTTCCTCCCCCCCCCCCCCCCCCCCAAGATCTGAATGTATTTTTCTTTGCTTATAGATCTTTTTGAGAGTATAATTTGTATGTGAAAAGAACAATTATAAGAAAAATGGTTAGGCAAAGTTACCGGTGAATGAATATCCGTCGGAATTAGATAAGAAACGAAAAAAAAGTAAAAGAAAAAAGACAAAAAAAAAGGAAAAGGAACAGGGAAAGAAATTAAGAAAAAATGGTAAAAAAGAAAAAAATATCTGAAAATTATTTTTCCCTTTTTCTCACTCTCCTTTGGGAGAGTGAAATACAAACACTATGCCACGTCATCGTTAAGAGTGCAAATAATTCCATTTAAAATAAGTTTAAGGGGTAATAGGATTTCCGTGAAGAAAAAATATGTAGTTGAGAATCCGGGTATAGGTCAGGGAGTTACTTGTACATTTTCCCAAAAGAATGACTAATTTTATATTTAGTAAATTTTTAAGTTCAAAAGTTACATATTGTGAAGTTACCTTAAAGGTGTGATATAACATGTTTAAAATCACAAAATTCGAAGGGAATTTGTTTATGTTATACACACAATTATTATAGAACTCCAATATTCAAAGTAATTACTCAAAATCAACTATCTCAAATTATTTTTTAAAACACTTTCCTTTCGTTTATAAAAAAAAAGTCACTGAACTAAACATATTTCACTCTAGGGCTGCTTATCCGGCGGATTAGGCGGTAATTTATTCTTAACAGTTTGGCTTAACGGTAATCGACTTTTAAATGTATTAATCTGCTAGCCACCCGATAAAATATCGGGCGGATTGGTATCGGTTTAACTCTTATCGGACAGTTATCAGGCGGTTTATCTGTAACACTCCTCAAATTTATAAAAGTTTCAACACATGCTAAATATAGAATTTAATCTTTATCATCGTAAATTATACTTCTATTACGGATTTAAACCCTTGTGATTAATTTTGAGTTACTTTTCTATTTATAAATAATTGAACATACAATTAGGGAAATATTAATAATCTTAATATTATTGATGGTTAAAAGTAAGTATAATAGGATATTAGTTAAGTTAAGTTATTAGTTAAAAAAAAGGAAAACAAAAAGAATAAGAAAGTACGTGACTAAGCCTTAGCCCTTCTAAGGCAAAAGAATTAAAAAGGGGTCTTTAAGGATTAAAGAGAGTAGAAGGCAAAAGAATTAAAAAAAGGTTCTCTTCACGCAAGGAACGCAGACGCTGGGAAATAAGAAACAAAAGGAGCAAGCAAGTCATGCAGTCAACGGAAAATCTAGGGTTCTTTACAAATCATTTATTCTTGAATTCAGGTATACAAAATTCCCTATTGTCAATTATCCTAAAGTAGTAATATGAAAGAATTGAATAGTTAAGTCCCTTCTTCCTCTATATCAACAATAAATTTCATATTTAGGTGTAGTACTTTAAAATTGATTAAAATGCACTGCTTGTTGTAGAATCGATTGATTGACTAGTGTCAATTGGACTGGGGTCTACGTATTGGCTCGAGAATTTTTTAGGTAAGTTGATATAACCCTTTACTAAAGTGGTTTAACTCACAAAAGCACACATACAACGTGTTTGGTGAATTTCTTAAAAGAGTTTATCTTTATTTAATTAGTGCAAGGGAGTACCCATTAATTTTGAATTATTATAGCAAAAGTTTAGATGATCTATTATGATATATGTACTTAAATTTCAATTTTTGTGTTGTTCTTATATGCTATTTTCATGTTGAGAATTATGAAGAAGAAAGAATCTTTAGAAATATTTTTATATGTTTATTTCATTCTTATGTCATGCTTTACATTTAAGAACACCAATATGAGCATGTACATAATATTTTATAAATAAAAGATTTAGACTTGAAAAGTCACAAGAAGAAGTTTTAGAAAGAAATGATTTTTGGGAGTATCCTTTATTCTGAGAAGGGGTCTTCGTCCAGGCCGAGGGTCCTGACCAAGGCGTTGACTTCCTGAAACTACTTGTGCCAAAGTTGGGAGTACACAAGCTGAGGGTCTCGTTGCTGAGAATTTACTAATTCAGTAGTTACTATGAATAAAGTTTTGGAGTTGATTTATATAAATATTTGAATTCATCAAAAGTATTTGGATAAATTATTGCTTGTCGCATATAACGTTTGGAGTTAAACTAGGTTTGATGAGCAGAGATGGTTCGCTCGGTCATGATTAGTGATCGAGTGCCGGTCTCGGCTTATTTGGAAAATGAGTCCTGACAAACTTGGTATCAGAGCCCTAGGTTTATGGAGTCCTAGGGGTATATGAAGCCGTGTTAGTAGAGTCTTGTTTATGGGTATGAGGTGCTCCATACTTATAAACAGGAGGCTACGAGCATTTAGGAAAAATCTCATTTTTGTCATACTTTAGATCGTGTAGTAGGTCCTACCTCTAAGAAATTATCTAATATATTCTTTTCTCCAATATTCGTAGAATGGCTCATACTCCCAACTCTGACACCGTCACTCAGGATGCTGCTCAAGAAACTCTTGCTACTATTGTGGCCCAAGGCATAACTAAAAAGCTTCCAACCCAAAAAAGGAAGAGTAAATCCACAGAGAGGGTTCAAGTACCCCGAGGTGAACATGAGGAATGGGTGGAGCATAATGAACCAGTACCCCAGGATCCAGTACTACCCCCAACAGCAGCTCCAGCTCAAACAACTATATCCACAGAGGTGAGTCAGATGTTTAATGCAGTCAATAGTGCTATGGAGATGTTTAAAGCCATTATGGCCAACCAGAACGAGAGAAGAGATGAGATTCCACCTCAATCAAATAGACAGAACAATTCTGAGTCCTCAAGAGTAAATGAATTTTTAAAGTTGAGTCCTCCAGTGTTTTTCCATGGTTCTATAGTTGATGAAGATACAATGTTGTGGCTGGAGGGTGTCAAGAAAGCCCTCCGAGTAATGAAAGCATTTGATGATGAAGTTGTGGAGCTGGCTTACCTGCTTAGAGATGTGGCCGATGCTTGGTTTAAGATGTGGGAAAATGAAAGAGGTGAAGATAATGGTCCGCCTACTTAGGAAGAATTTGAAGAGGCATTCATGGATAGTTTTATCCCAGAAGAGGATAAGGAAGCTAAGGCTACAGAGTTTGAACATCTCAAGCAAGGGAATAAAAGTGTAACGACCCGACCGGTCGTTTTAGAAAATTACGCCCCAATCCCTAACTTAACTGTTCCCCTAAGTTCATTTCTGCCATTTTGGGTTGCCGGGAGAGTCGGTTCTGAAAATTTGAGCATTTTGGGACACTTAGTCCCTAAATAAGAGTTTTGAAGCTAGGAAATGGCCCGTAGCCAGAACAGTGTTAAGACGATCTCGGAACGGAAATCCGATGGTTCCATTAGCTCCGTCAGGTGATTTCGGGGTCGGGAGCGCGTTCGGAATATATTTTGGAGGTCCGTAGCTCAATTAGGCTTGAAATGCCGAAGGTTGAAATTTTGGCGAATCCGAACGATAGGTGAGATTTTGATCCGGGGGTCGGAATGGAATTCCGACAATTTCTGTAGCTTCGTTATGTGATTTTGGATATGTCCGCAAATTTTCAGATCATTCGGACGTCGTTTGGTCGGGTTTTTGATCGAATATGCAATTCGGAAAGTTTTAAGAAATTTAGGCTTGAATTCGATGTGAATTATGGGTTTTGATGTTGTTAGACGTGTTTTGATGATTAGAATAAGTTCGTATCATGTTTTGGAATAGGTTGGTGGTTTTCGTTGGGATCTCGGGGGTCTCGGGATGAATCCGGGGGTCAAATCGGGCTATTTCTTGCATTTTGGAAATGCTGTTAACTGCTGGTGTGTGCTGCAGACGAATGCTCTATGCGATCGCAATGGGCTAATGCGATCGCATAGAAGGTTTTGGAGAGGCCAAGAATTTGTTCTATGCGATCGCGGGCATGGATATGCGATCGCATAGTTCTGGAAAGTTGTTCTATGCGATCGCGTACAGTCCTATGCGATCGCATAGTGTATAGAGAAGAGGGGTCCCAGGTCCAGCTTTTGTTCTATGCGATCGCGGAGCAGGGCATGCGATCGCATAGTTATATTTCGGTAAGCATTGCGATCGCATTGTGGTCTATGCGATCGCATAGAGTAGTTTGGCGAGGGTCGAAATTTGTGCTATGCGATCGCAACAGGGATCATGCGATCGCATAGAGTAAAAATGTCTGGCAGTGATTTAAGTCCAGAACAATCAACCCGCGACCCTCATTCGCAAAACGCCATTTTTGAGCTCCAAGAGAGGATTTTGAAGGGGAAACGATGGGATATCATCGGGAGATCATCGGGGGTAAGTCTCTTGACCTTAATTCGTTGGTTTATCATGAAATCCATGATTATTTCACTGAAATTGGAAGATTAAAGGTGGGTTTGAGCCCTAGGCCTAAATGTTAGAAAATCTTTGATTTGAATGGGCAAACGTAGTCCGATTTCGATAAATTTTATATGCACAGACTCGTATTGAGATAAGGAACCCGAATATATATTTTTCGTGATTTTTCGATAAGCGTACCGGAAGTCGGGTTTTGGCAACTTGTGGGTTTTGGTGAATTTTGAGTTATTTTGATTGGGTAATGCCCAATTGGCCTATTTTGACGTGATTCTATTGATTTTATCAGATACTACACTTGTGGAGGCCGACATTAAAGGAAAAGCTAAATTGAGTATTGAATTGGCCGAATTGAGGTAAGTGGCTTGTCTAACCTCGTGTGGGGGAACTTTCACCCCTAGGATATTATGTGATAGTTTAAATGCCTTGTACGCGAGGTGACGGGCGTGTACATGCGCTGGTTGTTGTAACACACACTTTACTTGAATTGTCCGATTAGTGATATTCCTGCTCTTAGCCGATAAAAGCGTTACCATTACCCGGTATTACTTAGAAAAGCATGATTAGCTAGGATTCAACATGTTTAATTGCCTAGTTGATTTACTTGAACTCTTGATAAATTGTTGGCACTAATTTTGATGAAGTTGTAATTTAACATATTATATTCTCTCTGTGTGTTTTCTTTATTTGATGTGTTTCTGTGGATCTGCGGGTTCAATTCTCGGAGATCCCGTGGCTGTGGGTTCGATTCCCGCGAGACCCGGAGTGATATTGTTTCATGGATCGCGGGTTCAATTCTCGGAGATCCTGTGGTCGTGGGTTCGATTCCCCCGAGACCCGGAGTGATATTGTTTCTGGATCGCGGGTTCGATTCTCGGAGACCCGTGGTCGTGGGTTCGATTCCCAAAGACCCGCGTGATATTGGTAGGGACTACGGGTTCGATTCCCGAGATCCCCGAGTTATTGGTAGGGACTACGGGTTCGATTCCCGAGATCCCGAGTTATTGGTAGGGACTACGGGTTTGATTCCCGAGATCCCGAGTTATTGGTAGGGACCTGCGGGTTCGATTCCCGGAGATCCCGAGTTATTGATTATTTATTGAGATATGGGCTGCGGGTTCGATTCCCGGAGACCCGGAGGTACTGTCAATGGGACCTGTGGGTTCGATTCCCACAGGTCCTGGACTGGTTTTATCGAGTTGACTATTTGTTGTTAGCTTAATTGTAGACGATTGCAGTAATCATTTATTGTTGTTAATTTCGGAAATTATTATCATTTAAACTCCTTATTATTGTTATTATCATTATATTATTGTTTCTCAGTAGGGCCCTGACCTTCCTCGTCACTACTCCATCGAGGTTAGGCTTGGCACTTACCGAGTACCGCCGTGGTGTACTCATGCTACTCTTCTGCACACTTTTGTTGTGCGGATCCAGGTACATCAGAGCAGGCTCGTACTAGGTGATTCTGCAGCTTTCTGGGAGACTTCGAGGTATGATCCGCTACGTCCGCGGATCCGGAGGCTTCCCTTCTATTCTAGTATTACTAGTTGACATTTTTCTTCATTTCGTTGTTAGATACTCTTTACACATAGAGCCACGGTTGTATTTCCCTTTTAGTCTGTGTTACCGTGGGGTTCCGGATCTTGGTAGTGTTTATTTATTGTGTGACGGATGTATGTGCCAAGTGGCACGGATTACATATCTTTTATGTTATTTTTCCGCTATTTTCTTATTTAAGTATTTATAGCTTGTATATTCTGCAACGTGTTAGGCTTACCTAGTCGTGGGGATTGGGTGCCATCACGACATGTTCACAATTGGTGAACTAGGGTCGTGACAAGTTGGTATCAGAGCTCTAGGTTCGTAGGAGTCACGGGACACAGACCGGTTACTTAGATTCTCGCTGATCGATACAAAGACGTTTGTATTTATCTATGAGGGGCTGTGTAACTGTTTAGGAAACTCTTCAATTCTTTGAATTCCTTATCATGCGTCATTTATTCAGTTGGAGCCTATGTCATATGTTCTTTGCATCCACTCGTGTATTAAAATTGCGCACTCGGTATCAAGTATGCGCCAACGGTTCGTGACGTTGCAGAGAGATCTCAAGGAAGTCAAGAATTTACTCAACCATTGTTACCGCGTGTCATCCATATCGATAATGCAATAGAATTGAGAGATCTTCAACTGTGCACATGGGGGTGCACTAGGTTCTGACATTCAGTTGATAAGTATGGTCTTGAGAAGGTTTACTTAACTGCCTAATCGTCACAGTAAAGGTAGAATCACAAGGTGGATGTAGATCTAAAGATAGTTAGTGGTAATAAAGACTATATGGTTCATATGAGATATCTATTTAGCGAAGAATTCAGCCAACAGAGATACTGGGGGAAATGAGTTTAACTGTCTTAAGAAGGACATGTACCAAACCAATGTCTTGGGTTGTCTTATGATGAAGACGTACATATGATAAAGGCTATTATCGTGGATTAGCAAGATGTATCTTTAAGGCTTCGTGCTAACTGAAAGGATTTCACTATCAACGACCAAATTATGGGTCATGTATCATATCCGATTTGGCTCGCACTGTATTTAGGTGCTATTCAAAAAGTTCTTTGGAAACTTGTGGAAGAGTAAGAGTTGAGACTCGTATGGTATGACGTTGGGACTTTTGATGTTCCCGTGTCCATAATAATTCTACATTTCATTATCAACAGGGAAGACTTCGGCGAAGGCTACATGGTGCTTCGTAGGTGTGAGAATCACCAGTATGTCTTAAGCCGTCGTGGTAAAGAATGTTCGATACATAGAGCGGGAATATGCTTGGTTGTATTGGGATGAGTTCATACCCTATGGTGTTAGAGTGCTAATATAGCACAGGTGGTTATATTCGTTGGATCAAGTGAGTTGCAGTTGAATAATAGTAAATGACTTGAGAGAATGGTTATAATGTGTTCGAGAGTCGTGTAATAGTGGCTTTGGGCTAAGTGGGAGAGTCCCACCGCTTAAGATTGGATCGCATGGTTAATTACCCGTGTGAATTATGGATACCAGGCGTATTATTGTGTTATTGCAGCCACGGGAAAAAGGACCATGTGTGGCAATTTGAGTATATGTATTGTTGAATGCATGTTATGTTTAGCCTTACTGGCTCATGTTCAAACTTGAGGGAAAATTCATGATTTATGCCTCGTATAGGTGCAGACTTCGCGGGAAGTGATTCCGCTGGGTGCTTTATCGAGAGGGTATTCATATGTTATAAAGAAATTCAGTAGAGTTGGTTGCGTATCGGGGCAAGTTAGAACCGGATGGTTCTCAATAGCGGTCCTAGTGAATTCAAGAGGTAAAGTGTGGTGCCTGATAATTCTGAGTCTATAAGTACAGCTGAGGCTCAAGCTTTTGAAGCAACTTATGAAGAAAAGCACAAAACGATCTATGATGTTTTGACTTGTGGTGTAGTATTTGAGAGACATGAAATGGTCGTCGTTCTTGAGATAGCATGGCCTCATGATTTAAGGTCACTCGGAGTAAGTGCGGTTGGAATAAGTTAGGTATTGAAGGAAGATATTAACATTTCTAAGGCAATCAAGGATAACCTGGAAGGAAGTAGATTGATCAGCCATAGTTGAGTTGGCGTATTGGTGTCAATGATCGATTCATGCAACGTGATTGAATTATGCATGTGATTTGTGGCGGTGCATTTGAGACTTGTCGGCCGCAGTGATTGATGTAATTCTGAAGTATTCTTCTGTTAAGGGCCTGTTATGAGTAGGCAGATCTCGGAAAGGGTTATGGTGGCTTGGACCACTACTTAGAGATTGGCATATTCAACGGTTATGAGAACTCACTGTGTGTTGCTATAGTTCTCCTAAAATGAGTTAAATGAAAGGTCTTATGTGATGAAGTATTAGCCTATCGTTAGTTCTAGAGCTATGATGGAAATTGTGTCTATCGTATATCGGCACGTGGGGTGCAGCGAGTAGTATGAAATTTGAAGTAAGGACCAAGGTCACAGTTTGGTCAATGAATGTGATATAAAGAGCTCGGATGAGCAGGGAAAGAGTGTCGGTGTTTTGAGTAAGATGGGTATTAGCATCGGTATCATTTGAGGTCGGTGTTCTATGAGAAAGGCTTTGCATCCCGGTTAGGGACTCCTGATCGCTTTTCAGTGTTAGTGCAGCCGGTGGGCTGAATGTGCAGGTCCGTTTAATTATTCGGAAGATGGTGGGAACTTGACCCACAAGAAGATTGTATAGGTGTGACTTGTAGTCACTTGATTGGTTAGAAATTTAAACCAAGTATGAGGAGTTTGGTGATATCATCCATTTGAGAACTTATGCCTGGAGGGCACTCTGCTTATTGGGTTATAGACCTGTGAAATACTATTGACTTATCTTGGCACGACCATGATAGACTTAAGGCCGGTGGATAGATTTAAATGTGGAAGTGAGCCTTGCGTCAGGCCAGTTATGTTTCTTCCAGCAATACGCCCTTTATGAAGGGATAGTCGCGGTCTTATTTCGCGGTTGGTTAATTCATGTAAGATATATTGTGCCGTATGAGTGTGAGACGGCTTGGTAAGTTCCTTATGTGTTGGGGTTCCGCTCAGCGGTGATGTTATAGGAGCATGATGGCTCTTGAGACTCAGATCTTATATCGCACCTCAGTTGTGCTTGAGTTGTAGCCTATAGCGCTATATGTTTCATTGTGTCCGATATCATGCACCTTAGTGTGCTTATGATCGATAGTCAGTATTTTGATGTGACGAACTATTCAGCTCGACATATGACTCCTTGTGTGAGTTTTATATTGTTGGGATCGGGTGGCACGCCGCCATGGTTATATTGTTGGGATCGGGTGGCACGCCGCCATATTTATATTGTTGGGATCGGGTGGCACGCCGCCATGGTTATATTGTTGGGATCGGGTGGCACGCCGCCATGGTCATATTATTGGGATCGGGTTGCACGCCGCAACAATGTGGTGTCTATTTCGGTGTCTATAATTGCTTTTATGTGTTATGTTTCCTATTTTCTGAGGAGGCACATATTTATGTGAGAGCTGAATAATTCTCTCTAGTTTTCGCCTTCCTTTGTATCACGTACGTATTAGTGGATTAGTAGCACATTGTGTCATCTTGTGGGACTTTTGATTATGTCCGATGTGGCTTATCGCCTGAGCAGTTCGTACCGGGTGAGATGATATTATGTGATTTGGGGTCAATGCCAACTGATTATATGAAATATATTATAGAGGAAAGGATCATCCTCTGGTTTAGGACAAGGTAATGGATCTTGTCAGGAGTATAAACCCAATGAATTGTTGACTCAGTAGCTGGTTATGGATATCGGCACATCTCTTCCATCGTGTCAGGTATTGTAAAAGTTGGAACGAGACCTATGTAGATCGTGAGGTGCAATGGGAGCATCCGATTCGTTGAATTTTTGGCTAATTTGATCATAAAATATTATCGTGGTCCTGTGGATTTAGTGTTGCAAGGTAAGAATCCAGCAAGGTTATGCAATCATGTTTGAGGATGGCGTTTGAGGAATATTGAGTGATCTCTTGATGAAAACAAGCCTGGCATAGAATCCTGGATGTTGGAATTAGGCTCTAAGACTTAATTGTTGAACAAGAGGGAATACCTTTAGATTATATCAGGCTAATGTGCCCAGCTGAGTCCTAGATCTATTGGCCCTTTTGTGATTTTGAGGCGTGTTGGGGAGGTTGCTTATGAGTTGGCCTTATCTCCCAGCCTAGCCGGAGTTCACCCCGTGTTTCATGTCTCCATGCTCCGGAGATACCGTGGTGACCCGTCGCATGTGTTGGATTTCACATCTATTCAACTAGACAAGGATTTGTCTTATGTTGAGGAACCAGTAGCCATTCTAGACAGGCAAGTCAGAAAGCTAAGGTCAAAGAACATCGTTTCGGTAAAGGTTCAGTGGCGGAGCCAGCCGGTCGAGGAGGCAACTTGGGAGACCGAGCAGGATATGCGCAGCCAGTACCCTCATCTTTTCACTACTCCAGGTATGTTTTCTATGCTCGTTCGAGGACGAACGAATCTTTAAGCGTGGGAAGATGTAACGACCCGACCGGTCGTTTTAGAAAATTACGCCCCAATCCCTAATTTAACTGTTCCCCTAAGTTCATTTCTGCTATTGTGGGTTGCCGGGAGAGTCGGTTCTGAAAATTTGAGCATTTTGGGACACTTAGTCCCTAAATAAGAGCTTTGAAGCTAGGAAATGGCCCGTAGCCGGAACAGTGTTAAGACGATCTCGGAACGGAAATCCGATGGTTCCATTAGCTCCGTCAGGTGATTTCGGGGTTGGGAGCGCGTTCGGAATATATTTTGGAGGTCCGTAGCTCAATTAGGCTTGAAATGCCGAAGGTTGAAATTTTGGCGAATCCGAACGATAGGTGAGATTTTGATCCGGGGTCGGAATGGAATTCCGACAATTTCTGTAGCTTCGTTATGTGATTTTGGATATGTCCGCAAATTTTCAGATCATTCGGACGTCGTTTGGTCGGGTTTTTGATCGAATATGCAATTCGGAAAGTTTTAAGAAATTTAGGCTTGAATTCGATGTGAATTATGGGTTTTGATGTTGTTAGACGTGTTTTGATGATTAGAATAAGTTCGTATCATGGTTTGGAATAGGTTGGTGGTTTTCGTTGGGATCCCGGGGTCTCGGGATGAATCCGGGGGTCCAATCGGGCTATTTCATGCATTTTGGAAATGCTGTTAACTGCTGGTGTGTGCTGCGGACGAATGCTCTATGCGATCGCAATGGGCTAATGCGATCGCATAGAAGGTTTTGGAGAGGCCAAGTATTTGTTCTATGCGATCGCGGGAATGGATATGCGATCGCACAGTTCTGGAAAGTTGTTCTATGCGATCGCGTACAGTCCTATGCGATCGCATAGTGTATAGAGAAGAGGGGTCCCTGGTCCAGCTTTTGTTCTATGCGATCGCGGAGCAGGGCATGCGATCGCATAGTTATATTTCGGTAAGCATTGCAATCGCATTGTGGTCTATGCGATCGCATAGAGTAGTTTGGCGAGGGTCGAAATTTGTGCTATGCGATCGCAACAGGGATCATGCGATCGCATAGAGTAAAAATGTCTGGCAGTGATTTAAGTCCAGAACAATCAACCCGCGACCCTCATTCGCAAAACGCCATTTTTGAGCTCCAAGAGAGGATTTTGAAGGGGAAACGCTGGGATATCATCGGGAGATCATCGGGGGTAAGTCTCTTGACCTTAATTCGTTGGTTTATCATGAAATCCATGATTATTTCACCGAAATTGGAAGATTAAATGTGGGTTTGAGCCCTAGGCCTAAATGTTAGAAAATCTTTGATTTGAATGGGCAAACGTAGTCCGATTTCGATAAATTTTATATGCACAGACTCGTATTGAGATAAGGAACCCGAATATATATTTTTCGTGATTTTTCGATAAGCGTATCGGAAGTCGGGTTTTGGCAACTTGTGGGTTTTGGTGAATTTTGAGTTATTTTGATTGGGTAATGCCCAATTGGCCTATTTTGACGTGATTCTATTGATTTTATCAGATACTACACTTGTGGAGGCCGACATTCGTGGCAAGAGGGTTATTACTTAGCGGTTTTGTACCGGAATTGAGGTAAGTGGCTTGTCTAACCTTGTGTGGGGGAACTTTCACCCCTAGGATATTATGTGATAGTTTAAATGCCTTATACGCGAGGTGACGGGCGTGTACATGCGCTGGTTGTTGTAACACACACTTTACTTGAATTGTCCGATTAGTGATATTCCTGCTCTTAGCTGATAAAAGCGTTACCATTACCCGGTATTACTTAGAAAAGCATGATTAGCTAGGATTCAACATGTTTAATTGTCTAGTTGATTTACTTGAACTCTTGATAAATTGTTGGCACTAATTTTGATGAAGTTGTAATTTAACATATTATATTCTCTCTGTGTGTTTTCTTTATTTGATGTGTTTCTGGACTGCGGGTTCAATTCCCGGAGATCCCAGGGCTGTGGGTTCGATTCCCAGAGACCCGGAGTGATATTGTTTGTGGACTGCGGGTTCAATTCCCGGAGATCCCAGGGCTGTGGGTTCGATTCCCAGAGACCCGGAGTGATATTGTTTGTGGACTGCGGGTTCGATTCCCGGAGACCCAGGGCTGTGGGTTCGATTCCCAGAGACCCGGCGTGATATTGGTAGGGACTATGGGTTCGATTCCCGAGATCCTGAGTTATTGGTAGGGACTACGGGTTCGATTCCCGAGATCCTGAGTTATTGGTAGGGACTGCGGGTTCGATTCCCGGAGATCCTGAGTTATTGATTATTTATTGAGATTTGGGCTGCGGGTTCGATTCCCGGAGACCCAGAGGTACTGTCAATGGGACTGTGGGTTCGATTCCCACAGGTCCTGGACTGGTTTTATTGAGTTGACTATTTGTTGTTAGCTTAATTATAGACGATTGCGGTAATCATTTATTGTTGTTAATTTCGGAAATTATTATCATTTAAACTGCTTATTATTGTTATTATCATTATATTATTGTTTCTCTCAGTAGGGCCCTGACCTTCCTCGTCACTACTCCATCGAGGTTAGGCTTGGCACTTACCGAGTACCGCCGTGGTGTACTCATGCTACTCTTCTGCACACTTTTGTTGTGCAGATCCAGGTACATCAGAGCAGGCTCGTACTAGGTGATTCTGCAGCTTTCCGGGAGACTTCGAGGTATGATCTGCTACGTCCGCGGATCCGGAGGCTTCCCTTCTATTCTAGTATTACTAGTTGACATTTTTCTTCATTTCGTTGTTAGATACTCTTTACACATAGAGCCACAGTTGTATTTCCCTTTAGTCTGTGTTACCATGGGGTTCCGGATCTTGGTAGTGTTTATTTATTGTGTAACGGATGTATGTGCCAAGTGGCACGTATTACATATCTTTTATGTTATTTTCCGCTGTTTCTTATTTAAGTAATTATAATTTATAGATTCCGCAACGTGTTAGGCTTACCTAGTCGTGGGAACTGGGTGCCATCACGACATGTTCACAATTGGTGAACTAGGGTCGTGACAAAAAGTGTGCAAGAGTACTACCTGGAATTCATAAGGTTAGCTAAGCATGTTCCTTACATGGTTAAGACAGAAAGAGCAAAGATTCGCATGTTTGTTGGCGGTTTGGCTTACCACATTAAGGATATGACATCAGCTACAGCGTTAGGAATGACAGCTTTCTCATCTGTTGTGGGGTTCGCCAAACACTTAGAAAAAGACAAACAAAAAATGAGAGAAGAGAAATAGCATAACAAGAAATCTCGGTCAACGGGCAGGTTTAATGGTACATCCAGCGGAGGTGGAAGGGATTACTCTAATAAGCATTCATTAGCACCGTCTCATTCCAGCCATCTGTAAAGTGGTAGGTCTTCCTTCAAGCGTACTTAGAAATATGGAAATCAGTCTCGCCAGAGTCAGAATTTTCGGACATCATCCTCACATAGGCAGAGTCATGAAGAGAAACATTCACACCAGCAAGGTATTTATGGAACATGTAAATGGCAACATTCATGTCAGTGCAATCTCGGGTTTCATGGTTGCTACCATTATGGAGACATTGGTCATATAAAGACCAACTGCCCAAAGTTGCAACGTAATTTCAAGGGCGGATCAACTCGTCCTTCTAGTTCCTCAGCTACTGCAGTTGCACCACCTCGGGCTCGTAGTTCTCATAATCAGACCGGGTATGGAGCAGGAAGAGGTGCAGACCGAGATTGACGGGCTTATTGTCTCCTTTCTTATGCTACACTTGATCGTCAGAGTGCAGAGGCATCTGCAGAAGTTATTACAGGTATAGTTTTAGTCTGCTCACATAATTCTTATGCCATAATGGATCCTGGTTCAACGTTCTCATATGTGACTCCATACTTTACAATTAACCTCGAGCTAGAACCTGAACAACATAGTGAGTCATTCTTAGTATCTACTCCAGTTGGCGAGTCAGTAGAAGTTACCAGAGTCTATAGAGGTTGTATAGTTTCAGACCAAGGTCGCAATACCAAAGCCGATCTCATAGAGTTATAAATGATGGATTATGATGTGATCATGGGTATGGATTGGTTGTCTTCTTGCTATGCCATGTTACATTGTCATGCAAAGATAGTCAGGTTCCAATGCCCAAATGAAAAAGTCTTAGAGTGGAAGGGTAGTTCAGCATCAGTTGTTGGTAAGTTTATTTTTTACCTTAAGGCACAACGGATGATCGGTAAGGGGTATCTCGCCTATTTGGCTCACATCACTAATCCAGAATCAGAACCACCAGCTCTTCAGTCAGTGCCAGTTGTTAGAGGCTTTCCAGAAGATTTTCCCGATGATGTTCCCGGACTTCCTCATGAAAGAATCATAAACTTTGGAATTGATCTCATGCCAAGCACTCAACCCATATCTATACCTCCTTATACGATGGCTCCAACATAACTTAATGAGTTGAGAGAATAGTTGAAAGACCTTCTTGACAAGGGATTCATCAAGCCAAGTGTTTCACTGTGGGGTGCCCTGGTCTTGTTTGTCAAGAAGAAAGATGGGTCTCTCAGAATATGTGTCGACTATCGGAAATTGAATAATGTTAAAATTAAGAACAAGTAACCACTGCCAAGAATTGCTGATTTATTTGATCAACTTTAGGGTGCAAAGTACTTTTCTAAAATAGACTTGAGTTCGGGGTAACATCAGTGGAGTATCAGAAAAGAGGATATATCTAAAATAGCCTTTAGAACTCGCTACGGGCACTATGAATTTCTAGTGATGTCCTTCGAGTTGACAAATGCTCCAGCTACATTCATGGACCTCATGAATAGAATTTTCAAACCATTCCTAGATACCTTTATTATTGTGTTTGTAGACGATATTTTGGTGTACTCTAAGAGCAAGGAAGATCATGTAGAACACCTCAGAATAGCCTTGCTGACCTTGAAGGACAATAAGCTTTATGCCATGTTTTCAAAATGTGAGTTCTGGTTGCAGTCAGTGGTATTCTTAGGCCATGTGATATCTAGTGAAGGAATAAAAGTAGACCCTCAGAAGACAGAAGCAGTCATGAACTAGCCTAGACCAACAATGCCAACCAAAATTAGGCGTTTCTTGGGGTTAGCTGGCTACTATAGAAGATTTGTAGATGGGATTTCCTCACTTATAGCTCCATTAACTATGTTGACTCAAAAAGTAGAAAAGTTCCAATGGTTAGACTCTTGTGAGCAGAGTTTTTAAGAGTTAAGAAGAGGTTGACCACTGCACCTGTGTTAACCTTGCCGGCTTGTTCGGGTGGGTTCATAGTGTATTGTGATGCCTCCAGGGTGGGTCTTGGCTGTGTTCTGATGCAAAATGGAAAAGTTATTGCTTATGCTTCCAGGCAGTTAAATAATCATGAAAAGAACTACCCCACACACGACTTGGAGCTTGCAGTAGTTAAAGATATGGCGACACTACCTTTATGGCGAGCATTCTGAATTATTTACCGATCACAAAAGCCTCCAGTACATTTTCAAGCAAAAAGAACTAAATTTGAGACAGAGAAGATGGCTTGAGCTATTGAAAGATTATGACATCAATATCCTTTACCACCTGGGCAAAGCTAATGTGGTAGTAGATGCACTTAGTAGGAAGTCAATGGGTGTCTTGTCCCATCTTGCAGTACAAAGGCGATATTTGGGTCGAGAAATTCAAAAACTAGCAAATGATATAATTAGATTGGATGAGACCGAAGAAAGAGATACAACTGCTTATGCCTTAGCGTAAACCTCCCTTGCTGAGCATGTTAAGTCTAAGCAAGACGAAGATCTATACTTAGTGAAATTAAAAGAAAGAGTCAGAAACAAAAAAATCACTGCTTTCACTCTAGGAAGTGATGGAGTTTTGAAGTTGAATGATCGGTTATGTGTTCCTGATGTAGATGATCTTAAGAAGGCCATAATGGAGGAAGCTCACAGTTTGAGGTACTCTATCCACCCAGGTGCTACCAAAATGTATCTAGATTTGAAAGAATTGTATTGGTAGTAAGGCATAAAGAAACAAGTAGCAGAACATGTGGCTAAATGTTTGAATTGCCAAGCAAGTCAAAGCCGAGCATCAGAGGCCTGGTGGCCTAGCTCAAGACATAGAAATACCACAGTGGAAGTGGGAGATGATTAATATGGATTTTGTAGTAGGTCTACCTCGCACGTACCGTAAACATGATTCAATTTTGTATTTGTAGACCGACTAACAAAGTCCGCACATTTCCTACCAGTAAAGACGACAGATCCCGCAGAGCATTATGCACAATTGTACATCAAAGAAATAGTCCGATTGCATGGTACTCCAGTTTCAATCATATCTAACAGCGGCCCTCAGTTCACAACGCATTTTTGGCAGGCATTTCAGAAAAGATTAGGTACCAAGGTCAATTTAAGAACCACTTTTCATCCACAGACCGATGGCCAGGTAGAAAGGACCATTCAGACTCTCGAAGATATGTTGCATGCCTGTGTTATAGATTTTGGAGGTAATTGGGATGATCACTTACCACATATAGAATTTGCTTACAATAACAGCTATCAGGCCAACATTGGTATGGCTCCTTATGAAGCGTTATATGGGAGGAGATGTAGGTCTCCAGTGGGTTTGTTTAAACTAACAGAAGTTCTGTTGATTGTTCTAGAGTTTGTTTGAGAGGCCTTGGAGAAAGTTCAGCTAATTAGAGAAAGACTTAAAGCAACTCAGAGTCGTCAAAAGTCGTATTCTGACAAGAGGCATCGTGAGTTAGAGTTCATGGTTGGTGATACGGTATTTTTGAAAGTTTCACCAATGAAAGGAGTTATGAGGTTTGGTAAGAAAAGGAAGCATAGCCCTAGATTTATCGGACCGTATGAAATTCTAGAAAAGCAAGGAAACGTGGCTTATAAGCTAGCGCTACCTGTTGAGTTATCCTCTGTTCATCCTATTTTTCATGTGTCAATGCTTAGAAAGTACATTCATGATGAGTCGCATATAGCACTAGCCAATACCATAGAAATTAAAGAAGGCTTGACTTATGCAGAGGTACCTATAGAAATTCTTGATAGGCAAGTAAGGAAGTTGAGAACAAAATATTTAGCATTGGTGAAAGTTTCATGGAGTAATCATGATTCAAAAGAGGCTACATGGGAGGTTGTGACAACCCGGCACGCCGTCACGAGAGTTATCACCCTATTACCCCCTTTATTTATATGTTTCATGCTTTTATACCAGTGTTAGAGTCTATCGGGTGAGTTAGGAGTGATTCGGGTTGAAAATGAGGCAAATAGCCTTTTTGAAGGAAGCTTGAATATGGAAAGTCAACTTGGAGTTGACTATTTAGTTAGAGTGCTCGGAATCGGATTCTGATGATTTGGTTAGTTTCGTGAGGTGATTTGTGACTTAGGGGAGCGATCGGAATTGAATTCGGAGGTCCGGTGTAGAAATAGGCTTGAATTGGCTAAGGTTAAATTTTGGCGAAATCCGAACGGTAGATGAGATTTTGATCCGGGAGTCAGAATGGAATTCCGACAATTTTTGTAGCTTTGTCATGTGATTTTGGATATGTCTGTAAATTTTTAGGTCATACGGACGTCGTCTGGTCGGGTTTTTGAACAAATGTGTAATTCAGAAAGTTTTAAGAAATTTAGGCTTGAATCCGATGTGAATTATGGGTTTTGGTGTTGCTATACGCGTTTGGATGGTTGGAAAAAGTTCGAATAAGGTATTAGGATGTGTTGGTGTGTTTGGACGAGGTCCCGGGGGCCTCAGGGTGTTTTCAAATGGCTAAACGGAAGAGAATCATGGAAATTGCAGGTTGAAACAATTATGGTTCTGTCGTTTTCGTCCCTGCGGAAATAAGGGCGTAGAGGCGAGTCCGCAGGAGCGAACTATGGAGTGCAGAAGCGCTTGGTCGCGCAGAAGCGGAACTCTGTCTGCTGAGGCGGCGTCGCTGGTGCAAGGGAGAGACCGCAGAAGCGATCAAGAGGTGAGATTGGGGAGTCCGCAGAAGCGGATGGTCGATCATCTATGCGAGTCCACAGAAGCGGACTCTGGTGCGCAAAAGCGGGAGATTCAGTAGGAGCAGTTACGTTTTCACGGAAGCGGACGCACGGAAGCGGTCCTATGCTCGCAGAGGCAGAATTGGCCGGCTAGGCCTAGAATCACAGAAGTGACCAACTGGTCGCGGATACGGGCTCGCAGGAGCGGGATTTTCCGCAGAAGCGGAAGTCGCAGAAGGATTAAAATATCAGAAGTTAGAAATTTCAGAACATTCTAAAAACATTTAGGGCTCGGACTTAAGAGGCGACTTGGGTAATTTTGAAGGGACATTAAAGGAGATTCTTCAGGTAACCAACTATGGACTCAAATTATAGTTTTGTATTGATAAATTAAGCAATTAACACTTGAAAATGGAGGTATGAGTATGTATTAATGGGGGAATATGGCCCTAAGCCAATGTTGTGATAAATCATCATTTTGAATGGGCAAACGGAATCAGATTTTGGTAAATTTTATATGAATAGACTCGTGTTGAAATGAGGATTCCGAATACGTGACTTTCGTAAATTTTCGAGGAGCGTACCAAATGTCGGGTTTTGACAACTTTGTGGGTTTTGGCGCAAATTGAGCTATTTCGAATAGGTTGTGTGTAATTAACATATATTGATGTATTCTCAATGATTTGGAATAGATTCAGCATCCGAGGTGGTTGAATTGCGGGGCAAGCGCAAGGCAGACTAAGAATTCTACCGGATCGAGGTGAGTGGTGGTAGTAAATATTATACTGAGGGTTTGAAACCCCGTACTTGCACTATACATCGCTATGTAGAGATGAGACACGCGTCATGTGACGGGCGTGGTGGCATTGTGATTCGGGCATTGGACTTGGTCCTTCCCGACTGATAGTTTATTGTGTAATATGACTGTGAATGAGCTTATAACTGTGTAGTTGGGCTGGTAGCCATGTTTGGGGCCTTGTGCCTACCGATCTGTAGAAGTATTAGGGAAACCTGTAGAGCCAGGTGACCCTTATATCATGATGGATGCATACACTCAGCCGTAGTATATCATGCTGGATGCATACACTCAGCCGTAGTATATCATGCTGGATACATACACTCAGCCGTAGTTATAGCTGCATAGCATATCATGAGCCAGTACAAGATGTGTACTTGAGAGAAGCTACCTAGGTTGGGATTTCCTGTTCTAGCTGAGTGGGCCTGAGAGGCCAAGTCTATACTGACTGAGATAGGGTCGAGGACCAACTATAAGATGTTATATTGGGCCTGTAGAAGTATTAGGGAAACCTGTAGAGCCAGGTGACCCTTATATCATGATGGATGCATACACTCAGCCGTAGTATATCATGCTGGATGCATACACTCAGCCGTAGTATATCATGCTGGATACATACACTCAGCCGTAGTTATAGCTGCATAGCATATCATGAGCCAGTACAAGATGTGTACTTGAGAGAAGCTACCTAGGTTGGGATTTCCTGTTCTAGCTGAGTGGGCCTGAGAGGCCAAGTCTATACTGACTGAGATAGGGTCGAGGACCAACTACAAGATGTTATATATATATATATATATATATATATATATATATATATATATATATATATATATATATATATATATATATATATATATATATATATATATATATATATATATATATATATATATATATATATATATATATATATATATATATATATATATATATATATATATATATATATATATATATATATATATATATATATATATATATATATATATATATATATATATATATATATATATATATATATATATATATATATATATATATATATATATATATATATATATATATATATATATATATATATATATATATATATATATATATATATATATATATATATATATATATATATATATATATATATATATATATATATATATATATATATATATATATATATATATATATATATATATATATATATATATATATATATATATATATATGGATCGGACTGCACGCCGCAACAATATATGTGTGGATCGGGCTGCACGCCGCAGCATCATAGCGCTTGGGCCGAGGGAGCCCCTCCGAAGTCTGTATACACCCCAGTGAGCGCCGTCGACGTTAAATGGAGCAGGCTGCATGCCGCAGCGGTAAATGTATTGGAGCTGGCTGCGCGCCGTAATATATATATATATATATATATATATATATATATATATATATATATATATATATATATATATATATATATATATATATATATATATATATATATATATATATATATATATATATATATATATATATATATATATCGGAGCGGGCTACGCGCCGCCGCATTATAGACATATGTATACACACATATAAATATTTGGATCGGTTGTACGCCATAGTAGTATGAGTGAGGACTAGGTCAGTATGGGACCATGGTGAGATAGATGTGGACTGGAGATGAGGGTATTCACTGTAGAGATGACTTACCTGTGAAGTTACCCTTAGAACTGTTTAGTGATAGTACAGGCGTTCTCATTTTTAGTTATTGTTCGTTATTATTACTCTCTGAGTTGAAATATACTCACCCCACTCCCCTGCACTTTTTGTGCTGATCCATAGGTTCAGGAGGGCAGTTGAGGTATCGCAGCTGCTTTATTACTACTATTCTGAGGAGACTTCGAGGTAGCTGCCGGCGTCCGCAGGACTTGATCTCTTCCTCCTTATCATTTTGTCATTTCTACTCTGCCTAGACATGATTTGTGTAGAATATTTTATATGTAGAGGCTCAGACTTGTGACACCATGATTGGTTGGGCTGTATTTTGCTTGTTTCTATTTCCGCACTTAATGTTTTGATATGAAAACAAGCTGTTAACATTAATTGACTAGTATTAATTAATAATTGGCTGGTGAAATAGATAACATGGTCAGGTTTGCCTAGCAATGTGTTGGGCGCCATCACGACCGGGGTTTAGGTCGTGACAGAGGTCGAGGAAGACATGAGAAAGAAATATCCATATTTATTTGAGGAAAAAGGTATGTGAACCTAAGTTTGGGTTGACAATCATATTTCATTTATTAAATACAAGTTAGCAAGTGTTTTTCTATCCTTCCTAGATTATGCTTATTTGTTGTAGTAATTTAGTTATGCAGTAGTATATTTAATTCATTAAAGTGATTTATATTTGCTAAAGAGTTGTGCTTTAGATTCTTGTTAGTTATTGTGGTACCTCCTTGTTGGAGTGAGAGTAATTAAATTTTGAGCTGTGTATGGTGCCTATGAATGGCTTGTTATAGTATATTTGGTTGTTGTTGGTGTGGTTGTGTTATTTGTGACAGGAATATTTTTTTGGATAGTCCAATTTAAAAAGAAAACTCTGCCGAAATTTTTGAATATTCAGGGAGTTAGCCAAAATTTTGAGTCTCTTTGGAGAGTGAGTAGTGCTAAGAAAATTTTAAGAGGTTAAACGACCTAAAGGGTGATTGTTAGCTTAAGAATAAGGTTCTAGTAACATTTGAGGATGAATGTTTTTAATGAGGGAATATTGTAACACTCCTCAAATTTATAATCAAGACATGCTAAATATAGAATATAATCTTTATCATCGTAAATTATACTTCTATTATGGATTTAAACCCTTGTGATTAATTTTAAGTTACTTTTCTGTTTATAAATAGCTGGACATACAATTAGGGAAATATTAATAATTTTAATATTATTAATGGTTAAAAGTAAGTATATTATGATATTAGTTAAGTTAAGTTATTAGTTAAAAAAAGGAAAACAAAAAGAATAAGAAAGCACGTGACTAAGCCTTAACCCTTTTAAGGCAAAAGAATCAAAAAGGGGTCTTTAAGGATTAAAGAGAGCATAAGGCAAAAGAATTAAAAAAGGTTCTCTTCAGGCAAGGAACGTAGACACTGGGAAATAAGAAACAAAAGCAGCAAGCAAGTCAACAGAAAATCTAGGGTTCTTTACAAATCATTTATTCTTGAATTCAGGTATATAAAATTCCCTATTGTCAATTATCCTAAAGTAGTAATATGAAAGAATTGAATAGTTAAGTCCCTTCTTGCTCTATATCAACAATAAATTTCATATTTAGGTGTAGTGCTTTAAAATTAATTAAAATGCACTGGTTGTTGTAGAATCGATTGTTTCACTGGTATCAATTGGACTGGGGACTACGTATTGGCTCGAGAATTTTTGAGGTGAGTTGATATAACCCTTTACTAAAGTGGCTTAACTCACAAAATCACACATACAAGGTTTTGATGAATTGCTTAAAAGAGTTTATATTTATATAATTAGAGCAAGTGAGTACCCATTAATTTAGAATTGTTATAGCAAAAATTTAGATGATCTATTATGCTATCTGTACTTAAATTTTAGATTTTTATGTTGTTCTTATATGCTATTTTCATGTTGAGAATTATGAAGAAGAAAGAATCTTTAGAAATAGTTTTATATGGTTATTTCATTCTTATGTCATGCTTTACATTTACAGACACCAATATGAGCATGTACATAATGTTCTATAAAGAAAAGATCTAGACATGAAAAGTCACAAGAAGAAGTTTTAGAAAGAAAACACTTTTGGGGAGTATCCTTTACTCTGAGAAGGGGTCATCGTCTAGGCCGAGGGTCCTGACCAAGGCGTTGACTTCCTGAAACTACTTGTGCCAAAGTTGGGAGCACACGAGCCGAGGGTCTCGTTACTGAGAATTTACTTAGTCAGGATAAGGTATGATACATGAGCACTGAGAACCATGAAGCGAGTGACACCTCGTGGATTGTGCCTATTCGATTAGGTTGGGATCGAACCCGTGCCGATCACATGGTGACTGAGATAGAATTAAGTCAGGATAGTTGGAACTCCCAAAGTATAAAGTGAAGTATTTTTTTTAAAGAAAGTAAAAGAAGCTGTCACGACCCAAATCCGGTCGTGATGGCGCCCAACAATCAAGCTAGGCCAGCCAGACCAACCATTTCTGATTATATCGAATACCAATCCCAAATGGACAACCCAAGAAGAATATATGAGTTTAAGAACTCCAATAATAATAATAATGAACAAAATACCGACACCCCCAAAGATCCGGAGTCACAAGTCTAGAGCCTCTAACAAAACCCAACAGGAATAGAGAGTACTATATAGAAATACTCAACTCTGAATACAAATACAAATAACAACTGGAAAGGAGAGGAGAAGCTAGGTTCTGCGAACGTAGGCAGCTACCTCAGCAACTCAATATGACACTGCAAACGCTGGAATTGCCTGTCTACTGCTCCTGAGTACCTGAGTCTGCACACAAAAGGTGCAGGGAGTAGGGGTGAGTACTAAGTGCTCAGTGAGTAATAAATATATAAAAGTAGCTGAAAGTAAGAAATCCACAAAATACCACAATATGAAGCTACACTACAGTTCGAATCTCCTACAAACTCGCATCAACAGTACAATTCAACTACCACAGAGTAATTCAACAAATAAAGATGCAATGCAATGCACATAACCGTTACGACGTGTAGCCCGATCCATTTAACATCGACGATGCTCACTGGGGGTGTGTACAGACTCCGGAGGGGTTCCTACAGCCCAAGCACAATACTGCTGCGGCATGCAGCCCGATCCTCATATCAACCACTGCGGCGTGCAGCCCGATCCCATGTTCAGTCCACAATAAGCAAATAAGTCACAAAACAGTTCATTTTTTATGAAAAATACTTTAACTTTATTCAATTTGTAGAAGCCGGTGACTTAGCATTTCAAAAAGGTGATTTCAATTTCCAGGACTGAGATTAGTGATTTAAGCAATTATAGCTATCACATAAATATTGTCCTCTAAGGACGCTACAGATCGGCACAAGGCCCCAAACAAGGCTTACAGCCCACAAATATATCAAATACAGTGTATTTCCAACACTAATAACATATTATTCATTTCCGGGATGGACCAAGTCTCGATCCCCAGTCACAATCAATCCCGCACCTGCCACGGTGTGCGAGCCACGCCCTACTAGCGTCACAATGTGCTAAGCCGGGGTTTCGAACCCTCAAGCTACCATATACACAAACTACTCACCTCTAGCCGGTCGTAGACTCGTCCGCGATGCCTTTTCCTTTGAAATTCGCTGCCTCGTGTGTAGAATCTAGTCAAATCACAATAATTATATCAAATACGGGTCAAAGAATCATAACCCATTTCAATTTACAAGAAATTCGCATAAATACACTAAGTTGGTAACATCCGACCCCGGGCCCACTGCGCGGAAAATTTCGAAATTACTACCAACGCGACCCTCATCTCGCCACGAGTCCGTGCATATAAAATTTATCGAAATCGGAGTTCAAATGGCCTTCCAAAACTCAAAATCCCGTTTTTAAAACCTAGGCCACAATTCTTCAACATTTCTACCCAATTTCATGAATTGATGTTAATTCTACCATAAAATGACGTTTTTGAGTCAAGAATCTTACCTCCGATGAATACCCGATGATTCATCAGTGTTTCCTCGAGTTTTCTGCTCTCTAGGACTCAAAATTGTGTTTTGGGAGTGTAAACCCGCGACCCCTCTGTTCTGTGATTTATTTCACTGCCAGAGCAATTTGCTCTATGCGTTCGCGTGAGCCCTCACGCGTTCGCGATGCTCAGCTTCCGGTTACCCTTCGCGAACGCGATGCCAACCACGTGTTCGCGATGCACAAACTCCCAGCCGCCCAAATTCCTTCAACGCATTCGCGACTCCCAGTCACGCGAACGCGAAGCCTCACCCTCACACACCTACGCGAACACGACGCCTCTTCTCGCGAATGCGATGCTTTATCCGACTGGCCTTCGCGAATGCGACACATGTCACGCGAACGCGAAGGTCTAAATGACTGGTCAGAAACCTGCAGTTTTCTGCAAATTTTGCCAAGTCCCATATGCCCGGTTGATGGTCCGAAATCATCCCGAGGCCCCCGGGACCCCAACGAAAACCACCAACATACTCCAAAACATGATACGGACTTGTTCCAATCACAAAAACACCACCCTAAACTTCAAAATCACCATTTACACACGAATTCAAGCCTAAGTTTCTTCAAAACTTTCAAAACTAACATTCAATCCAAAACCGGATCAAACGACGTCTGAATGACTTGAAAATTTGCAGACATATCCAAAATCACATAACGAAGCTACAGAAATTGTCGGAATTCCATTCCGACCCCCGGATCAAAATATCACCTACCATCCGGTTTTCGCCAATACACCGGACCTCCGAATTCAATTCCGATTGCTCTCCTAAGTCATAAATGATCCCCCGAAACTAGTCGAATCATCGGAATCTGGTTACGAGCATTCTAATCCAATAGTCAACTCTAGGTTGACTTCCTATTTTCAAGCTTTCTTCAAACATACTATTTGCTTCATTTTCAATCCGAATCACTCCTAACTCACCCGGTATACTCTAATACTGATATAAAAGCATAAGATATGTAAATGAACGGTAACGGGGTGGAAATTCCCGTAACGACGGGCCGGGTCGTTACATTCTCCCCAATTTAAACAAACACTCGTCCACGAGCGGGTTAAGAAATATACCTAGAGCATCAAACAAGTGTGGATATCTACTCCGCATTTCCTGCTCGGTCTCCCAAGTTGCTTCCTCAACGGGACGACCTCTCCACTGCACTTTCACGGAAGCTATGTCCTTGGATCTCAGCTTACGGACCTGTCGACCCAAAATGGCTGCTGGCTCTACATCATAAGTCAAGTCTTCATCTAGCTGTATCGTGCTGAAGTCTAACACATGAGACGGGTCTCTGACATACTTCCGGAGCATGGATACATGGAACACCGGGTGTACTCCCGACAAATTGGGTGGCAAAGCAAGCATATAGGCCACCTCCCCAACTTTCCTAAGCACCTCAAAAGGTCCAATGAACCTTGGGCTCAACTTTCCTTTCTTCCCAAACCTCATAACACCCTTCATAGGCGAAACCTTCAGCAACACCTTCTCACCTACTGAATAAGACACATCTCGGACCTTCCGGTCCACATAACTCTTTTGACGCGACTGAGTTGTGCGTAGTCTCTCCTGAATCACCTTCACCTTGTCTAAGGCATCTTGGACTAACTCTGTCCCCAACAACCTAGCCTCGCCGGGCTCAAACCAACCGACTGGAGACCTACACCGCCTCCCATATAAAGCTTCATACGGTGCCATCTGAATGCTGGACTGATAGCTATTATTATAAGCAAACTCCGCAAGAGGCAAGTAATCAGCCCATGAACCACCAAAATCAATGACACAAGCACGCAACATGTCCTCTAATATCTGAATAGTACGCTCAGACTGCCCATCCGTCTGTGGATGAAATGCTGTGCTCAGCTCTACCTGTGAACCCAACTCTCGCTGAAATGTCCTCCAGAACTGAGAAGTGAACTGGGTACCTCTGTCCGATATAATAGAAATGGGAACTCCATGCAATCTCACTATCTCACGGATGAATATCTCTGCCAACCGCTCCGAGGTATAGGTAGTACACACTGGGATGAAGTGAGCTAACTTGGTCAACCTATCCACCACCACCCAAACCGAATCAAACTTCCTTGATGTCCGAGGGAGTCCACTAACAAAGTCCATAGTAATCCTTTCCCACTTCCACTCGGGAATATCAATACGCTGGAATACACCACCAGGTCTTTGATGCTCATACTTGACCTGCTGACAGTTTAGACACCGAGCCATATGGCACACAATATCTTTCTTCATCTTTCTCCACCAATAATGCTGCTTCAAATCCTGATACATCTTCGCGGCTCGTGGATGAATAGAATACCGCGAGCTGTGAGCTTCCTTCAATATCAACTCACGAAGGCCATCAACATTAGGCACACATATCCGGCCCTGCATCCGCAATACACCATCACTATCAATAGTGACATCTCTGGCATCATCATGCTGAACTCTGTCCTTAAGGACAAGTAAGTGTGGATCATCATACTGGCGCTCTCGGATACAATCATATAAAGAAGAACGAGCCATTACACAAGCCATCACCCGATTGGGCTCAGAAATATCCAGTCTCACCATCTGATTAGCTAACGCCTGAACATCAACTGCAAGGGGTCTCTCCCCAACTGGAATATACGCCAAACTGCCCATACTAATAGCCTTCCGGCTCAATGCACCAGCCACTACATTGGCTTTCCCGGGATGATACAAGATAGTAATATCATAGTCTTTAAGCAATTCAAGCCATCTCCGCCGCCTCAAATTTAGATCTTTCTGCTTAAACAAATGCTGAAGGCTGCGGTGGTCTGTATACACATCACAAGATACACCATATAGGTAATGCCTCCAAATCTTCAAGGCATGAACAATAGCAACTAACTCCGAATCATGAACTGGGTAGTTCTTCTCGTGGGGCTTTAGCTGACGAGAAGCATATGCAATAACTCTACCCTCCTGCATCAACACACAACCGATTCCAACTCTAGAAGTATCACAATACACCGTATATGACCCTGAGGCTGATGGTAACACAAGTACTGGAGCGGTGGTCAAAGCCTCCTTGAGCTTCTGGAAGCTCTCCTCACATTCATCAGACCACACAAATGGAGCATTCTTCCGTGTCAACTTAGTCAACGGTGAAGCAATAGATGAGAAACCCTGAACAAACCGGCGATAATAGCCTGCCAAGCCGAGAAAACTCCGAATCTCTGTAGCCTGAGGAAGGTCTGGGCCAATTCTGCACTGCCTCGACCTTCTGTAGATCAACCCTAATATCATCACTGGACACTACATGTCCCAGAAAAGTCACAGTGTCAAGCCAGAACTCACACTTAGTGAATTCTGCATAAAGCTTCTCTTCTCTCAATCTCTGTAGTACCACCCTCAGGTGCTGTGCATGCTCCTCCTGGCTGCGTGAATACACCACAATATCATCAATAAACACAATCACAAAAGAATCAAGGTACGGCCGAAATACGCTATTCATCAAGTGCATGAATGCAGCTGGGGCATTAGTCAACCCGAAAGACATCACTAGGAACTCGTAGTGCCCATATCGCGTCCTGAACGCTGTCTTCATAATATCTGAGTCCCTGATCTTCAATTGATGATAGCCCGATTGAAGATCAATCTTAGAAAATACACTAGCTCCCTGGAGCTGATCAAATAGGTCCTCAATACGATCTAATGGGTACTTATTCTTCAATGTTACCTTGTTCAGCTGCCTGTAATCAATGCACATTCTCATTGTGCCATCTTTCTTCTTCACGAACAACATCGGTGCATCCCAAGGTGACACACTCGGACGAATGAAACCCTTATCTAAGAGTTCCTGAAGCTGTTCTTTCAATTCTTTTAACTCTGCTGGTGCCATGCAATAGGGAGGAATAGAAATGGGCTGAGTGCCCGGCACTAAGTCAATACCAAAGTCAATATCTCTGTCAGGCGGCATGCCCGACAGGTCTGCTGGAAATACATCCGGAAACTCCCTCACAATGGGGACCGAATCAAGACTGGGTGTGTCAGCCTCAACATTTCTAATGAAGGCCAAATAAGACAAACAACCCTTGCCAATCATTCGTTGGGCCTTTATATAAGAAATCACCTTGTCGGACACATAATCAGTCAAGCCACGCCACTCGATCCTTGGATTACCTGGAATAGCTAGTGTGACTGTCTTGGCATGACAGTCCAGAATTGCATGGTAAGGAGATAGCCAATCCATGCCTAGAATTACATCGAAATCTACCATGCCCAGTAGTAATAGATCAACTCGGGTCTCCAGACCCCCAATAGTAATAAGACAGGATCGATATACCTGATCCACAACAACAGTATCCCCCACCGGGGTAGACATATGTACAAGCAAAGAAAGAATACCACGGGTCATACCCAGTGATGTGCAAAATAAGTAGAAACATAGGAATAGGTGGATCCGGGATCAAGTAAGACAGAAGCATCCTTGTGGCAGATTGAGATAATACCTGAAATGACCGCATCTGAAGCACTAGCATCCTTCCTATCCGGAAGAGCATAGAAACGAGTCTGGCCTCCACCAGTATGATCCTCACCCCTAGGTCGACCTCTGGATACCTGGCCACCAGTCCTAGCCGACTGTGCTGGCGCCGAAGAAACCGGAGTAAAAGACGAGGGCTAATCCCTCTGCTGAGACCGCTTACGAAGCCACTGAGGACACTCTCTCCTGATGTGGCCCAAATCACCGCACTCAAAACAACAACCTGAAGATGGAAGAAGGGGCTGCTGAGGACCCCTCGTTACAGATGAACCCTGTGCTGAGGAAACATGAGCAGAGCTCTGAGCTGGAAGAGCACTCAGTGCAGGCTGACTCTGCTGACGGCTCTGCTGACCCTGATAACCCTGATGGCCCTGACGACCACGATATGATGAAACCCCACTGGACTCTACACGTCCAGACTGATGAGACCTGAAAGAACGACCCCTGCTATACTGGGGTTGGCCCCTAGACGGAGCACCACTGAAGCTGCCAGAACCACGAGGCCTCTTAGCCTCTCTCTCCTCTCGCTCTCTGCGGCGATCTGTCTCAATGCGACGGGCATCATCAACCACCTCCTCAAAGGTAACTGCAGAAACTCTCTCCCTGGTCATCAATATGCGGTTGGGATAAATAAGGCCATCAATAAATCTCTGAATCCTCTCTCTGTCTGTAGGAACCATCCACCTGGCATGACGGGCCAACTGTGCGAATCTCATCTCATACTGATTAACAGTCCTGTCTCCCTGCTTCAACCACTCGAACTGACGTCGCAGCTCCTCTCTCTGAGACTGAGGCACGTACTTCACCAAAAATACCATGGAGAACTACTGCCAAGTGAGGGGCACTTCCCCAGTGGGCTTACGCCTCTCGAAATCCTCCCACCACTAAAATGATGCACCTGAGAACTGAAAAGTGGTGAATGAAACACCGCTGGACTCTAGAATACCCGCGGTGCGAAGCATGCGCTGACATCTGTCAAGAAAACCCTGGGCGTCCTCGCCCTCAGCACCACTGAATGTCGGAGGCTGTAGCCTCTCAAATCTCTCCAAACGACGTTGCTCATCGTCGGGCATAACTGGAACCATATAAGCAGGAGCTGGTGCAACGGGCACAACTGGCTGAACTGGCTCGGGTGTGCGAGCCACAGGGGTCTGATTCCCTCCCCCTGCCTGTGAAGAAGACGCTGCAGTAGAGGCTGCAACGACCTGAGCCAATCCAATGCATACTGATAAGATCTGGGCCAAGGTCTCCTGAAGACCCGGTATCACAATAGGCACTGCCGGTGCCTGAACCTGAGTTGCCGGAGCGTCTGCCGCTGGGAATCTGGTCCAGAGTCTGGGCCACTGGTGCAGGAATCTGACCCTGAGTCTGGTCAGCTGGTGGGTCAGCAGGTGCTGGTGCTGCAACCCTACCTCTACCATGACCACGGCCTCTAGGTGCCAATGGTGGTCGTCCGCCACGTCCGTTAGCTCGTGTTCTCGCCATATGCGGGAGAATAGAATATGGGAAAATTTAATTTCATGATAACAAAAATCGCACGATATGAATCCAAGAAAATAAGGTTTTTCCTAAAGTTTCTGTAGCCCTCCGAGGATAGATACGGACGTCTACGTACCGATCCGCGAAAGCCTCCTAAACCGGCTCATGACTCGCGAGTCCTAATAACCTAGGCTCTGATACCAACTTGTCACGACCCAAATCCGGTCGTGATGGCGCCCAACAATCAAGCTAGGCCAGCCAGACCAACAATTACTTATCACAACGACTATCAGTCCCAAATGGACAACCCAAGAAGAATATATGAGTTTAAGAACTCCAATAATAATAATAATGAACAAAATACTAACACACCCAAAGATCCGGAGTCACAAGTATAGAGCCACTAGCAAAACCCAACAGGAATAGAGAGTACTGTATAGAAATACTCAAGTCTGAATACAAAATACAAATAACAACTGGAAATGAGAGGAGAAGCTAGGTTCTGCGAACGTAGGCAGCTACCTCAGCAACTCAATATGACACCGCAACCGCGGGAAATGCCTGTCTACTGCTCCTGAGTACCTGAGTCTGCACACAAAAGGTGCAGGGAGTAGGGGTGAGTACTAAGTACTTAGTGAGTAATAAATATATAAAGGTAGCTGAAAGTAAGAAATCCACAAAATACCACAATATGAAGCTACACTACAGTTCGAATCTCCTACAAAATAGCATCAACAGTACAATTCAACTACCACAGAGTAATTCAACCAATAAAGATGCAATGCAATGCACATAACCGCTACGGCGTGTAGCCCAATCCATTTAACATCGACGGCGCTCACTGGGGGTGTGTACAGACTCTGGAGGGGCTCCTACAGCCCAAGCGCAATACTGCTGCGGCGTGCAGCTCAATCCTCATATCAACCACTGCGGCGTGCAGCCCGATCCCATGCTCAGTCCACAATAAGCAAATAAGTCACAAAACAGTTCATTTTTTATGAAAAATACTTTAACTTTATTATATTTGTAAAAGCCGGTGACTTAGCATTTCAAAAAGGTGATTTTAATTTTCAGGACTGAGATCAGTGATTTAAGCAATTATAGCTATCACATAAATATTGTCCTCTAAGGACGCTACAGATCGGCACAAGGCCCCAAACAAGGCTTACAACCCAAATAGCATATTATTTATATCCGGGATGGACCAAGTCTCAATCCCCGGTCACAATCAATCCCGCACCTGCCACGGTGTGCGAGCCACGCCCTACTAGCGTCATAATGTGTTAAGCCGGGGTTTCGAACCCTCAGGCTACCATATACATAAACTACTCACCTCTAGCCGGTCGTAGACTCATCCGCAATGCCTTTTCCTTTGAAATTCGCTGCCTCGTGTGTAGAATCTAGTCAAATCACAATAATTATATCAAATACAGGTCAAAGAATCATAACCCATTTCAATTTACAAGAAATTCACATAAATACACTAAGTTGGTAAAATCCGACCCCGGGCCCACTGCTCGGAAAATTCTGAAATTAGTACCAACGCGACCCTCATCTCGCCACGAGTCCGTGCATATAAAATTTATCGAAATCGGAGTTCAAATGGCCTTCCAAAACTCAAAATCCCGTTTTTAATACCTAGGCCCCAATTTCATGAAGATTGATGTTAATTCTACCATAAAATGATGTTTTTGAGTCAAGAATCTTACCTCCGATGAATACCCAATGATTCCTCAGTGTTTCCTCGAGTTTTCTTCTCTCTAGGGCTCAAAATTTTGTTTTGGGGGTGTAAACCCGCGACCCCTCTGTTCTGTGATTTATTTCACTGCCAGAGCAATTTGCTCTACGCGTTCGCGTGAGCCCTCACGCGTTCGCGATGCTCAGCTTCCGGTTACCCTTCGCGAACGGGACGCCAACCACGTGTTCGCGATGCACAAACTCCCAGCCGCCCAAATTCCTTCTACGCGTTTGCGACTCCCAGTGACGCGAACGCGAAGCCTCACCCTCACACACCTATGTGAACGCGATGCCTCTTCTCGCGAACGCGATGCTTTATCCGATTGGCCTTCGCGAACGTGACACATGTCACGCGAACGCGAAGTTCTAAATGACTGGGCAGAAACCTGCAGTTTTCTGCAAATTTTGCCAAGTCCCATATGCCCGGTTGATGGTCCGAAATCATCCCGAGGCCCCCGGGACCCCAACGAAAACCACCAACATACTCCAAAACATGATACGGACTTGTTCCAATCACAAAAACACCATCCTAAACATCAAAATCACCATTTACACACGAATTCAAGCTTAAGTTTCTTCAAAACTTTCAAAACTAACATTCAATCCAAAACCCGATCAAACGATGTCCGAATGACCTGAAAATTTGCAGACATATCCAAAATCACATAACAAAGCTACAGAAATTGTCGAAATTCCATTCCGACCCTCGGATCAAAATATCACCTACCATCCGGTTTTCGCCAAAATTCAACCTTAGCCAATTCAAGCCTAAAACTACACCGGACCTCCGAATTCAATTCCGATTGCTCTCCTGAGTCGTAAATAATCCCCCGAAACTAGTCGAATCATCGGAATCCGGTTCCGAGCATTCTAACCCAATAGTCAACTCTAGGTTGACTTCCCATTTTCAAGGTTTCTTCAAACATACTATTTGCTTCATTTTCAATCCGAATCACTCCTAACTCACCCGATATACTCTAATACTAATATAAAAGCATAAGATATGTAAATTCAAGGTAACGGGGGGAAATTCCCGTAACAACGGGCCGGGTCGTTACAGAAAAGAATTCCTTTTAAAATATTTATAAATTGCTATTATGCAATTATTTTAGAATTTTTCCTATAAACTTTATGTTTTACATGCATTTAGAACCTTTTCTCGTAATATATATATTATTAAAGTTTCTCCCCCTATTGTTGAGACTCACTAAGTACAATGGATGGTACAGACGTTCTCTTTTGAGAACCTACATTGGTCTGCGGTACAACGTAGGAACCGAATTTGCAGGCGAGCAGACTACGAGTTAGGACTTCCTTCCTTTCCAGTGCTATTGGTGAGCTCCGCTTTTGTTCGTGGAGTATTCCTTAGAGTCATTTTCATTTAGCTATTACTTTGTTTATTTAGAGAACTGGCCAGGAAGTCTCATGTCTTGAGCAGTGCGTCAGTTTGTCAGTAGAGGCTTCATAGACATAGTCACTGGGTTGAGATTCAGAAGTTATTTTTTATTAACGTAGCAATAATTCAGTAGTTACTATGAATAAAATTTTGGGGTTGATTTATTTAAATATTAGAATTAATCATAAGTATTGGATAGAGTATTGCTTGTCGCATATAAAGTTTGGACTTATACTAGGTTTGATAAGTAAAGATGGTTCGCTCGGTTATCATTAGTGATTGAGTGCCATTAGAAAATGGGTCGTGACATTATCGGCCTAATTCAACCTATATTGTGTGCATTAATTGTTTGCTAACAACCTAGCATACAAATTCAAAAAACAAAATTACACATTGAATCTACATACAGAATTCGAAACTATTAGTCTGCCTACATAAAAATCATATCATATCTTACTATATTATAAGCGTGAAACCTTAGAGTATAAGTTAAAAGACCAAAATATCCTTCAAAAGTTAAACGACAGTTTTGTCCTTCAAGCGAATATTAATTCAAGAATACTTTTATGCATAATGTAAATATACATCTAATAAAGATAACAACAAAAGAACAAGTAAAAAGAAACTAAAATACAAAGAAATAATAATGTGGCTGTTCAGATGGCCATAAACTGAAATTGTTTAAAGCTTTTTATTTACTCTATTAATAAGAGGTAATGGTTGGACTGTTATAAGAAGCTTAACAGTCTCAATAAGCTGTTAAGAAAAACTGTAATGGTAAGCATGTATAATACAAAGAAGATGGACTAAACCTGTAGAGAAAAAAATTTGTTTTTATATTTTAGTTTCAATTTTGTTGTAGTAATGCTAATGCAGGCTGTAAAAATTTAACATTTCAGTTTTGTTGTTACAGTTGTAATGCAGGTTGTATATTTTCTTAATTATCTCAAAAGCACATTTTGGTTCCTTTTATCTTCCAAGTTTGTAGGAATAATTTTATAGTTTTTGTGCATTCTTTATTTCACTCTATAAAAGTGTACATCAACTATAAATTTTATAGTTTTCTTATTAATTTTATCAAGTTTCAACTTATATTATTGGTCCAAAACCCACTATAAATTTCTTAGTAGCAATGCCCTTAGTGAAATTCAATCTATCTTCACATTACTTAAATTAACAAATTTGATATATCGTTTTTTGATGAAGTCCTTTACAAATTAAAACAACTAGAAAAGATGATCTCATCAATATTTTTATTCAATTGAAAACAAAATGAAAGTCCCTAACTAATATTTAAAAGTTGGTGCAAAAATGCAATACTGTACATGAAAATGATGGATGATAAGGCATGGGGAAACAAGATTTAGCTAGCGTTTTGGACATAGATTTTGTCGAAACATAAAAAATAAATTTTTGGAGTTTTTTAAAAAATAATTTTTTTTAAAGTTGAAATTCTATTTGAACATTCATTTTATGTTTAAAAAATTGAAGTTTCATGAAATACTTTCCGTTTCAACTTCACATTTTCAAATAATAGTAAAAGATTCTTTACGTTCCGTTTGGAATTCGACCGTGACTTCTTAGTACTTTTTTTTTTGCCTTATTCACTGCATTTAACTATTTTTCATTCTATAGGTATTTCATGTCGCTATTTTTTTTTCTTTAGCTGAAGCTTGTAATTTAACACTTCTAATTTCATGATACTCATTACACACTGTAATATTATTGATTCTCATGTCTTTTAAAATTCTTTTCTGTTTATCAAAAATTAAATTGAAAAATGTGACGACCCAAAGGGTCATCACCGTATTTTTCCTTTTTTTCGCGCTTCCGAGGCTTTGAAAATCTCATTTTTAGTTGCCTCCATTTGCGAGCGCAGTCCGGATGCGAAGCCACAAAATTTTTATGTTAAAATATGTGAATTCTGTGATAATTTGAAGAATTTTGATATTAATATTGATATAGTTGACTTTGGTCATTATTTTTGAGTAAACGGACCCGGACACGTGATGTGACGATCCCGGGAGGTCCGTAGAAAAATATAGGACTCTGGCATGTGCCCGGAATCGAAATCCGAGGTCCAGAACTCCGGTAAAAGAATTTTTATGTTAAATTATTTTATGAAATTATTAAGGAAAAATGGAAATACAAATGAGTTAGAAAATATAGGTATCAGGCTCGTATTTTTTTTCCGACGCTCGGTACAGGTCTTAAATATGGGTTAAGCGCTTTCTGTGAAATTTGGTCGAAATCGGACATCGTTTGACGTGTTTCAGACCTTATTACCTAAAGTTGGAAGTTTATGAACTTTGAAACCAAAACCATGAGTTTTGAGATTTGATTCTTTGATTTTGATGTTATATTGGCGATTTGATCGCTCGACTAAGTTCGTAAGATAATATTGAGTTAGTGTGTGTGTTTGGTTGGGAGCCCCGAGGGCTCGGGAGTGATTCAGAGATGGTTCGAGGTAATTTTGCACTTGAAAACACATCAGATTTTCCTGCAATTTTGACACAGTAGTTTTGTTCTTCGTGAACGCGGCCCTAGGCTCGCGTTCACATTGCCTTAGAGTTCCCTTGCTTTGCTTTCGCGAATCTATCCTCGCGATCGCATAGTCTTAGTCCTCCTTCTTCGCGTTCGCGATTGTGTCCACGCGTTCACGAAGCTTGAGGTCGCTTCTTCATCGCGTTCGCGTGATGCCCAACGCGTTCGCGTAGAATGATCTTTTGGCACCCTATATTTTTCGTCTTCGCGTTTGCATGCCTTGTCCGCGAACGCGATGGTTGCCAACATATGTTCATTGCGAACGCGACCCTACTATCGCGAACGCATAGGGTAATTCACCCAATGATTTTGAAGTCATAAAATAGTGTTCATTACGGGATTTCTTCATTATTTTTACTCGGACTCTTCTTCTTCACCCTCCATAGGCGAATTTCAAGCTTTCCTTTCTCCATAGCTCTTTGGGTAAGTGATCTTAATTTTATTCCCTCATAATTTCTTCATCTGACACTAATTTCCTAGCCCTAAATAATGAATTCAAGGTAGAAATTAATGATTTTGGGTAGAATTAGGGCTTTGGGAATTTTGGGTGATTCAACCTCAATTTGGGGTCAAGTCTTGAAACAAATTACATATTTGAACTCGTGGGGCTATGGGTGGTTGGATTTTGGTCCGAGCCTCGAGTTTGGACCATGTGGGCCCGGTGTCGGATTTTTCTATTTTTGGAAGAATGATGGGAATTTTATTTATAGACTATGGGATTATGTTTTTGAGCTCTTATTGATACTGTTGAACTAAATTGTGACTAGATATCATTATTCGAAGTCGTATTCTAAAGGAAAAGCGGTTTTAGAGCCTTGATTTCTATTTTTGGACCAATGTAAGTGTTTGTTCTAACTTTTGCTTGAGGGATTAGGATTATGATATTATCTGCTACGTGCTAAATGAGGAGTACGGTGTATATGTATGGTACAATTATCTATGCACCGGAGTCTAGCATGACCGTGAGTCTTATATGTGTTGGATTCGGATTTAATAATACATCCTTCTTGCTTGGGTTGATAAGCATTATATATTGTGATTGGTTTGGCTTTTGGAGCTTTGGCCCGGACTAGAAATTATTACTCGAGAAATAGTTGATTAAAAGTGGAACGTGTAGCGATTAGTCCCTTGACGGGACATAAGTATTTAATGTATTCTCCCTTGCCAGGATGATTGAATTGTTAATGGTATTCCCTTACCGGAATTTTCTTGTAATCATTGTTATTCCCCTCGCACTTGAGTTGCGAACGTTGTTTGGGTGACTTTTTTGTATTATATGTTGAGGATCGGATTGCACGCCGCAATAGTATTGATGAATATTAAGGATCAGGTTTGTACGCCGCAACGGTATTGATTGTTGAGGATCGGGTTGCGCGCCGCAATGGAGTATGGACCGAGTGTATTGTGTTCGAATGTGGATATTTCCTGTGTTTTCCTTATATTTTTATTGTTCAACTTTACTTCTTTGGTGATTTCTATATTTTGACTGTAGAACCTCACAACATGTTTCCCCCTCCCCCTCCCCCCTCTTTAACTGTTTAAATTAGTGTATTTCTTATTATTGCATATATATCTGTACAGGTTATTTGTGGTAGGTCCTGTCTAGCCTCGTCACTACCTTGCCGGGGTTAGGCCAGGCACTTACCAACACATGGGTCGGTTGCGCTGATGCTACACTCTATGTATTTCTTTTACACAGATCACGATGCAGCTTTCAGACCGCAACAATATTAGATCGGGAGCAGACCTTCAGTCCAGGGACTCTTAAGGTAGGTTTGCTGACGTCCGCAGGCCCGAAGTCGCTTCCATCTTTATTCAGTTTGTTAACTCTTGTATTGAAATAGGCTGTTATAATATCTTTCAGACGGATGTATTTAGTAAATCTTAGAATGTTCGTGAGCTAGTGACACCAGATTTTGGATAGAGATATGTTTCAAACTTCGGCATTAAGATTTCATTTTATTAAACTTAAAGTCTTCGGTACTTAATTAATTATTTTTAGTATATTATATTGTTGATGTTGGTTAGAGAATGTTTAAAGTTTGGCTGGCCTAACTTCGTTAGTAGGTGCCATCACGACGTCCGATGGTGGAAAATCCGAATTGTGATAAAAAAATAAAAGATTAATAGAATATTATATTTCTCATTAAATACTAAACCCCCAAATTCCCATCATCTAACACATAATTGTGCTACATTTTATAATGCAATTATCTTCATACAATGCCAATAAATTTTTAGTCAAACTTATAGATGAAAGGACTCATAATTTTTAAACAAAGGGTACATGTACATGTTATGATTTATATACATCAATAAAATATTTCAACAACAATTATTTTTACCACAAACAACTGGCACTTATGTGTTGGTATACTGTCACGATCGTAGCTCACCAATTGTGAACACGTCATGATGACACCTAGTATTCGCGACCAGGTAAGCCTAACACCTTGCGAAATTTATAATCAAAACTAAATAACAGGGACAATATACATAATTTCCTCCTGGCACAAACACTTCAACACTTAACTTTCTGAATCTATCCCAAAGACCCGGAAAATCACGGGCAACATAGGCTAAGAGAGTCATAAGATACAACTCTAATATCTGGAAAAGTCTACAACAACTGAATACATGAAAGGGAACTGCAAACTACAAGATAGAGTAGAAGGAGACTCTTCAGTCTGCGGACGTGGCAGATATACCTCAAGTCTCCATATGTAGCACCTGGGTCACTGATGATGCGCTCGATCAGAAGTACCTGGATCTGCACATGACAAACATGTGCAAGAAGGGCATGAGTACACCACAACGGTACTCAGTAAGTGCCAAGCCTAACCTTGATTGGGTAGTGACAAGGAAAGGTCAAGGACCTACTGAGGCAAGAATATAATAATCAATATGATAATGAGAAGACAATATGTGTATAATCATAGCAGATATCCGGCAAGAAAAATAAGTAAAACAGTAATAGAGGACAAACACTATCAAAGAATAGAGGTACAAACCACAACAAAATATTTATCATTGTGGATCTTCTGGTATCCCGAGGATCTCTTGGTATCCTCAATAAATAATTTCTAGGATCTCTTAATATCCACAACAATAAATTCTGGGATCTCTTAGTATCTAGAGGATCTCCTGGTATCCTCAATAAATATTCTGGGATCTCCCGGTATCCACAATAATAATTTCTGCGATCTCTTGGTATCCAGAGGATCTCCTGGTATCCTTAATATACACTCTTTCATGTGCCAGGGATCTCTTAGTATCCTGCACTCTAAATCTTAGTATATAACATGTGCAGGGGAAACTCCCGGGATGCCGTCCCGTAGTCCCAAATTTAAATCAACCAACAACAACTCGAAATATTAAATAACTACCGAACTCATAGCAAGTAGTAGCACATTCTGGCCTAATATGTTTCATATAACGAAAACAAAGCAATTTAGGCAAATAGGCAAATATGTCCACTAAACAGGCTTCTCTTAGCTAGCACAGACTATAATAGCAATTAGGAATACGCAAATACGAAAGAGAACTCAACTCAAGCATCTTCATTTTAAGTAAAAATTCGGGTTTTCAACAATTAGCTCAAGTACGTGCTCGTCACCTCACACACAAGACATTCAATTACCAATTATATTTTAAAGGAAAAAGTCCCCCACACAAGGTTAGACAAGCCACTTACCTCGATCAAGTGCAAGTCAACCTGAAAACACGCTCTTGCAATGAGTATCCGACTCCAAATGGCTCAAATCTATTCAATTGAATTGCATTTGTAAATAATAATTAAAGTAATTTATTATACAATTAAATTCGAAGCTAATACACAAAATTATGTAAAATGACCAAAATATCCCTCGGGCCCCACATCTCAAAACCGGGTAAAATTTATGTTTCGAGAAACCTCGCATTCTCACGAGTCTAATCATACCAAGAACATCCAAATCGGACCACAAATGGCCCCTCAAATCTTTGATTCTATCCAAGAGGATTTTCTATCCTTTTCAACAAAAATTCTCAAATTAAACACTAAAACTTGCAATAGATTCGAGTTATACAACCAAAATTGAGTTAAGAGTACTTACTCCGTTGATCTCTCCAAAAATCACCCGAAAAATTGCCTTACCCATGCTCCAAATCATCAAAAATGACAAATGGGACGAAGTTTGGACTTTATTCTGCTGCCCAGATATTTGTTCTTCGCGTTCGCGTTCCTTCTCTCGCGTTCGCGAAGAACAAACTCCCAGAAATACATTTTCCAACTTTGCTCGGACAGCCTCTATTGCAACGGTCATAACCTTTTACACACAACTTCAAATGACTACTATAATATGTTTCTGGAAAGAGCTACAACTTTCATTTTTGAATCACCTCAAAATTCCTTATAGATAAAAATATATGAGCTTCCGAAGTAGGACCAGTGCGACAGAAAAATCCTTCTTCGCGAACGCGAGGCACTGTTCGCGAACGCGAAGAACAAAGTCCCCGATGGAAAATCCTTCTTCGCGAACGCGATACCCTCATCGCAAACGCAAAGAACAAAGTCTTAGAGGCCAAATTCTTCTTCGCGAACGTGATAGGACCCTCGCGAACGCGAAAAACAATACCAGATACCAGAACAGCATTTCAAAAACTTCCAAAAATGACCCGTTGGGCATCCGAAATCATCCCGAGGCCCTCGGGACCTCAACGAAAAACACCAACCTACTCCAAAATATCATACGAACTTGTTCCCATCATAAAAACATGTCCATAAACACAAAAAATCATCAAAGCACGACGGATTCAAGCCTAAGTTAAACTAAAACTTTCAAATTTCTCATTCAATAAAAAACTCGACTAAACAATGTCCGAATGACCTGAAAATTTGCGGCCATATCCAAAATCACCTAACGAAGCTATTGCAACTCTCGAAATTCCATTCCGACCCCCGGATCAGAATCTCACCTATCTACCGAAATTCGCCAAAATTCAACCTTCGCCAATTCAAGCCTATTTCTATTCCGAACTTCCAAATTTAGGTCCGGTCGCACTCCTAAGTCACAAATCATCTTCCGAAGCTAACCGAACCACCAGAATTTAATTCCGAGCCCTCTAACTCATAGGTCAATATCCAGTTGACTTTTTCAAACTATTCCTTCATTAAAGAGACTAATTGTCCCATTTCCTACTAAACTCGATCTGAATTGACTCAAATTCACCAAGTATACATATTGAAATATGATTAACCATATAACGGGGAAGACGAGATGGTAACTCACGTGATGACGGACCGGGTCATCACATATACACCTTGAGATTGACAATCTAGCGAAGGTGTTTTGAACGATTTTTCGTATATATAGCTTCTACAAAACACTACTCTCATATGACAACAATTTCTTGAAGAAGGCAAAAAATTTTAGCGGCAAAACATTTACTACCATAACCGATTTAAATTATGTGTTGTTAACATACATGTTTTTTAAAAAAGAAAAAAAGGAATCACTATCCATCAGATTATTTGATATATGATAAGAATTTCATAATCGAAATCATCAGAAATATAACTTTTGAAATTCACTTGATAGCAATTTTTTCAGCATAATAATAAAGATCGATTGAATAGGCTCATGTGCATCGGTTCAAGCTTGCATCTTTTCTCTTTAATTACTGTGCAACTCTTCTTACATTTATCATAATATTCTAAAAATATTAATACTAATTAGCATAGAATACATGTGCAATGCACATGTCCAAAAACTGGTGAGTAAAAAAGCAGAACATTTGTAAATCACTAAATTGTGCGCTACAATTTTTTAAAATAAACACTATCCCAAAGCAGAGTATTAAAACTGTACACACTTGTTTTCAAGAATACTTTTGTTATGCAAAAGTATAGTTTTGTTATACACTGTCCAGTACATCCCAAAGCAGAGTATCAAAATGAACACCGCCCCTTTTAAAATTGTACACATTAGTTTTCTACAACTGTTCCTGCGTCCCACATTGTCCGGTTCCAACATCCATCTCTACTTCTTCTCCTATTTCAATTACATGAAGGCTCAAGGGTTTTTATATATATATATATATATATATATATATATATATATATATATATATATATATATATATATATATATATATATATATATATATATATATATATATATAATATGTGACGACCTAGCCCGTCGTCACGAGAGTTACCACCCCGTTACCCCTTCAATTGTGTGTTCCATGTTTTTATATCTGTGTTAGAGTCTATTGGGTGAATTGGGATTAATTCTGGTTGAAAATAAGGCATATTGCCTTTTTGAGTGAAGCTTGTTTATGAAAAGTCAACCTGGAGTTGACTATGTGGTTAGAGGGCTCGGAATCGAATTCTGATGATTTGGTTAGTTCCGGGAGGTGATTTGTGACTTAGGGGAACGAGCGATTGAATTTGGAGGTCCGGTGTAGAAATAGGCTTGAATTGGCTAAGTTGGAATTTTGGCGGAATCTGATCGATAGGTGAGATTTTGATCCGGGAGTCGGAATGAAATTCCGACAGTTGCAGTAGCTTCGTTAGGTGATTTTGGATATGTCTGCAAATTTTCAGGTCATTCGGACGTCGTTTGGTTGGGTTTTTGATAGAATGTAAGTGTCTGAAGTTTTGGTTGAATCTTAGGCTTGAACCGGACTTAATTTGATGATTCGTGTGTTTGAGGGTATGTTTTTATGCTTGAAACAAGTTCATGTGATGATTTAGAGTGGATTCGTAATTTTGGTTGAGGTCCGGGGGGCCTCGGGATATTTTCGGAGGGTCGATCGGGTGAATTTTTAAGTTTTGGAATTGCTGGTATGATCTGCAGCAGCAGTTCCGCTTCTGCGGAGGGGGAACCGCAGAAGCGGCCCCGCAGAAGCGACCAATTGGTCGCAGAAGCTATCAGGGGCTGGTTCAGGCAATTCCGCAGAAGCGGAAGATTTCTCGCAGGGGCGGGCTCGCTTCTGCAAGAACTTGTACGCAGAAGCGGGGTTAGGCGTCTAGGAGAATATTGCAGAAGCGGAGAGTCCACCGCAGAAGCGGTCTCGCAGGTGCGAGCAATTGGCTACCGAAGCGGTCCTCGCCAGTTATTGAATTATTGTAGAAGCGATGATTAACCGCAGAAGCGGTCTCGCTTAAGCGAGAAAGTATCCGCAGAAGTGGAAAAACGTTAGTGATTAAAGAAACAGAAGGGTTCGAATTTCAGAAGTTATATCTCATTTGGGCCTTTGATCTAAGAGGCGATTTAGGCGATTTTGAGGAGAAAATCGAGGGGATTGATCAGGTAAGCATTCATGGACTCAACTTATGTTATTATATTGTTAAATCATGGAGTTAACACCTGAAAATGGGTGATTGGAGGTGTATTAATGGAGGACTTTTGGTCTAAGCCTGGGTTATGGTAAATCACTGATTTGAATGGGCAAATGGAGTTCGATTTTGATAAACTTTATATGTATGGACTCGTGGCGAGATAAGGAATCTGAAAATGTGATTTTTGTCATTTTTTGAGAAGCGGTCCCAGGGGTCGGGTTTTGGAAATTCGTGGTTTTTGGTGTAATTCGAGTTATTTGATTGGGTTATGTTCATTTAGCCTATTTTGATATATTTTTATTGATTTTGATCAAATTTGGCATCTGAGGAGGTTGATTTGCGAGGCAAGCGCAAAGCGAGCTATGACTTTTACCGATTCGAGGTGAGTGGTGGTAATAAATGATGTATTGAGGGTTTGAAAACCCGTATTTGCACTATTCAGTGCTATGCTGAGATAAAGCACGCGTCATGTGATGAGCGTGGTGGTATTGTGACTGGGGAGGTCCGTCTCGATTGATAGTTTACTGTGCATAATGACTGAGATTGGGCTTATATCTGTATATTTGGGCTAGTAGCCATGTTTGGGGCCTTGTGCCGATCTGTAGAATATTAGGGAAGCCTGTAGAGCTAAATGACCCCTATATCATGTTGAACACATACTCTCAGCCATATTCATAGCTGTATAGCATAACACGAACTAGTACTAGATGTGTACTCTGAGTGAGACTACCTGGGGTTGAATACCCTGTCCTAGCTGAGTGAGCCCGAGAGGCCGAGTCTATATTGACTGAGAGGGGTCGAGGACCCATTGTGAGGTATTGATATATATAACGGATCGGGTTGCACGCCGCAACAGTATATACATATACATATATTGGATCGAACTGCACGTCGTATATATATGTATATGGTTTGGACTACACGCCGTAGTAATATATATGTGGATCGGCCTGCACGCCGCAGTATCATAGCGCTTCGGCTGAAGGAGCCCCTCCGGAGTCTGCACACACCCCCAGTGAGCGTACTATATATTATTGGATCGAGCTGCGCGCCACAGCAGTATATCTATTATATTGGATCGGGCTGCATGATTCACGTCCAAGCACCGGTCGTAGTCAATATCACCTGGTCTAATAAGTCCAGAATCGATCCCACAGAGAATTAACCTACCAATTGCAACTTTCACAACCCAAGAACACTTCCGAATCAAGTTCCCAAAATTTCGAATATATTTTTGTGTTATTTTCGAATAACTACTTTGCAAGAATTAAAAGATTGAAAAGAAAGAATTGAATATTGGGTAAATAATATGGAGAAGGACTAAGGTATTGATTTCCCCTATTGATGGAATCCCTTCTGTTTATGCTCATATAAATTGTCAATATATTCTATCAATCATGAACGCTATTTCTACCGTAACCCTCTCCCGAGCAATTACAATAATTTACTAGTGATCTATCCCGAGCTACCCTAGCTAGCTTTAATTTCAATAGTTCACTTTAGATTGCACCCAAGACTTCGTTATTCCTAATCCCGTCTTTATGCCTAAAGTTATAGATTCCTCCAATAACCTAGGTGTGGTGTTGTTCAACAATATACCTAAATATGCACTCTTTTCCAAGTTATGCACACTAAATAGGCACAACTAATCGGGACGTCTACCAATTAACTACAACAAGAATGAAGTTGAACAAATAGAAATCTAGCTAACAATTTGTAATCACATAAACGAGAAGTTCATCACTCAATAGGTTCCATCAAAATCTTAGATAAGGATTTAGCTACACATGCTCAAAGAAACAAGAATAATAATTGAATTCATAATAATAATTGATATAAAAGAAAAGAATAGGTTGAGAAAGTTCTCTCTTACTAATTATCTTGCAAAAGTAGTCAAAAATACAATGCTTCCCTCTTTTGGGCGAACTAGAGGTTTATATAGAGGTTTTAGGGCTTAAAAACTGAATTTGTACAAAACTAGGAATAATATTTGCGGTGCCTTCCGCAGTTCGTCCGCGGTCGCGGACGAACCGCAAACAGAACAGTTCTCTGATTCTTCCAAAAGTTCCGCGAGCTTGTTTTTCCGCGGTTCATCCGCGGTCGCGAGTGAACCGCGGATGAACAGTACTCTGGATTTCTTCTTCAATTTTTCAAGCTAACTTCACTTCAACTCTTCACTTGGCCTTTTCATCATCTTGTGACTCCAAAATAGCTCATTTAGCATCCAATGGCTCATGTGTACCTATAACACACCAATAAACACTAATCAAAGCATTTTGTCATCATAAACAATATCAATTCAACAACAAAGTTTGATTATTTAGGGCAAAATTATAGTCAAATTCACCTATTATCAATACCCCACACTTAAACCTTTGCTCGTCCTCGAGCAACCTTAATCATACTTTAGGCCAATTTTATTTATGTCTCCCCCAAAATATGTCACAAAAGCTATCTTTCATGATTAACCTAAGATATGCACAATCTTTACCTAACCGTAAAGTCTCATGTTAGCGCATTATTGCTTACTCTAGTTATTATCAAAAACTTGCAAATTTATCATTTTCATCTTAAGTTAGACACCCTCACATAATTTATCAAGAGAAGTTCCCACACATAAACAATTTAGAACATGGAACTTATAAATATCGAAAAAATTCACTCACTCTCAACAAAGAACATTCATATGTATACAGACACACCATAGGCTTGCCCCTAGTGTAATACTCCACTAATCGAGTTATTCAATCATAGATCAAGAGGTCTTTAAGGGTTGTAATGTTGGATACGGGACGGGTAGGATACTTTTGGTTATAGTGACTAACCTCCCTAAGCACTTTTCTTTTCCTTTTTACAACTTCCCTTTTTTTTGTTTTCTTACTTATGTCTCCCCTAAACATTCCTTCACCTTTATTTACTTTTAACCCCCCCCCCCCCTTTTGTTGGTGTAACTGACTTTCTAATTTTCATATATACATTGATATAGCTCTTTTTCTCAAAATAATTTTTTTTCTCATTGCTTTGCAACACATTTACATTATTTTGGCTAGTTCACTATTTTCTACCATTCATTCTTGATTTTCCCTTTTTCAATTTCCCTTCACCCCACACTTAGACTTTTGCATATTTATTACAACACAAGTGCTTCTAGGAGGTAAAGTAGAACAATGTAAGATTTCAATTTTTCATGAACATTCAAGGGTTATCAAAGAATAGGCTTTAAGCTCGAAAGGGTTAACTAGGATATTATGTACGGGTGAATTCATGTCTATTGATTTATGGGGTTACACAAAGAAATGCCTCTATCATCTCTACAATCAAACAACTTCTATTTCGCTTTACAAACACACGGGGCAAGTTCTAGGTATCATGTAAAACATATAATGTAAGTAAAATCTCACACACACATAGCATGCAACTCATTTAGAATCCGGTTCATCTACAAAGTCCTATCAATGTTCAAGCAAGCTTTATTGTGCAATTTTAAGGCATATTTAGAATCTACAGTCAAGCTTAGATAATACATTCTCAAGTTCAATTAAGCTTTGCTAATGTGAATACTTGGGGTTACATGTTACCCTTTGCCCTCTAATCCTAAAAACGAAAAATCTACCTAACCCGGTTCAATAAAAACCCTTGGAAAAGAACCGTGGTCAAAAGAAAAACCAAGGGGGAGATGATACACTACCTAGAAAAAGAAAATAAAAGAAAGAAAAATTCCTACGTGGACTACTTCCCTCAAGAGTACTTGTCCTAAATAGTCCGTCATCACGAAGGGTCCTCTACTCATATTTTTGGATTTTTCAAATTTTCTGATTTTTTTGTGTTTTTATTCCGACTTGGACCCTTAAGAAACCCGTCGCCAAGTGTCCATCATGGGGCCAAGCCAGCTATTATTATTTACAACTACAACTACTATGTACAACATATACAAGATAAGTCACCCACCCCACACTTAAAATCATGTCATGTCCTCATGACATAATAATAAAAATATAGCTCAAGAGGGGCGAGAAAACTTACCTGTGACTCACTCGGAGTCGGAGACGGTGGAGGGGTCGACGTGACATGCTCGTCTAAGTGCTTGGAACCATGCCATGAATCTGCTTTCCAATCGAGCTTGCCTATGTGACATCGCGTCTAGGTGCGCGTGTAGGCCATCTACGGAGGTTTGTAAGTCCGCAACCTCCTCCTCCATGGACCTAATCATAGGTCTGGCAGATTCGGACCTAGACATACTTGCTCCATGGTGAGCGTGCCTGGATGGTCCGGCTGAGTCAGTGGAATGCCTGGCCCGGGCAACCGGCACAGGGTCAACCTCAGCATCCAAGTCAATTGGGTCATTAGCTCGGCCCACCCGGATTTGAGAAGCTCTGAATGGAGCTTTTGGAGGGAGATCACCATCCGTGGCAAGGACCGGAGTCCGATGGACGAGACATAGTGTAGTGACGAGAGATGGGTAATAGAAACCCTTGGCTTTGAGGGGTCCCATCAACACCATCTCGTCACTAATCGAGCGGGCGATGTCCACGTCCCGCTGTGTGATAAAACACCATGTTAGAAGTGCCCTATTAAAGTTTACGTCGGTGGTGTTGCTGGACGGAAAGAGCCGGTTACATATGATTGAAAACCAACATTTAGCAGTGTGTGTAAAGCAGTTAGAGTGGAGTGTTTTGTTTCTTATGCAAACAGGGATGCCATCAACACATAAGGCCTGAATTAGCATGTCCCATGTGACACCAGGCCTATCGTGGTAGTAGTCCACGTCACTAGTATGATTTGGCAGTCTAAGAGCCTGCCTAATAGCATGTGCATGGGCGTAGACGTACTTACCTCGGACGAATACCCTCCTTGCCATCCCGTAGGGAGCATTTGCATAAAACTCCCTAACCAACATCTTGTTCACGAGGGCCGATGCGCCAAATAGGAACTCCATTTCACGATGGCGAATTTCATCATATATCTCGGGATTTTTATACCGAAGGGCTAACCTGTCAATTTCAACTTCTTGGAGCCGGGACTTAGCCGCCTTGGCGTAGAATTCAGCTTCCGCCTCCTCGCTGGCGAACCTCGACTTGTCATATGTTGGTTGCCTAAACGAGCTAGCTCCCTGCCTTGATCTTTTAGGGGCCATGATCATGCACAAAAGAGAACAACCAAAAATTTGCATAATGTTATAACATCGGTTGGCTACTCAGACTTCACCATTCGTGGATTACCACAATCGTCTCATTAGTGCTATCATCCCATAACTCCTATACTTAACCACTTATCTAACAATTTCACCAATTCACCTCAAGCACCCCACACTTATTTATTTTGGCAATCTAACATGAGCCAATTAAACCTAAACCATCTCTAATCATATACAACAACAACAACTCACTAGTTGGGCAATATCTCCCCTAAAGTTCAATAACCAAATACTACAACAACAAATGTCCACCTTGGCCAACCACACATCCATTATATTAACCAACACATTGGGTCTCCAAAATAACAAAATTAACATTATTAACTGAATTGGAGACCCAACAACACAATCTCTACCATAATTCACGCAATACCAACAAGGTTCCAAAAAATCATATAACATTCTACTACACAAACCAACTAATATATATGGATTCTACTAATACTAGCAATATATAATACATATTTTACAAGTTAAACTATAATTAACAAATTAAATCTACCAAACTAATAATAAAAATTAAAGAACTAAAAGAAGAAAGAAATAAAAACAAAAGGAGAAGACTTAGTATGGAGTGTAGTAGAAGAATATGAAAGTAGAGGGATTCTTTGGAGAAGAATAGAGGAGAGATTGTAGAGAGAAGTAGGAGAAAATTTAGAGAGAGAGGGAGTTTTAGGGAGGGTTGGCGGTTGAAGTTTGAAGAATGGGGGGGGGGGTTTGTTATGTTTAGGGTTATTAAAGAGGGGAGGGAAAAGACTGGAATTAAAAAAAAAATTATTTTCTGCCGACCACGGAACTGATCGTGGTCGTTTGCGGTCATGGACGAACCGCGAACAGTCAACTTCATAGAGGGCCTTTTTCCGCGGTTCGTCCGCGACCGCGAATGAACCGCGAACAGAGGCCTTCTCTGAATATTTCTGTTCGCTGGCAGAATTTTTTTTTTTTAATATAGACTAACTATAATGAGTTTACTTACAACAAATTCGTGGGTTGCCTCCCACGTAGCGCCTGATTTAACGTCACGGAACAACTCATCTTAGCGCATTTTAAGGCTCGCTAGACCTTTGAGGTTCTTCTAACCGTAGTTCCACTTTGTCCTCGATGTCATCCATGCCAACATAAAGTTTCAACCGTTGTCCATTTACCTTGAATATGCATGAACCATTAATGGTTTGAATTTCTATAGCGCCCGAATATAATGCCTCAATTACCCGAAAGGGTCCTGACCACCTTGATTTTAATTTGCCCGGGAATAACCGTAATCTCGAATTGTATAACAGTACCTTGTTCCCGGTTTTGAAGTTGCGCTCAATGATATTCTGGTCGTGAATCCGCTTCATCTGCTCTTTATACAGTCTAGTTCTCTCAAAGGCTAGATACCGAAATTCTTCCAACTCGTGCAACCCGGTCATTCTAGATTTCCCCGCTTCATCCCAGCTGAGATTCAATTGCTTCAGTGCTCACCATGCTTTGTGCTCTAGTTTCACAGGTAGGTGACAAGCTTTCCCAAACACCAATTTATATGGTGACATGCCTATTGGTGTCTTGAATGCTGTCCTGTAGGCCCATAATGCATCATCAAGCTTCCTGGACCAGTCGGTCCTCGTGGAGTTCACTATTTTTGTTAATACACTCTTTATCTCCCTATTGGAGACCTCAACTTGCCCGCTGGTCTGCGGGTGATACGGAGTGGAAACTCGGTGTTTCACATCATATTTGGCCAATAATTTCTCAAACGCCTGGATGCAAAAGTGTGTGCCCCCATCATTGATGATAGCCCTTGGAGTCCTGAACCGGGTGAAAATATTCTTCTTCAGAAATACCACCACCACCTTAGCATCATTGGTGGGTAATGCTATAGCTTTCACCTATTTGGAGACATAGTCTACCATAACAAGTATGTACTTATTGCCGTATGAGCTGACAAAGGGCCCCATGAAGTCTATTCCCAAGACGTCAAACACTTCTATTTGCTGGATTGGGTTCATTGGCATTTCATGACGCCGGGAGATGTTCCCGATGCGTTGACATTCATCACAACCCTTCACCCACAAGTGCGTATCTTTAAACACTGTTGGCCAATAGAACCCGGCCTCGAGTATCTTGGCGGCTGTTCGCACTCCTCCAAAGTGACCACCATATGTTGAAGCGTGACATGCCTGCAAAACAGAATATTGTTCTATCTTGGGGACGCATCTCCGGATCATGTTATCGAGACATATCCTAAACAAATAGGGTTCATCCCAATAATAAAGCTGACTTTCACGAAAAAATCTTTTCCTCCGGACCGACGAGAGGTCGTGAGAAACAATACCGCTGGCCAAGTAATGGTAATTTGCATAATCTACATACCATGGCGCTTCAAGGAGAGTGGTGGTGAGCAGCTGCTCATTTGGAAAGGATTCCAGAATTTCCCTACTCTCTTTGACAATTTTAGCTCCTTTAAGTCGTGACAAATGATCAGCGACTTGATTTTTGGTGCCCTTTCTATCACGTATTTCAAGGTCGAACTCTTGGAGAAGCAGCACTCAAAGAATTAGGCACGGCTTAGAGTCCTTTTTATCAATTAAGTATCTTAAAGCTGCATGGTCAGTGTATACAATTACCTTGGATCCTATGAGATAGGACCGGAATTTGTCAAACGCGAACACGACCGCAAGCATCTCCTTTTCCGTCATTGTGTAGTTTAGATGTGCTCCACTCAAGGTCCTACTAGCATAGTAGATTGGGTGCATCAGCTTGTCTTTCCTTTGGCCAAGCACTGGCCCCACTGCATAGTAACTTGCATCGCACATTAGCTCAAACGGTTGCTCCCAGTCGGGAGCAATGATGATGGGTGGTGTGACCAACCTCTTCTTCATATCATCAAAAGCAATTCTGCATTCATCAGAAAAAACAAAGGGGTGATCTTTTTCAAGTAACTTACAAAGAGGTTTTGATATATTGGAGAAGTCTTTGATGAACCTCCGGTAAAAACCGGCATGTCCAAGAAAGCTTCTAATGGCCTTGATGGATGTTGGTGGAGGCAACTTTGCAATGATATCAACTTTAGCTCGGTCTACCTCAATACCTTTGCTTGAAACCCGGTGCCCCAATACTATAACTTCTTGTAGCATAAAATGGCACTTCTCCCAGTTTAGCACTAAGTTTGTCTCCATGCACCGTTTCAGCACTCTTGTCGGATTGACAAGGCATTCATCGAATGAATTCCCTACCACTGAGAAATCATCCATGAACACCTCCATAATGTCTTCCACCATGTCGGTGAAAATAGCCATCATGCACCTTTGGAATGTGGCAGGTGCATTGCATAGTCCGAATGGCATCCTCCTAAAGGCAAAAATGCCATATGGGCATGTGAAGGAGGTCTTCTCTCTATCCTCGAGGGCTATGGAGATTTGATTGTACCGCGAGTATCCATCCAGAAAGCAAAAGTGTGACGTCCCTGCGAACCTGTCAAGCATCTGATCAATGAAGGGAAGTGGGAAGTGGTCTTTGCGGGTGGCTAGATTCAGCTTCCTGTAGTCCATGCATATTCTCCATCCGGTGACGGTTCTAGTTGAGATCAACTCATTATTCTCGTTTTTCGCCACCGTTATGCCACCTTTCTTTGGCACACATTGAATTGGGCTAATCCAGCTACTATGAGAGATTGGGAAAATGATTCCCGCGTCTAGCCACTTGATTACCGCTTTCTTCACCACTTCCTTCATGTTTGGGTTCAGCCTTCTTTGATGTTCCCTGGAAGGTTTGTGCCCCTCTTCTCGGAGAATCTTGTGCATGCAGTATGCAAGGCTGATCCCCTTTATGTTTGTCATGGTCCACCCAATAGCGGTCTTGCATTCTTTTAGTACCTGTATAAGCTTTTGAGCCTGCACATCTAACAAACTAGATGAGATAATAACAGGTAAAGTGGAGTTAGGACCTAAAATTTCATACCTGAGATGAGATGGTAGTGGTTTAAGCTCCATCTTTGGTGGCTCTTATATGGATGGCTTTGCCGGAGGGGTCTCTCTTTTATAAATGTAGAGGCTCGAATTCAAGCTCTCTCTCCTAAAACACCATGCCTTCTAGAGATCGTACCAATTATGCTAGACTTTCACCATTTACTTCTTCTAAGTTTATTAGGCATGCTTGAAGTGGATCTTTAATGGTCAACTCTGCATCGTCTGTCTCCACTATCACATCAACCGCATCAATAAGAGAGTAATTCACGAACTCACTAGGGCGCCTCATGGAAATTTTCACATTGAATATGATCTTCTCGTCATTAAACATCATCTTGAGTTCCCCAGTCTCACAATCAATCAAAGCTCTCCCGGTGGCTAGGAATGGTCTTCCTAAGATTATAGGAATTTCCTCGTCCACCTTGCAGTCAAGAATCACAAAATCGGCGGGAAACACAAACTTCCCCACCTGGATAAGCACATCATCTAATATACCAAATGGACGCTTAACCGTCCTGTCAGCAAGCTGTAATAACATGGAGGTAGGCCTGGCTCTCCCAATGCCTAGCCTCTTATATATCACCGAGGGCATGAGATTAATGCTCGCCCCCAAATCATATAATGCCTTTGCAAAGGCATAATTTCCTATAGTGCATGGAATGGTGAAGCTACCTAGATCAGATAGCTTCTCAGCAATGGGTCTAGAGACCACTGCACTACAAGTCTGAGTAAGAGTCACGGTGGCCAAGTCTTGGAAATCAAATTTCCGCGACATCAAGTCTTTCATCATCTTAGCATACCCGGGCATTTCTTTCAAAGCTTCAATTAAAGGAATGTTTACCTGGATTTGCTTGAGCATATCAAAGAACTTTTTGTATTGCTCTTCTTTCTAGTGCTTGGCCAACCTTTGGGGGAATGGTGGTGGAGGCCTCTTCTTCCCAATCACTTGGGATTTTTCTTTTTCTATCACTCTCTCTTCAACCTGCTGCTCTACCTGTTCAGCTACTTTCTCCGTTCCCTGCTGCACATCTTTATTTTCAGCAACTGGCTGGACTGTAACTTCTATCAACCCGGTGGACTCATCTAGTTCAATGGGCATTGGAGTGAATGTCTCAACCTGTGTCTTGCTTCTCTCTCCTTTCTGCTCGGCATTAAGATCTCTACCACTTCTCAAAGTCACTTCCATCAGCTGCTTTGGGACTTGATCTTTTGGGTTTGTTTGTGTATCTGCAGGCAATGTCCCTTGAGGATGATTGTTAAGAGACATAGCAATCTGACCCACCTGTACTTCAATATTCTTGATGGCGGCATCATGTGCATCTATCCTCTCATTTGTTTTGGCATTTGACCCAATTACCTGCTGCATCATAGCTTCCAACCTTGCAAACCCATCGTCATGTCTACCCCCATGTGGTGGTGGAGGTGGATGATATCCCTGCTGCTGATTGCCGAAATTCTGAGGTCTAGGATATGGAGCCATGTTGTGTGGTGGCCTCGTACCTGCTGCATTGAATTGTGGCTGGGGAGGTCTGTATTGCATTGGAGCCTGTTGGCCCCAGTTTTGATTACCTTGTCGCTGTCCTCCATAGTTAGCCACATAGTTCATATCTTCATGCTGATGATGATGTTCTTGGTCCGCAGCCCATGGATTACCTATGGGTTGGCTAATGCAAGATGTGCATAAACCACTATTGGTAGTGTCTACAATGTGAACCTGCTTCTTGACCCCAGATTCTTCCACCTTCTTCGTTAGGATGCTCATTTGTGTCAATAAGGTTGCCATGTTCTCCTCCATAGTTTTGGATGGATTCAGAGGTACAGAGTGTGCCACTGGAGTGATAGGAGCATTCCTAGTCGTCCACCCGGAATTTTGAGCCATCTTGTCTAGCAAATTTTGGCCCTCTCTCCAAGTCTTGCTCAGAAAAGCCCCACTTGCTGAAGCATCTACAATATTCTTCATACTATCTGAAAGCCCCATGTAGAACCTTTGACCCAACATCTGCTCAGGAATCCCATGGTGAGGACACATAACAAGCATACCCTTGAATCTGCCCCAAGTTTCATGTAATGTCTCCATTGGTTTCTGGTTGAAGCTCACAATCTCATCAATTTGTTGAGCTGTCTTGTTAGGTGGATGAAACTTGTTGTGGAATTGTTTGACTAACTCATCCCAAGTTGCAATAGAGTTTATGGGGAGTGAGTTTAGCCATACCTGTGCAGCCCCTGTAACTGAGAATGGAAAGAGTAATAGTCTGATGGCTTTCGAAGTCACATTCGGTTGCCTCTGTGTCTTGCATATTGAGAGAAAGTTCTTCAGGTGTTGCTGTGGATCTTCAACCTGAGACCCAGAGAATAATCCCTTGTTTTGCAACAAGTGTAGCATGTTGTTAGTAATCTAGAAAGACTCGGCTTGAATCGCTGGCACAACGATGGCAGCTACCAAATTATCCGTTGTAGGTTGTGCCCAGTCAAATAGTGCACCTTCTTGTGCCTCCTGCACCTCTTGCACGGCTTGCTGGTTTTGAGCGTTCATGTCACCCATGTCGAAGTCTAGTTTGATTGGTTGTTGAGATAGTTGAATTTGTTTGATGGCTTTGTTACGTGCCCGGAAAGTTTGCTCGGGGTCTGAGAGTCCTTCAATTAGTTCTCCAGTCCTTGCAGATTTTCTAGGCATGCACCTGAATACCCAAATCAACAAACGTCGAAATATTCAATGTAGAGTGTAGAAAGAACCTGAATACACAAGAATCTTGAAGTTCTGTCAATGGCAATTGATAATTCTGTTAATTCCCCAGCAACGGCGCCAAAATTGATTCACGTCCAAGTAACGGTCGTAGTCAATATAACCTGGTCTAATAAGTCCAAAATTGATCCCACAGAGAATGAACCTACCAATTGCCACTTTCACAACCCAAGAACACTTCCTAATCAAGTTCCCAAAATTTCGAATATATTTTTGTTTGATTTTCGAATAACTACTTTGCAAGAATTAAAAGATTGAAAAGAAAGAATTGAATATTGGGTAAATAATATGGAGAAAGACTAAGGTATTGATTTCCCTTATTGATGGAATCCATTCTGTTTATGCTCATACAAATTGTCAATATATTCTATCAATCATGAACACTATATGTATCGTAACCCTTTCCCGAGCAATTACAATAATTTACTAGTGCACTCTCCCGAGCTACCCTAGCTAGCTTTAATTTGAATAGTTCACTTTAGATTGCACCCAAGACTTCGTTATTCCTAATCCCGTCTTTACGCCTAAAGTTATAGATTCCTCCAATAACCTAGGTGTGGTGTTGTTCAACAATATACCTAAATATGCACTCTTTTCCAAGTTATGCACACTAAATAGGCACGGCTAATTGGGGATCCTACCAATTAACTACAACAAGAACGAAGTTGAACAAATAGAAATCTAGTTCACAATTTGTAATCACATAAACGAGAAGTTCATCACTCAATAGGTTTCATCAAAACCTTAGATAAGGATTTAGCTACTCATGCTCAAAGAAACAAGAATAATAATTGAATTCATAAATAAATAATTGATATAAAAGAAAAGAATAGGTTGGGAGAGTTCTCTATTACTAATTATCTTGCAAAAGTAGTCAAAAATACAATGTTTGCCTCTTTTGGGTGAACTATAGGTTTATATAGAGGTTTTAGGGCTTAAAAGTTGAATTTGTACAAAACTAGGAATAAAATTGCGGCGCCTTCCGCGATTCATCTGCGGTCACGGATGAACCGCGAACTGAATAGTTCTCTGATTCTCCAAAAAGTTCTACGAGCTTGTTTTTCCGCGGTTCATCCGTGGTCGCGAGTGAATCGCGGATGAACAGTCCTCCGGATTTCTTTCAATTTTTCAAGATAACTTCACTTCAACTCTTCACTTGACCTTTTCATCATCTTGTGACTCCAAAATAGCTCCTTTAGTATTAGATGGCTCATGTGTACCTATAACGCACCAATAAATACTAATCAAAGCATTTTGGCATCATAAACAATATCAATTCAACAACATAGTATGATTATTTAGGGCATAATTATAGTCAAATTCACCTATTATCACTGCACGCCGCAGCACTATATAGCAGTATATCTATATATTGGATCGGGCTGCACGTCGCAACACTATACATATTGGATCGGGCTGCACGCCGCAACATTAGATATATATATACATATATATTGGATCGGGCTGCATGCTGCAGCAGTATGAGGGAGGATCGGGTTGCACGCCGCATCAGGACTAGATCAGTGTTGGATCAGTGTGAGACATTAGTGGACTGGAATTGGACTTATCATTGTAGAGATGACTTACATGTATGGTTTTTTTTAGAACTGTTTAGTGATAGTACATGTGTTCTTACTTTCAGTTATTACTTATTATTGTTACTCACCGAGTTAAAAGATACTCACCCCACTCCCTGCACTTTATGTGCAGATACAAGTGTTCAGGAGGGCAGTTGAGCTATCCGCAGCTGCTATTTCACTATTATTCGAGGAGACATCGAGGTAGCTGCCGGCGTCCGCAGGACCCGACCTCTCTCCTTTCTTCCTTTTAGGTTTTTGTTACTCTATCTAGATATAAATTGTATAGGGTATTTTCCTTCTGTTAGAGGCTCAGACTTGTGACACCGGATTCGTTGGGCTGTACTTTATGTATTTTGTTTCTGCATTTGTTGTTTATATTATGAATATAGACTATTAACTCTAATGGATCATTATTAATTAATAATTTACTGGTTATCTGGAAAACATGGTTGGGCTTCCCTAGCAATGTGTTGGGCGTCGTCACGATCGGGGTTTGGGTCGTGACAAGTTCGTATCAGAACATAGGTTAATAGGTCTCGCGAGTCATGAGCCGGTTTAGTAGTGTCTCGCGTATCAGTACAGAGACATCTGCACTTATCCTCGGGAGGCTGCATAACCTTTTAGAAAAGTTTCAAATTCTTGAAATTCTTTTCGTGCGATTTTGTTGATCTGAAACTGAACTTTGATATTCTATTCTCTCATATATGGCGAGGACTCGTGCTATAGGACGAGGAGGACGACCACCATTGCCACATACTAGAGGTTGTGGACGCAGCCGTGGTAGGGGTAGGGCAGTTGAGGCAGTGCCAGTTGACCAACCCGCTGTCCCCATTCCAGACCAGCCTCCAGTTGGAGAGGTCCCAGCAGCACCTGTTCAGGCACCAGTTGTGCCTATTGTGATTCCGGGTCTACAAGAGACCCTAGCTCAGATATTGACGGTTTGCATTGGCCTAGCTCAGGTAGTTTTAGCCTCCACTGCAGCAGCTACATCCGGGACCAGGGGTGGTCATCAGACCCCCACAACTCGCACTCAAAGTAGGGAGTGCATGGAGTTCAGACACCTGAGGTTCCACCAGTCCAGCCAGTGGCCCCAATACAGCCAGCTATTCAGATTCAGGGGGACAGGGTCCCAGTGATGCCCGATGAATAGTAGCGTCATCTCGATAGGTTCAGTAGACTTTCTCCTCCTATATTCAGTTGTACTCCGGGTGAGGATGCCCAAGGTTTTCTGGACAAAAGCCGTTGGATGCTCCGTACAGCAGGGATTTTGGAGTCTAGCGGTGTATCCTTTACTACCTTCCAGTTTTAGAGAGCAGCCTTCGCTTGGTGGGAGGCTTATGACCTCCGTAGGCCGGCAGGTGCAGCACCGTTTTCATGGCAAGAGTTCTCCACTATTTTCTTGGAGAAGTGGATACCTCGATCTCAAAGAGAGGAGTTGCGCAGGAAGTTTGAGTGGCTTCGCCAGGGGGACATGACCGTGTCAGAGTATGAGGTTAGATTTACAAAGTTATCTAGATATGCATCGTGTTTGGTTCCTACTGATCAGGAGAGGATCAGGCACTTTGTTGATGGGCTTATTTATCCTATCCGTATTTTGATGACCCGAGTGAGGGTTCTGAGTCTCTCATTTGAGGATGTTATTGATATTGCTCGCGACAATGTGACAGGATATCGCAGAGAGCAAGAGGAGAGGGAGGCCAAGAGGCCTCGAGGATCAGCTAGTTCTAGTGGCACTCAAACTAAAGGCCAGAGTCAGCAGAGCCGAGGTCGCTCTTTTAGATCTTCACAGCCAGCCCTCTCAGAGTATCGTGGATCGTCTTCTGGCCGAGGTTATCAGTGTTCTCACCAGGGCTAGCCATCTCTCAGCGCTCTACCAGAATAGAGTTCATCACAAGCTCCATCTGTTCAGGGTTCTTCCTGTCCTAGTTATTCTGCAGGACACTCTAGTGTGAGGGGTTCTCATCAGTCCTAGCCCCCAGCACCTGGGAGTTTCTTTGAGTGCGGAGAGTTTGGGCACATTCGTAGAGAGTGTCCCCGTTTTGTATCCAGGCCATATCAGCAGAGGGGACAATACTCATGTCTGGTCCATCTACTTCAGCACCCGCCCCCAGGCTAGGGGTGAGGGTCAAGCAGCCAGGGGTCGCCCTCGAGAGGGAGGCTGATTAGGTGGCCAGACTCATTGCTATGCTCTTCAGGGTCGTTTAGATGCGATTTTTTCATATGCTATTATTATAGGTATTATTTTAGTCTGCCACATGGATGCCTCAGTTTTGTTCGATCCCGGTTCCACTTATTCTTATCTATCTATATATTTTGCTCCTCATTTGGGCACGACCCGAGGGTGTCTTGAGTTTCCCGTGCATGTATCTGCCCCGGTTGGTGATACCATTATTGTGGACCAAATGTGTCGGTCCTGTCTTGTCATTATTGGGGGTCTGGAAACACGAGTAGACATGTTGCTTTTGAGAATGATCAATTTTGATGTTATCTTAGACATGGATTGGCTATCTTCATGTCACGCTATTCTGGACTGTCATGCCAAGACAGTCACATTGGCTATGTCGGGTATTCCAAGGATCGAGTGGCGAGGCATGACTGATTATGTACCCAGTAGAGTAATATCTTTCCTCAAGGCCTAACGGATGGTTGGGAAGGGATGTCTTTCCTATTTAGCATTTATGCGGGACGTTGGAGCCGAGACTCCCAGTATTGATTCTGTTCCCGTTGTGCTGGACTTTCTTGCTGTATTTCCCTCAGACCTGCCGGGCATACCGCCGGACAGGGGCATCGACTTTGGGATTGACTTGGTGCCAGGCATTCGGCCTATTTCTATTCCTCCTTATCATATGGTACCAGCTGAGTTGAAAAAATTGAAGGAGCAGCTGCAGGAAGTCCTAGATAAGAGGTTCATTCGGCCGAGTGTGTCACCGTGGGGTGCACCTGTATTGTTTGTTAAGAAGAAGGATGGCTCGATGAGGATGTGTATTGACTATAGGTAGCTGAACAAAGTAACAGTGAAGAACAAGTATCCTCTGCCTCTCATTGATGATTTATTTGATCGGCTCTAGGGAGCTAGGGTATTCTCGAAGATTGATCTTCATTCAGGCTATCACCAGCTGAAGATTAGAGATTCTGATATTATGAAGACAACCTTCAGAACGAGATATGGGCACTATGAGTTTCTTGTGATGTCTTTTGGGCTGACCAATGCACCAGCCGCGTTCATGTATTTTATGAACATCGTGTTCAGGCCATATTTGGACTCCTTCATGATCGTGTTCATAGATGATATCCTAGTGTACTCCCGTAGCCAGGAGGAGCATGCTCAGCATCTTAGAGTTGTATTATAGAGGTTGCGGGAGGAGAAGTTGTATGCCAAGTTCTCCAAGTGTGAGTTCGGGCTCGAGTCCGTGGCATTCTTGGGGCACGTGGTGTCCAGTGATGGTATTCAGGTAGATCCGAAGAAGATAAAGGTGGTGCAGAGTTGGTCCAGACCGACCTCAGCTATTGAGATTCGTAGCTTCCTCGGATTGGCAGGGTATTATCGCCGATTTGTTCGGGGATTCTCTTCTATTGCTTCACCCTTGACTAGATTGACTCAGAAGGGTGCTCCTTTCGTATGGTCTGAGGAGTGCGAGGAGAGCTTTCAGAAGCTCAAGACAGCACTGACCACAGCTCCAGTCTTAATATTGCCATCAACTTCAGATTCTTATACTGTTTATTATGATGCCTCGAGAGTTGGCATTGGATGTGTGTTGATGCTGGGGGGTAGAGTTATTGCTTATGATTCTCGCCAGTTGAAGCCCCATGAGAAGAACTACCTTATGCACGATTTGTAGCTAGGAACCATAGTTCACGCTCTGAAGATTTGGAGACATTACCTATATGGTGTTTCTTGTGAGGTGTATACCGATCATTGCAGCCTTCAGCATCTGTTCAAACAGAAGGACCTTAATTTGAGACAGCGAAGGTGGCTGGATTTGCTTAAGGATTATGAGATCCCTATATTTTATCATCCTGGGAAGGCTAATGTTGTGGCTGATGCTTTGAGCCGAAAGGCGGTGAGTATGGTAAACTTAGCTTATATTCCAGTTGGGGAGAGGCCCTTTGCATATGATGTTCAGGCGCTGGCCAACCGGCTAGTGAGATTGGATGTTTCTGAGCCGAGCCGAGTGTTGGCTTGTGTTGTTTCTCGGTCTTCTTTATATGATCGCATCAGAGAGCGTCAGTATGATGATCCGCATTTGCTTGTCCTTAAGGACAGAGTTCTACACGATGATGCCACAGATGTGACCATTGATAGTGACGATGTTCTGAGGATGCAGAGCCGTATCTGTGTGCCCAATGTAGATGGCCTTCGAGAGTTGATATTATAGGAGGCTCATAGCTCGCGGTACTCCATTCATCCGTGTGTCGCAAAGATGTACCAGGACTTGAGGCAGCATTACCGGTGGAGGAAAATGAAGAAGGATATTATTAGTCGTATGGCCAAATGTCTCAACTGCCAGTAGGTCAAGTATGAGCATTAGAGACGTGGCGGTGTTCTTCAGCGTATGGTTATTCTTGAGTGGAAATGGGAGCGGATTACCATAGATTTTGTTAGTGGTCTCCCTCAGACACCGAGGAAGTTTGATTTAGTATGGGTGATTGTTGATCAAGTGACCAGGTCGGCACACTTCATTCGAGTATGTACTACTTACTCATCGGAGCAGTTAGCAATGATATTTATTTGGGGGATTCTCAGATTGCATGGGGTCCCAGTGTCTATCATATCAGATAAAGGTAGTAGTTCACTTCTCAGTTCTGGAGGGCATTCCAACGGGAACTGGGTATGCAGGTAGAGATGAGCACAGCATTTCATCCTCAGACAGACGGACAGTTTGAGCGCACTATTCAGATATTGGAGGATATGGTGCATGCTTGTGTGATTGATTTTGGAGGTTCACTGGATGAGTTTTTGCCACTTGCAGAGTTTGCCTACAACAACAGTTATCAGTCAAGTATTCAGATGGCCCCGTATGAGGCATTGTATGGTAGACGGTATAGATCTCCCGTGGGATGGTTTGAGCCCGGCGAAGCTAGATTGTAGGGACTGAGTTAGTTCAGGATGCTTTGGATAGAGTGAGTTGATTCAGTAGAGGCTTCGCACAACACAGTCACGCCAGAAGAGTTATGCGGACCGTAGAGTTCGAGATTTGTATTTCATGGTTGAGGATAGAGTATTGTTGAAGGTTTAACCCATGAAGGGTGTTATGCGGTTTGGGAAGAAAGGGAAACTGAGTCCCAAGTTCATTGGTCCTTTTGAGATACTTAGAAGGATTGGGGAGGTGGCATATGAGTTGGCCTTGCCACCCAGCTTGTCCAGTGTTCATTCAGTCTTCCATGTGTCTATGCTCAGGAAGTATGTCGGGGATCCATCTCATGTGTTGGAGTTCAGTACGATTCAGCATGATGGTGATCAATCTTATGATGTGGAGCCTGTGGCTATTCTAGGTAGACAGGTTCGGAAGTTGAGGTCCAAGGACATTGCTTTAGTTAAGGTGCAGTGGAGAGGCCGGCCCGTAGAGGAGGCCACTTGGGAGATCGAGCAGGAGATGCGGAGCAGATATCCTCACTTATTCGAGTCTCCAGGTATGTTTTTTGACTCGCTCGAGGATGAGCATTTTCTTAAGTGGGGGAGAATGTGACGACCCAGCCCGTCGTCACGAGAGTAACCAACCCGTTACCCTTCATTTATGTGTTTCATGTTTCTATATCTATATTAGAGTCTATTGGGTGGATTGGGATTGATTCTGGTTGAAAATGATGCATATAGCCTTTTTGAGATAAGCTTATTTATGAAAAGTCAACTTGGAGCTGACTATGTGGTTAGAAGGCTCAGAATCGAATTCTGATGATTTGATTAGTTTTGGGAGGTGATTTGTGACTTGCAGAAGCGATCAAAATTGAATTTGGAGGTCTGGTGTAGAAATAGGCTTGAATTCGCTAAGTTAGAATTTTGGCGAGATCCGATCGATAAGTGAGATTTTGATCCAGGAATAAGAATGAAATTCTGACAATTACAGTAGCTTTGTTAGGTGATTTTGGATATGTCTGCAAATTTTCAAGTCATTTAGATGTCGTTTGGTCGGGTTTTTGATAGAATGTAGGTTTCAGAAGTTTTGGTTGAATCTTAGGCTTGAACTGGCCTTAATTTGATGATTCGTGTGTTTGAGGGTGTATTTTTATGATTGGAACAAGTTCGTGTGATGATTTATAATGGATTCGTATTTTTAGTTGAGGTCCCGGGGGCCTCGAGATGTTTTGAGAGGGTCGATCGGGTGAATTTTTAAGTTTTGGAATTGCTGGTATAATCTGCAACAGCAGTTCCGCTTCTGCGGATGGGGAACCGTAGAAGCGTCCCCGCAAAAGCGACCAAGTGGTTGCAGAAGTGATCAGGGGCTGGTCCGGGAAATTCCGCAGAAGCGGAAGATTTCTTGTAGGGGCGGGCTCGCAGAAGCGGGGTTAGGCATCTGAGGAAATATCGAAGAAGCGGAGAGGCCACCGCAGAAGTGGTCTCGTAGGTGCGAGCAATTGGCCGCAGAAGCGGTCCTCACCAGTTATTGAATTGTCGCAGAAGCGACGAATAAACCGCAGAAGCGGTCTCGCTTAAGCGAGAAAGTATCCGCAGAAGTGAAAAACGTTAGTGATTAAAGAAACAGAAGGGTTCGAATTTCAGAAGTTATATCTTATTTGGGGCTTTTATCTAAGAGGCGATTTAGGCGATTCTGAGGAGAAAATCGAGGGAATTCATCAGGTAAGCATTCATGGACTCAATTTATGTTATTATATTGTTAAATTATAGAGTTAACACCTAAAAATGGGGGATTGGAGGTGTATTAATGGATGACTTTTGCTCTAAGCTTGGGTTATGGTAAATCACTAATTTGAATGGGCAAACAGAGTCCGATTTTGATAAACTTTATATGTATGGACTCGTGGCGAGATAAGGAATCTAAAAATGTGAATTTTGTAATTTTTCGACAAGCGGGACCGGGAATCGGGTTTTGGAAATTTGTGGTTTTTGGTATAGTTCGAGTTATTTCGATTGGGTTATGTTCATTTAGCCTATTTTATGTATTCTTATTGATTTAATCAGATTTGGCTTCCTAGGAGGTTGATTTGCGAGGCAAGCGCACGGCGAGCTATGAATTTTGCCGATTCGAGGTAAGTTGTGGTAATAAATGATGTACTGAGGGTTTGAAAACCGCGTATTTGCACTATTCAGTGATATGCTGAGATAAAGCAAGCGTCATGTGACGAGCGTGGTGGTATTGTTACTGGGGATTTGGACTTGGTCCTTCCTGACTGATACTTTACTGTGCATAATAACTGAGATTGGGCTTATATCTGTATATTTGGGCTAGTAGCCATGTTTGGGGCCTTGTGCCCATCTGTAGAATATTAGGGAAGCCTGTAGAGCTAAATGACCCCTATATCATGTTGAACACATACTCTCAGTCGTATTCATAGTTGTAGAGCATGACATGAACCAGTACTAGATGTGTACTCTAAGTGAGAATACATGGGGTTGAATACCCTGTTCGAGCTGAGTGGGCCCAAGAGGCCGAGTCTATATTGACTGAGATGGGGTCGAGGACCTATTGTGAGGTATTTATATAAATACCGGATCGGGCTACATGCTGCAGCAGTATATACATATACATATATTGGATCGGACTGCACGCTGCACGATGATATATATATATATATATATATATATATATATATATATATATATATATATATATATATATATATATATATATATATATATATATATGTATGTGACTGCAAGCCGCAGTAAAATATATGTGGATCGCGCCGCAGTATCATAGCGTTTGGGCTGTAGGAGCCCCTCTGGAGTCTGCACACACTCCCAGTGAGTGTACTATATATTATTGGATCGGGCTGCGTGCCGCACCAAATATATCTATTATATTGGATCGGGCTGCGCGCCGCAGCACAATATATATATATATATATATATATATATATATATATATATATATATATATATATATATATATATATATATATATATATATATATATATATATATATATATATATATATATATATATATATATATATATATATATATATATATAGATGGGACTGCAAGCCGCAGTAAAATATATGTGGATCGCGCCACAGTATCATAGCGTTTGGGCTGTAGGAGCCCCTCTGGAGTCTGCACACACTCCCAGTGAGTGTACTATATATTATTGGATCGGGCTGCGTGCCGCACCAAATATATCTATTATATTGGATCGGGCTGCGCGCCGCAGCACAATGTATATATATTGGATCGGCCTGCACGCCGCAACATCATATATACATATATATATTGGATCGGGCTGCACACCGCAGCAGTATGAGTGAGGATCGGGCTGCACGCCGCAGCAGGACTAGATCAGTCTGGATTAGTGTGAGATAGTAGTGGACTGGAACTGGAACTTATCATTGTAGAGATGAGTTACCTATACGGTTATTCTTAGTACTGTTTAGTGATAATGCAGGTGTTCTTACTTTCATTTATTTTTTATTATTGCTACTCACTTAGTTGAAAGATACTCACCACACTCCCTGTACTTTATGTGTAGATAAAGGTGTTTAGGAGGGCAGTTGAGCTATCCACAGCTGCTATTTTACTGTAATCCGAGGAAACCTCGAGGTAGCTGCCGGCGTCCGCAGGACCTCATCTCTCTCCTTTCTTCCTTTTCTGTTTTTGTAACTCTGTTTAGATTTGGATTGTATAGGTTATTTTCCTTCTGTTAGAGGCTCAGATTTGTGACACCGGATTCGTTGGTTGTACTTCATGTATTTTGTTTCCCCATTTGTTGTTTCTATTATGAAAACAGACTATTAACTCTAATGGATCATTATTAATTAATAATATGCTGGTTATCTGGAAAACATGGTCGGGCTTGCCTAGCAATGTGTTGGACGCCATCACATGGTCGTGCTTGCCTAGCGATATATATATATATATATATATATATATATATATATATATATATATATATATATATATATATATATATATATATATATATATATATATATATATATATATATAAGGTTAGCAGATTATCTGTTAAGAAAATTGAATAATCCGCCTCCAAACCGATAAACTATTAATAAAAAGATTTCAATTCGTTTCTCGTCCGTTAAGCCATTAACCCGTTATCAGTAAGCCATTTAGATTCAGTTCGATTTGATTTTCGGTTTCGGATCGGTTTTGAACACCCATATTGCACTCAGAATGTCACTCAAGTAGATTTTTAAAATTTTGGATTACCAAATATCCATTTTACCCTCTAAATTACAAATATTTATCTTCTTTTATTTTTTTAAAACTTTTTAATATTATGATTTTTTTTCTTTTTAATTATATTATGGACTTCTTATTGAATAAATAAACACTATTTATAAATTAAAAAAAAGTATTTAAATATCTATTATGCTCGAATAGCAAAATAATGAGCATAGTAAAATAATTAATTAGAATAATTTTAGTATTAAAAATAAAAATTCAAATATTTATTTATACAATTCAGAATGAAAGAAAATAAAGGTTGTAAAATATATATTCCATGCACGTAATATAAAAATAATTATTTAAATAAAAGTATTTTATAATATACATTATATATTCTTGAAAATTATGTTCAATTATATATATATATATATTATATTTTTAAAAGTTATGCTCAATTATATTATATATATTAGATGCACGACTTAACATAACATATTTTACCTTGTACAGATAGTCCTCCATCTTTTTGGTGGTATAAGTTTGTGTCATTGAAAAGTTGGTAGAAACATAATAATATAATTGAGCATATTTTCATGAATATATGTCACGACCCGGATTCCCCCACCATCAGGATCGTGATGGCGCCTACTCGTGGTAGCTAGGCAAGCCAATTTACTCACCACCTTTACATTTACACAACCATCCTGTTCTCATATTTAATAGCAAGAATAATACTAATAACTTTAAATGCGGAAGTCTTCCAAATAAAAAGCGAATAATAGTGTGAAATACTCGACAATAAATCCTCTACCCAAGATGTGGAGTCACAAACTCACGAACTACTAAGAATAACTACACAAAATGGTCTGAAGAAATAAATAATAATCATCTGTCTCGAAACAATGAGACTACAACAATAATGAAAGCAAATAGAAGAGACGCCGGGCCTGCGGACGCCTGCAAGCTACCTCCGTCTCGGAAGTATGATAATCCCGCTAGTGAATTACTGCTGCTGCTCCTGCTCAAAACCCGGACCTATGCAAAATCGCACAGAAGTGTAGTATCAGCACAATCCAACCCTATGTGCTGGTAAGTGCCTGGCCTATCTCGGCGAAGTAGTGACAAGCCTAGGACCAGACACTCACATAAACCTGTACAGTTCTATATACGTATGTACCACAAAATAACAGAAATATTGAGCAACACAAATAGCAAGGGATGGAACATCCTAGGGGAGCACAATCGAATATACATGATTTACTAGTAAGGTAAAAACAGAGTATAGCAAAACAGTTATCACAAAATAAGAAATTGAATGGTTGAACGGCATCAGTCTTCGTGCTTTTACTCTCATCCTCACCAAATAATCAATTAAAAGTGCACGACATCACCCTTCGTGCTTTTACTCTCATCCTCACATTCATAGCATGTCATGAACCTTCGTGCATGATTTAAGTAACAACGGCACGAAATGTTCCTTCGTGCATAAATAGTAAACATGGTGCGGAATGATCCTTCGTGCATAATTTAAGTAACAACGGCACAGAATATGCCTTTGTGCATAAATAGTAAACATGGCACGAAATGCTTCGTGCGAACATAATTATAAATGGCACGACATCATCCTTCATGCTTTATCACTCTTCCTCACCCAAATAACAGTGACAGTCAACGGGCAAGAAGAATGAAACAAGTAACAAAAACCGTCCCGGCAAGGGAGTAACAATAGTCATAACACATCCGAGCAAGGGAACAACATCAACAACACAACAAAGTCCTGGCAAGGGAAATAATAATAACCTTTCACAACCCGGCAAGGGCTCAAGTATACAACTTAGTAAAATTCTACATTAGCTCATAACATGTATCAACCAACGACTCACGATCATGCTAGACTCCGGTGTATAGATGCTCATCACCACGCCTATACATCACACTCGATCATTTAGCAATTAGCAAATTATTATACTCATTCCTAGTCCCTCAAGTTAGGATAGATCAAACACTTACCTCAAAGCCTTGAAGTCCAATTAACCTTCAACTATCGCTTTACCTCGTAATTCAACCTCCAACTCGCTAAAATCTAATCACAAGGGGTTCAATTACTTTAATAAACACTATATAAATTTGTTTGGATGCATAAAAATGGTTTTCTCAAAGATTTACTCAAAATTTCCCAAAAGACCCCCAGGACTACATGGTCGAAACACGTGGTTCGGACCAAAATCCAATTACCCATTCTGTCACGAGTTCAATTATATGATTTGTTTCGAAATCGGACCTCAAATTGAGGTCCAACTCCCCAATTTATGAAAAACCTAAGTTCTACCCAAAAACAACAATTTCAACCATAAAAACCTTTGATTTCTCATGGAAAACATGTTTAATGATGTTAAAAATTGAAGAGTTGAGTGGAAATTGACTTACAAGTGATTTGGACTGATACTGCTCTGGAAAAATCACCTATGGTGTTTCGGGTTTTGAAAGAATGGTGAAAATGGGGTTTAAAATCGTTTAAGTATAAAATTACACAGCTACGGTTATGGGAAATGCGAACATATGTTCGGAATTGCGAACGGCATAGTCTAGCTCTCCGACTTAGCATTTGTGAAGAACCTGTTTGCATTTGTGAATATAGGCCAAATTTGGACAACTTCGCATTTGCGAAGAACCTGTTCGCATATACGAACATAGGGTGATTCTGGGCAACCTCGCATTTGCGAGCTTTTGTTCATAATTGCGAACCTAGTGTAATTCTAGGACTCTTCGCATTTGCGAAGGTTTTGTTCGCATTTGCGAACTCAGGCTATATTGGGGCTTCTCGCATTTGCGAGTGATTCTTCGCAATTGTGAAGATAACATCTGGGAAAAATACCATCTGTGGTTATTTTCAAAATTTGCTCTCACGGCCTATCAAATCTTCAACTGGGCCCTCGGGCTCTAAACCAAAAATGCACAGAACCTCAAAAACATACCATGAACTTGCTCGCAAGATCAAATCACCAATATAACATCGTTTTCATAGAATTGAGGCTCAAGTTCATGATTTCTTCTCTTAAACTTCATAAACTTTCAAACTTGGAACTCATGGTTCAAAACATGTTAAATGACATTCAATTTTCGCCAAACTTTGCAGGAAGTGCTTAAATAATATATAAGACTTGTACCGGACGTTGAAACCAAAATACGAGCCCGATACCATGGTGTTTTAATAAATTTTTATTTTCATTTCCCTTAATAATTTTAGAAAAACAATTTAACATAAAAATTCATATCTCGGGCTCTAGGCCTCGGAATTCGACTCCGGACACATGCCCGAGTCCCATATTTTCTAAGGACCATTCGGGACCGTTCGATCTCGGGTCCGGGTCCGTTTACCTAATATGTTGACCGAAGTCTACTATATCAATATTAATATCAAATTCTTCAAATAATCCATAGGATTCACATATTCTAACAAAAAAAAATTTCGGCTACGTGCCCGGACTGCGCATGTAAAGCGTGGCAATATAAAATAAGGTTTACAAGGCCTTGGAAGCACGGAACAGACGAGGAAAATAGGTGATGACCCTTTGAGTCGTCACATCATCTACCTCTAAAACAACTGTTCGTCCTCGAACGGACAAGAGAATGAAGTATTTGAGTCGGGGAACAAATGTGGGTAACGGCTCCACATATCAGACTCGGACTCCCTGGTCGATGCCTCAGGGGGCTGACCTGTCCACTGGACACGCACGGAAGGGAAACTCTTCGACCTCAATTGTCGAATCTGCCGGTCTAGAATAGCCACCGGCTCCTCCTCGTAAGATAGATCCTTGTCCAAATGGAAAGTACTGAAGTCTAACACATGTGTAGGATCGACGTGGTACCTCGGAAGCTTAGATACATGAAAAACCGGATGTACGGCTGATAAGATAGCTGGTAGTGCAAGTCTATAAGCCACCTCTCTCACTCGATCCAGAATCTCAAATGGACCAATATACCTAGGGTTGAGCTTGCCCTTCTTTCCGAATCTCATCACGCCCTTCATAGGCGACAACCGGAGTAATACGCGCTCACCAACCAGGAAATCCACATCTCGAACCTTACAATCTGTATAACTCTACTGTCTGTACTGAGCTAAACGCAACCTCTCCTGGATAGTCTTGACCTTATCTAAGGCCTCCCGAACTACGTCCGTACCCAGCAACCGAGCCTCTCCCGACTCAAAACATCCGACTGGAGATCGATACCGCCTACCATACAATGCCTCATATGGAGCCATCTGAATGCTAGACTGGTAGCTGTTGTTGTAGGCGAACTCTGCTAATGGCAGAAACTAGTCCCAAGAGCCCCCAAAATCAATGACACAAGCTCGGAGCATGTCCTCTAGAATTTGAATAGTCCTCTCGGACTGACCGACCGTCTGAGGATGGAATGCTATACTCAACTGAACCTAGGTGCCTAGCTCCTGCTAGACCGCTCTCCAGAAGCGCAAGGTAAACTGCGTACCCCGATCTGAGATAATAGACACCGGCACTCCATGAAGGTGAACAATCTCCCGAATGTAAATCTCTGCTAACCTCTCAGATGAGTAGGAGACTGATATTGGAATGAAATGTGCTGACTTGGTCAGCCTGTCAACAATGACCCAAATAGCATCAAATTTCCTCCAAGTCAAAGGAAGTCCAGTAACGAAGTCCATTGTAATCCGCTCCCATTTCTACTCGGGAATTTCAATTCTTTGGAACACACCACCAGGCCTCTGGTGATCATATTTAACCTGCTGACAATTTAGACATCGTGCGACATACGCAAAAATGTCCTTCTTCATCTTACGCCACCAATAGTGCTGCTGCAACTCAAGACACATCTTCGCGGCACCCGAGTGAATAGAATACTGAGAACTGTGGGCCTCTGCTAAGATCAACTCTCGAATCCCCTCAATGTTAGGCACATAACCTTTGCAATCTCAATACTCTGTCATCTTCTAAGGTTACCTTCGTAGCACCTCCCCGCTACACAGTATCCCTCAGGTCACGCAAATAAGGATCATTGAACTGCCTCTCACGGATACGCTCCAATAGAGAATAGTGAGCGACCGTGCAGGCCAACATCCTATTATGCTCAGGAATAAATAGTCTCATGAACCGATTGTCTAAGGCCTGAACATTTAGAGCAACTGGTCTTTGGCTGACCGGAATATAAGCGAGACTACCCATGCTGGCAGACTTCCTACTCAACGCATCGGCCACCACATTGGCCTTACTTGGATGATATAAGATAGTAACATCATAATCTTTAAGCAACTCTAACCATCTCCTCTGTCGCACATTTAAATCTTTTTTCTTGAATAAATACTGAAGACTTCTGTGATCCGTGTATACCTCACATGCCACACCATATAGATAATGCCTCCAAATTTTTAAGGCATGAACAACTGCTGCCAACTCAAGGTCATGAACCGGATAATTCTTCTCATGGATTTTCAACTGTCTCGAAGCATATGCAATAAGCTTGCCATCCTGCATCAATACCGCTCCAAGCCCAGTACGGGATGCATCACAATAAACTATGTAAGGCCGTGAACCCGTGGGCAAAATCAACACTGGTGCAGTAGTCAGAGCTGTCTTGAGCTTCTGAAATCTTGCCTCACACTCATCTGACCACTTGAACTGGGCAGCCTTCTAGTTCAACCTGGTCATCGGGGCTGCAATAGAAGATAACCCCTCTACTAATCGACGGTAATAGCCTACTAACCCCAAGAAACTCCGTATCTCGGTCACTGAAGCTGGTCGAGGCCAATTCTTGTCTGCCTCAATCTTCTTTGGGTCTACCTGAATACCCTCTACTGACACGATATGACCCAGAAATGCGACCCAACTCAACTAGAACTCGCATTTTGAAAACTTGGCATATAGATGATTATCTTTCAAAGTCTGAAGAACCACTCTTAGGTGCTGCTCGTGCTCTTCCTGGCTGCGGGAGTATACCAGGATATCATCTATAAAGACTATCACAAACAGATCTAGATAAGGCCGGAACACTCGGTTCATTAACTCCATAAATGCTGCTAGTGCATTGGTTAACCCGAAAGACATGACTAAGAATTCATAGTGCCCATACCAAGTGCGAAAGGCTGTCTCAGGAATGTCAGCCGCCCTAATCTTCAGCTGATGGTAGCACGACCTCAAGTCTATTTTCAAGAATACCCTCGCTCCCTGGAGCTGGTCAAACAAATTATCAATCCTCGGCAGTGGATACTTATTCTTTATTGTCACTTTGTTTAGTTGTCAGTAATCAATACACATCTGCATTGAACCATCTTTTTTCTTCACAAATAACGCTGCCGATAAAGCCCTTTTCTAGTAATTCTTACAACTGATCTTTTAACTCATTTAACTCTAGCGGGGACATGCGATACGATGGAACAGAGATGGGCTGAGTGCCCGGTGCCAGATTAATACAAAAATTGATACCTCTGTCAGGTGGCATACCCGACATGTCTGAAGGGAAAACCTCGGGATAATCCCGCACAATAGTGACTGAATCAATAGAAGGAATCTCCGCGTTGGAGTCACGAACGTATGCTAAATAAGCTAGTCACCCTTCTTGACCATGCGCTGAGCCTTAACATATGAAATAACATTGCGGAATGAGTGGCCTGGGGTCCCCCTCCACTCTAGTCGGGGTGATTCCGGCAAGGCCAAGGTCATTGTCGTGGCATGACAATCTAAGATAGCATGATACGGGGACAACCAATCCATCCCTAATATAACATCGAAGTCCACCATGTCTAATAGTAATAAATCAACATGGGTCTCAAGACCCTCAAATATAACCACGCGTGAATGATGCACCTGGTCGACTACTATAGAGTCACCCACTAGTGTAGACATATAGACTGGAATGTCCAGGGCATAGCTAGGCACGGCCAGGCATGGTGCATAGTAGGAAGACACATATGAATATGTAGACCCAGGGTCAAATAATACTGAAGCACCTATATCACAAACCAGAATGGTAACTGTAATCACAACATGTGACGCATCTGCCTCTAGTCTAGCTGGTAAAGCATAAAATCGGGGATCGGCACCACCCTTCTGAGCTATGTCTCTGGGACGGTCATCCACTGGCTGACCTCTACCTCTGGCGGGACGGTCTCAACCTCTACGGTCTCGAACTCTACCTCTACGGTCCCTACCCCCGCCCCTGGCTGGCCAGGCTGTGGGTTAGCTGGGGCCTGAATCATGGGGCGAGGACCCTACTGCTGAGTTTTGCCCGCTGCTCGAGGGCAAAACCTGACAAGGTGACCTGGGTCACCACAACCGTAACAAGACTTTGGCTGCTGGGACCGCTGACCCTGACGACCTGAGTGGCCCCTACGAACACTCTGAAGAGGCTGAGCACTGATGGGATGCTGATATGAATACTGCTCATGAAACCCACGATCACCTAAATAACCTTACAAAACCTGGAGAACTAATTGAAAAGGCTTAAAGACTGGCCCCTATCATAAGAATCCCTACCTCCGGATGAGGCACCACTAAACCTGCCAGAATAATGAGGCCTCTTGTTTGAAGCATGACTACCTCCCCGAGCAAGAGCCATCTCAACACTACGGGCTGCATTAGCCGCCTCCTTGATAATGGGCTAAATTGTGCAATATAGCCCATATATATATGCTATAAATTAAGAAGAAATTGTTGTCATATGATTATAATTAATGATAAAATTAGCTTTAATTGTGATTTGAATGTTTCACAGGAGTTAATTACACATGTGAGTGTTTATGATGGTAAACAATGTGGAAAAATTGAGCAAAAGAAGACAAAAGAACACATACTCTACTAGCGCGGGCATTAGCGCGGCCATAAGCTTGCCCGCGCTAGTCCAAAAGTTCGGACCAAATCTTACCCTACTAGCGCGGGCATTAACATTGCCATAAGCATGCCCGCGCTAGTCCAGTTCCGGAAATACATTATTGAGTTACTATTTTGTCACTAAGGGGTGGATTCCACTATGGGATAAAAACAAGGAAAAGGTGCATAATGAGAGGATCAAATTTTAAACATTGGAGGAGAGTGGATTTACACTATTCATTCTAGAGAGAACATTTTGAGAAGAGAAGCCATTGAAGTCCTCTTGGAGCTAAGCAATAAATTGAAGATCAAGACTTTGGAGCAACAAATTAAAGAGTTCATCTAAAACTTCATCTTGTATTTTGCTTTGTAGTATTTTAGATATTAATGTTATTGATTTTAGTATGAACATGAGTAGCTAAACTCTCTAATATTCTAGGGTCATGGATGTTAGTTATCTTGTTATTTGAAGCTTAGATTGATTTTATTGAAGTTATTGATATGTGTTGTTTATTTGATTTTGATCTTAATTATTTTACTGCGTAGCTAACAGTGAAATATTATTTACGAACTTTGAATTAAACTTGACAAAGGAAATTCTTGGTTGCACATAAAATCAAATAGAACAAGATTTGAATCTCGGGCATCGAGTGAAGGATTTGCAATTAAGATAGATATATACTTAATTGCCTTGTTTGGTTAAATAATAAGAGTTTGAAATGCATTCTTGTTAATATTAATATCATAGAAATATAGATATTGATTTAACTTGGATAGATTCATAAGAACTCGAAAGATTCTTATGAATATTATTAACCTTATAATCAATAATCCGGATAATTAAATAAATCGATTCTAAGTAGAAAAATAGCATGATTACTAGCGAGTCCATGGCCCTGGAATATATTTGTCTATACTATTATAAAAATATTGTGAATTGGGTGTAGTAATTTCATCCAGGGAATAGATCCACAAAGACATATTCAGAATTTTTTGGAAATTACGGATACTTATAATTATCCAAATGTTTCCAAGGATTATGTAAGGCTGACACTTTTTTCCTCTTCTTTGCTTGGGGAAGCTAAAGAGTGGTTAAATAAGGAACCATCAAATTCAATCCGCACATGGGATGATCTAGCAAGGAAGTTCTTAATCAAGTTCTTTCCTACTAAAAAGACAAAGATGCTGAGGAGTCAAATTCTTGGGTTTGAACAACGCTCTGGCGAGACACTTCGTCAAGCATGGGAAAGGTGCAAGAAGCTACTCAGGGATTGCCCTCATCATTGTCAAACAGACGAGGTGTTAGGTCATACGTTTGTTGATGGATTAGATGAAGATTCAAAAATGAATCTTGATTCCTCTTGTGGAGGAAGTTGCATGACAAAATCTTACACGGAAATCCAACTCTTCCTAAATACATTCACTTCAAATGATAATAACTGGCATGGTGATGGAGATTCCAGAAAGGCAATGAAAAAAATCAGCAGGGTTGCTTGAGTTGGATGATGTATCGGCAATGAGAGATGAAATTGCAAGGCTATCCAACCAGATGACAAGGATGACAATGCAACAACCTCAACCCATGCAACAGGTACAACAAATGGCTATTTGCTGTGAAATGTGTGGTGATAGCCATGCAAGTGATATGTGCCCTACAAATCCAGAATCTATTTATTATGTGGGACAACAAAATAGAGGCCCAGCAAATCAGCACGCACGGTATGGAAATTCCTACAATCCAAATTGGAGGAATCATCCTAACTTCTCATGGGGGGGGGGGAATCAGCAAAATCCAAATTATTACAGGCCGCAAGGGGGTTTTAATCAACCGCAGAGACCACCTCAGCAGGTGGAAGAAAGCACAAATGATTTGCTGAAAAAGTTGTTGATCGACAATCAGCAGCTCAGAACTGATGTTAGGAATCTAGAAAGATAGATGGGGCAGATAGCAATGAACCAGAATACTAGACCTACGGGAGCTCTCCCCAGTGACACAAAAAAGAACCCACAGGTAAGTGCTATAACACTTAGAAGCGGGAAAGAACTTGAGGAAATCTCAAAGAAAAAGAAAGAGAAATTTGTGCCTGAGGGAGAATTGATCCCTAAATTGATAAATGATCCAAAGAAGACTACTGAAAGTCTTGAACCCGTGGAAGTCCCAAGGCCACCCCCACCTTTTCCCAGAGACTACAAAAGAAGAACGATGATCGAATGTTCAGTAAATTTCTGTCCATGTTGAGCCAGGTTCAATTAAACATTCCACTTGTTGATGTACTTCGAGAAATCCCTAAATATGCTAAGTACATCAAAGATATAGTGGCTCACAAAAGAAGATTGACTGAATATGAAACAGTCGCACTTACTGAAGAGTGCACTGCCAGGGTACAAAACAAGCTTCCACAAAAGCTTAAAGATCCAGGTAGTTTTACAATTCCTATGCGTATTGGTGATATCGATGTAGGCCGAGCTCTTTGTGATTTGGGGGTGAGCATAAATTTAATGCCCTTGTCATTGTTTAAACAATTGGGTCTTGGAGCTCCTAGACCAACCATTGTGATGTTACAGTTAGCAGACAGGTCCATAGCACACCCTGAAGGGGTGATAGAAGATGTATTGCTGCAGATTGGAAAATTCATCTTTCCTGCTGATTTCATTATTCTTGATTATGAAGCCGATGAATTGGTGTCAATCATTCTAGGGCGACCTCTGTTAGCTACTGGTGATGCGATCATTAAAGTGAAAGAAGGGAAGATGATTCTAAGGGTTGATGATGAGGAAGCGGTGTTTAACGTATACAAAGCAATTCAACTTCCTTGTCAATATGAAGAACTTTCTATGATATCAGTGATTGAGAATGATGAACAAAATCATGATTCAAGTGTGTATCTCAATGATTCATTAGAGAAAGCACTTACAATATTTGATAATTTGGCAACTGATGAAGAGGTTGAAGAGATGATGTACATCCTTGATACATCTTGTGCATACTTGCAAGGAACATATCCTTTTGAACCGTTGAACAAGCCACATGGACCTCCTCCAAAGCCATCAATTGAGGAAGCCCCGAAATTGGAGCTTAAACCACTCCCATCTCACTTGCATTACGCTTATTTGGGTAGTTCTGATACATTGCCTGTTATCATTTCTTCTGATTTATCTGAATTGCAGGAGGAAAAATTGCTGAGAGTATTGCGAGAGCACAAGAGAGCCATTGGGTGGACAATGTCAGACATCAAAGGTATTAGTCCTGCATTTTACATGCATAAAATCCTAATGGAGGAAGGACACAAACCAAGTATAGAACACCAACGTCGCCTCAATCCTAACATGAAAGAAGTGGTAAGGAAAGAGGTGATCAAATGGCTTGATGCAGGTATTGTATTTCCTATCTCTGACAGTAAATGGGTGAGTCCAGTTCGGTGTGTTCCTAAGAAGGGAGGTATAACTGTGATAGTTAATGATAATAACGATTTAATACCAACAAGAACTTTCACAGGGTGGAGAATTTGTATTGATTACAGAAAACTGAATAATGCCACCAGGAAGGACCACTTTCCTCTCCCTTTCATGGACCAAATGCTTGATCGATTGGCCGGCCAGGAGTATTACTGCTTCCTGGATGGTTACTCTGGGTACAATCAAATTACTATAGCCCCAGAGGACCAAGAGAAGACCACTTTTACGTGTCCTTATGGCACGTATGCATTCAAAAGAATGCCCTTTGGTCTTTGCAATGCACCTGCGACATTTCAAAGGTGTATGATGGCCATTTTCACTGATATGGTCGAGAGGTTTGTAGAAGTATTTATGGATGATTTCTCTATTTTCGGATGCTCTTTTGATAAATGTTTAACTAACCTCGATAAAGTGCTAGCCAGATGTGAAGAGACCAACTTGGTCCTAAACTGGGAAAAATGCCATTTCATGGTAAGAGAAGGTATTGTCCTGGGACACAAAGTGTCCAAGAACGGATTGCAAGTAGACAAGGCAAAGGTTGAAGCAATTGAAAAATTGCCCCCACCCATATCTGTTAAGGGCATACGCAGTTTTCTAGGTCATGCAGGATTTTATCGAAGATTCATTAAAGATTTTTCAAAAATTTCATCTCCTCTTTGCAGGCTCCTTGAGAAAGATACACCATTCAAGTTTGATGATGCTTGTTTGAAAGCATTTGAAGAGCTTAAAAGAAGATTGGTCACTGCATCAATCATTGTTGCTCCAGATTGGGAATTGCCTTTCGAATTAATGTGTGATGCAAGTGACATAGCCATTGGTGCTTTGTTGGGACAGAGGAAGGAGAAATTTTTTTACTCCATTCATTATGCGAGCAGAACTCTAAATCCCGCTCAAATGAATTACACTGTCACGGAGAAAGAATTACTTGCAGTAGTATGGGCATTTGACAAGTTTAGATCCTACCTAGTAGGAACTAAAGTCATAGTCTATACTGACCACTCGGCTATCAAGTATCTATTTGCAAAGAAAGATGCAATGCCAAGACTAATCCGATGGGTTCTTCTTTTGCAGGAATTTGACCTAGAGATACGAGATAGAAAAGGTACTGAGAATCAAGTGGCAGATCATTTGTCCAGATTGGAAAACAGAAGTCATGTGATTGAAGGAGACTCAATAAAAGAAATGTTCCCGGATGAACATCTGTTAGCCATCACATCTAATGAAACTCCATGGTATGCTGACTTTGTAAATTATATTGCAAGTGGAGTGATGCCATCAGAAATCACAGCTGATCAACGGAGAAGATTCTTCCATGATGTGAAATCGTATATGTGGGACGAGCCATTTCTCTACAAACTATGTGCTGACCAATTGGTAAGAAGGTGTGTACCCTGAAGAAGAAATGAATGCCATCTTGCATGACTGTCATTCTTCTTCATATGGAGGTCATCATGGTGGAGATAGAATAGCACCAAAGGTTCTCCAATCAGGTTTTTACTGGCCATCCTTATTTAAAGATGCTCATGCGTTTGTTAAAACTTGTGACAGGTGTCAAAGAACAGGTACAATCACAAAGAGAAATGAGATGCCTTTGCAGAATATTTTGGTGGTGGAATTGTTTGATGTATGGGGAATTGACTTCATGGGATCATTTCCAGGTTCTAATGGTCATAGATACATTTTGGTTGCAGTAGACTATGTGTCTAAATGGGTTGAAACCATTGCTCTTCCTACGAATGATGCAAAAGTTGTGGTAAGTTTTGTTAAGAAACACATTTTCACATGCTTTGGAACTCCAAGGGTGTTGATAAGTAACGGAGGAACACACTTTTGCAACAAACTGTTTAAAAATGTTTTATCAAAATATGGGGTAAAACACAAAGTTGCTACTGCGTACCACCCTCAAACGAGTGGTCAAGTTGAAGTATCTAATCGAGAGATAAAACAAATTTTGGAGAAAACAGTTAATGCAAACAGGAAGGATTGGTCTGTTAAATTAGAAGATGCTTTGTGGGCTTACCGAACTGCATACAAGACTCCAATAGGTACTTCTCCATACAGGTTAGTTTATGGAAAGGCATGTCATTTTTCTGTTGAACTTGAACACAAAGCTTATTGGGCAATCAAAAAGTTAAATGTGGATATGGATTTAGCTGGTGAAAAAAGGCTGCTACAACTCAACGAACTTGATGAGTTTAGGTTGAATGCTTATGAAAATGCCAAGTTGTATAAAGAAAGGACCAAGAGATGGCATGATAAGCATATCCAACATCGTGAGTTTGAGCCGGGGCAACAAGTTCTGTTATTCAATTCTAGGTTGAAACTCTTTCCGGGAAAGCTCAAATCCCGTTGGTCAGGACCTTTTGTGGTGGTAAGTGTGAGTCCCTATGGAGCAATAGAATTAAGGGACCAAAACTCAAGTGAAACTTTTCTGGTGAATGGACAAAGGGTGAAACACTATTGGGGTGGTGACATTAATCGTCACAAGACCTCGATAGAACTAAATGATGTTTGATGAATTGTGAAGTCGTGCCGCGACATTAACTCGGGCGCTTATTGGGAGGCAACCCAATAGTAGCGATATTTGTCAATTTTTTTTAGTCTGTCATTTTCTTCATTTTTAGTTTGTTTGGATGTTAATAGTGTGTTGATAATTGTAGGACAACAAGGAGGTATGCCAAGGTATGATTTCATTTTTGTATATATAAAATTAAAAAAAAAAATATTTACCCCATTAGCACGGCCGCGCTACAACCTGCGCTAATGCCCGCGCTAATGGGAAACACACTGGCTCAACTCATGCTAGACTAGCGCGGCCGTGCTAATGCCCGCGCTAGTCCAGTGATTTGTCCGCGTTTTTTAGAGGTTTTTAAATATACTAACTTACCCCAACCCCCAAATTCATAAAATACACATTCCACTCACCCAATACTCTAACCCTAACGCCTTTTCTCTCTTCTTCTTCCAAAATCAACTTCTCCAACTCTTCAATATTCCAAATTTCCCAAGACAATCTCCATTAAGGTAAGTTTTTCTCTCTTTCTTTCCTTTGGTATTTCTAACTTTGAATTTTTTTTATTTTTGTATGAATTTCGTTTTTCTTGATATTTTTTTGGAAAAAGAAAAGTTACCTTCTTAGTTTATAGATTAAGTTTGTTTATATAACTTATTGTTAGAATTAATCATGTAAATAGAATCATTATGTAGAGTTTTGTTTCTTTATTATATTGTTCATATGAATGAAGATGTTATATGTCATATTTATATGTATATTGTGGTATATTTTGTTCTTATTTTGGGCTGAAAATTTTAGTGTTATATAGTTTGTAAAGTAGTAATGTTGTTTGGTTGTTGTGGATGAAAACATCCTTTTAGAATGTTGTTTAAGGCATTACATCAAACATGCTCACAACATGTTTGATAAAATGTTTCTATGAAGGTAATATTGTGGTCAATTTCGGGATGAAGTCTAAGTAGTCCGGATTGATCACCTGAGTGAACATTGTTAACCTTCAATTTTTGGCAGGTTTAATGGCTCCTCGTAAGCGCCAATCAGAAGCTTCTTCATCGAGACGCCCAGCTACAACAAATGTTGGGGTAAGGCCACGCAGATCAGTTGATACTCAGACCTTTAACAGCCAGAAATTTGTTTCTGCGAAAGCAGATGACAGATTTCATAAAAAAGAAGCCAAGAGTATCATACCAGAGCAAGCAATGGATGCTGTTGCGCTATCAAACTATTGCCCCAACATACCAACAGAATTGAGGAGGCGTGGACTTGACATCTTCTTTGAAGAGCCAATCATTGGAAACGTGATGTTTGTGCGGGAATTCTATGCAAATCTCCCGGAGCATAATGAATTCAATGTTACTGTGCGGAGAAGGTTGGTTAATGCATCAGTGGAGACAATCAGGGCGCTATACAGGCTGCCACCATGGGATGAAAGGACCATAGATGAATACCCAGCTAACAATAGAAAAACCACACTATAGGAAACCTTCACTGATGTCATCTGTCGACCGGAGGCTCGAATTCAGTGTTTCAAGTACGGGAGCAAGGTTCATGCCAACGCCCTCAAGTTTGTAGCTAAGTGTTGGTTGTACTTCATTAACAGTCGTCTGCTGCCATCGAAGAATCTGACAGAGGTGAACAAACCTCGAGCTTACTTAATTTGGTGCCTCACGACTGGAAGATTGTTTGATGTGCCACATTTGATACACAACGAGATGTTCCAAAGAGTTCGAGTGCAAAGGTATGGTATGTACTACCCATCACTGGTAACACTCTTGTGTTTGCAGGCTAACGTACAAAACAATCTAGACATCGATGGCCGATTGAGACAAATGAATCCATTCACAGCAGAAAGGGTCACTACAGGTAGAGAGGACCTTCAAGCAGATTTGGATAGTGATGGTTCTGACGAAAGTGATGATGATGATGAGGACACTGAACAAGCTGCAACAACTGATGCTGAAATGGGGGATGAAGCCCAGCGTGTTGAACCACAGGTTTCGGATGTTGCTGGCCCGTCTAGGGCCACTAGAGGACAACGGTTAGACCGCATGGAGCTCGAAATCGAACAAATAAAGACTTCAGTAAATGATTTGGCAGGGAGTGTTGGGCAAATGCAAAATCAACAAAAGAAGTCCGAAAAGAAGATAATGGGTTGGCTTCGAGCTTTGGGTAGGGCATGCAATGTTGATGCCAATTCTGTCTCTGATCAAGAGTAAAGCTTCGGGGAAGTATTTTTGCTTAAACTTATACTTTTAATGGAAGACATGGGGACATGTCTTCAATTTTAAGTGTGGGGTGGAGGAGCCCCTTTTGCAACATTTCTATATTTGTTTTTATCTTGTTTGGTATTGCGGATTATTTTGGCTAGTTTTATATTTGTGGAATGTTAGTATTGTTTAGTTTGTTAGAACACTAGTATTGTTGCTATTAGTATTGTTTTGGAGTGATGCTTTGAATATTTGAAGTTAAATGTTTTGTGATTTAAAAGTATATTTTTGTGTTATATAGAGTAGATAGTGTAAAATATTTTGTGTAGGTAACAAATCCCCCTTGGTTTTTCTTTGAGCCACGGTTCTTTTCCAAGGGCTTATTTTGAACCGGGCATAGGTAGTTTTTAATTTATACTTTGTGTATTAAAATAAGGAATTACAAGCTATAAAATGAAAGAGAATCCTTTTTGCTAATACACCTGAACACATTAGATCCTAGAATATAATATTTTAGTTTTAAAGGAAATTGACTGAAAGTGCCTTAATTGCATGTTTGCTACTGAAATGGGTACTCATAATAGAGAGTTTCGATGAGTTGATCTTAATGAGTCGTATGCCATGTGTGGTGAGAATTTTTGCTAATTGCATAGTCCATGTAGTGTAAGTGTGTCTAGAACTTGCCTGGTATGTGAATTGAAGCGAAATTTCAGGTGACACTCGATTTTAAAAAAATGATGTTAGGCTTTCCTTGATCTTTTTGAACTCAATTGCTTAAATCAAATAAAATTTATCCCTAGTTAACCATGTCTAGCCTTGAAACCTTTATTTGGTAACCCACATTACAAGCCTATACCATTTTTGTTTGAAATTGATATTTTGAACCCTTTAACCTCTTAAAGCACTTTAATTGTAAAATGAGCGCTAAAAGAAGTACAAAGGAACTAAGTGTGGGGTGGTTTGTGAATGGAACCAATGAAAGTTAGAAAGGTGCACTGAAATTTGTATATAAAGTATTATTTGAAAAAACAAATTGTGTAAAAAAAAAACTGTATAAATTTGTGTATATTGTTTTGTTAATGCCAGTGGAGTATGAATTATAGCAGTGCATAAAAGAAAGATGGAACACTGCTAGGAGTGAATTGATTGATTGATGCAATTGTTATTAAGATTGAAGACTTTGCGCTAAAAATGATTGAGTAATGTGTTAAAGTGCTTAGGAGTGCTAGTCACTAGTCCCAAAATAAATCCTACCAGCCCTTTAACCCCCATTACAACCAGAAGCAAAAGTCCTAATTGATTTTTGATCGAACAAGCCTGCATTAGTAGAGATTTACATTAAGGGCAAGCTTATGGTACCATTTGCATGCATGTGACTTCTTTTGTGAGTGTGAGTGAAACTTTCTTGTTGTAAATAATTAGGGAACTCTCTTGTACATATTGATATATGTAATGTTGATAAAATTGTGAGGGCATATGACTCGTGACAGACAAGCAAATCTTGATCTCTATATAGAGTATTTCAAAGAAGTGTGAATATTGTATAGCACTTGAAAGTTAGTCCAGAAACTAGAATGTTATATTACTAGGTGTAATGTATGAGTTTTGTTCTAGGTGTCAAGCATTAAGGTAAAATGGTTGAGTTGATGACTCTTTTATAAGTTTAGTGTGATTGCTCGAGGACTAGCAATAGATTAAGTGTGGGGTGTTGATAATGGGCTAAATTATGCAATATAGCCCATATATATATGCTCTAAATTAAGAAGAAATTACTGTCATATGATTATAATTAATGATAAAATTAGCTCTAATTGTGATTTGAATGTTTCACAGGAGTTAATTACGCATGTGAGTGTTTATGATGGTAAACAATGTGGAAAAATTGAGCAAAAGAAGACAAAAGAGCACATACCCTACTAGCGCGGGCATTAGCGCGGCCATAAGCTTGCCCGCGCTAGTCCAAAAGTTCGGACCAAATGTTACCCCACTAGCGCGGGCATTAGCATGGCCATAAGCTTGCCCGCGCTAGTCCAGTTCCGGAAATGCATTATTGAGTTACTATTTTGTCACTAAGGGGTGGATTCCACTATGGGATAAAAACAAGGAAAAGGTGCATAATGAGGGGATCAGATTTTAACATTGAAGGAGAGTGGATTTACACTATTCATTCTAGAGAGAACATTTTGAGAAGAGAAGCCATTGAAGTCCTCTTGGAGCTAAGCAAGAAATTGAAGATCAAGACTTTGGAGCAACAAATTAAAGAGTTCATCTAAACCTTCATCTTGTATTTTTCTTTGTAGTATTTTAGACATTAATATTATTGATTTTAGTATGAACATGAGTAGCTAAACTCTCTAATATTCTAGGGTCATGGATGTTAGTTGATCTTGTTATTTGAAGCTTAGATTGATTTTATTGAAGTTATTGATATGGGTTGTTTATTTGATTTTGATCTTAATTATTTTATTGCGTAGCTAACAGTGAAATATTATTTACGAACTTTGAATTAAACTTGACAAAGGAAATTCTTGGTTGCATATAAAATCAAATAGAACAAGATTTGAATCTCGGGCATCGAGTGAAGGATTTGCAATTAAGATAGATATATACTTAATTGCCTTGTTTGGTTAAATAATAAGAGTTTGAAATGCATTCTTGTTAATATTAATATCATAGAAATATAGATATTGATTTAACTTGGATAGATTCATAAGAACTCGAAAGATTCTTATGAATATTATTAACCTTATAATCAATAATCCAGATAATTAAATAAATCGATTCTAAGTAGAAAAATAGCATGATTACTAGCAAGTCCATGGCCCTGGAATATATTTGTCTATACTATTATAAAAATATTGTGAATTGGGTGTAGTAATTTCATCTTGAATAATTGTGACATTATTAATTGAATTATAAAGTAGTTCCTATATACTTTCGAATTATATAGCATAAATCAAGAATTAGTTAATTTAATATCAGTCAATAAGCTAATAAAAATTCCTCGTGGGAACGATACTTTACTTATTACTATACTACTTGTCGATCACGTACACTTGCGTGAGTGTTTTGGTTGCAACACCAAGTTAGGGTTTAAAAAAGCTAAAAATTAACTACATATCGGCTGATTTAGCCCATGTATAAAAATGCGGACCCTCTCCCGATCTGAGGGGTGTGTCACAACCGTCATGCCAAATCCACAAACCTCATCTCGTATTGGGTTGCATTCATAGAACCCTGCTGGAGGTGCTCAAACTGCCTCCAAAGTGCCTCCCACTGGGTAACAAGCCGCAAACTGGTCCCATGTTAAAGCTGGGGACCCTACTGGTCGAGTCAAATAGAAATCTCTTCACTAAGTCTTGGCGGATCCTGCAAGCCTGAATGTGCAAAATCAACCTCGTTGGATTCCACTATTCTCATAGTCCTGAGAATCTCATGGCAACTAAATAAGAAGTCATGGGGATCCTCTGATGGGGCACCGCTAAAAGTGGTGGCAAAAAGCTTGGAGAAACGATCAAGTCTCCATAGAGCAACAGAAGTCATGGCCGCTCCATCTCCGGCCTGAGCTGTAGTGCATGTCTGAGTGGCCACTGCTAGTTGAACTACTGGTCCATGAGCCTGGGGAGCTACTGGTTCCGGAGTACGGCCAACAGGAGTCTGAAACCCTCCTCCAGTCTGAGAAGTGGCTGGTGCAATTGGTAGCAAGCCTGCTCTGGCAACACTGTCCATAAAACCCGCTATTCGGACCAGAGCCTCGTGAAGATCCGGGGTAAATAAGACCTCTCCTGGGAATCGCGTTGGGCCCACTGAAGCTGCTGGGGCTGGAACCTCCTCACCAATTTCAACATGAGGCTCCTTCTCTGGAATTGCTGCCTGGGCTGATCTCTGCCCCAACCATGTCCTCCAACATGACCTCTGCCCCTACCCCTCGCGGGAGCTGCCTGAGGCTCAGGCTACTGATCAGCGGATGAAGAAGCGCGTGTTCTTGCCATCTGCTAAAGGACAGAGTAGAAATTCAATGAGTATTTGAGGAACAAATAGCACGACCAGAAGGAACAAACGTGTGACGACCCAAAGTGTCATCACTTATTTTATTAATCATTTCAAGCTTCTGAGGCCTTGAAAACCTCATTCTATATTGCCTCGATTTACGTGCAAGATCCGAGCATGTAGCTGGAAAGATTTTGTGATAGAAAAATATGATCTATGAGAAATTTGGATAAAAATGATATTAATATTGATATGGTTGACTTTGGACAACATTTTTGGTAAACGGATCCGGACCCGAGATTGGATGGTCCCGAAAGGTCCGTAGGAAAATATGGGACTTGGACATGCGTGCGGAGTCGAATTCTGAGGCCTAGAGCCCAAGTTATGAATTTTTCTATGAAATTGTTTTTGATGTAATTGTTAAAGGAAATGAATTGATTGACCTTGGTATCGGGCTCGTATTTTGGTTCCGACGCCCGGTACAAGTCTTAAATATTATATATGTGATTTCCGTAAAGTTTGGTGACATTCGGATGTCGTTTGAGATGTTTTGGACCTTGAGTTCCAAGTTTGAAAGTTTTGAAAACCAAAAGTATGAAAATCATGAATTTGAGGCTTGATTTGATGAAAACGATGTGATATTGGCGATGTGATCGCACGAACAAGTTCATAATGTGTTTTTGATGTTGTGTACATGTTTTGTTTGGAGCCCGGGGGGCTCGGGTAAAGATTTGATAGGCCGTAGGATCAATTTCTGAATTTATGCACTGCTGGTTTTTCACCCAGCTGTTGGCTTCGCATTTGCAAAGAATTTCACGCAAATGCGAAGATTGCAGTTCAAGGCTGTGTTCGCAAATGCGAACCCATTATCGCAAATGCGATGCCTGCCAGAACCAGCCAAGTTCGCAAATGCTAACAAAGTGTCGCAAATGCGACACTGGCACACCTGGACCAGAGTTCGCAATTGCGAACTTAACCTTGCAAAAGCGAGGCCTTCAGTATATTGCCTGTCTTCGCAATTGCGAAGAATGTGTCGCAATTGCGACAAAGCCCGAAAGCCAGCTTGTTCGCATTAGTTCGCAAATGCGAACATTCCCCTATCCTGCCAGTGTTCGCAAATGCGAACAAAAGTTCGCAAATGCGAACTTCCCAGCCTTAGCTTATTTTTCAAACTCCAGAAATTGGTCGGGGTTCGCAATTGCGAACCCATGTTCGCAAATGCGAACACAGAGACCTGTAAGTCACGATTTTCAGTTCATTTCTTCAATTTTCACAACCCAAAAACACCCATTTGCGATTCTTCACGGATTCCTTCTTCTTCAAAACAATTGTAAGTCACTTTTTACTTAATTCTTTCAATTCCTAACATCATTAAACATGTTTTTCAATAGATCAATGGTTTTCATGGTAGAAATTCTTGTTTTTGATAGAATATAGGGTTTTTCATAAATTGGGAAATTGGACCTCGAATTGAGGTCCGATTTTGAAACAAATCATATACTTGAACTCGTGGGGGGATGGGTAACAGAATTTTGGTCCGAACCCCGAGTTCCGACCATGTGGGCCCGGGGTCGAAATTCACTATTCCGGGCAGAATGTTGTAAAAGTTGTAATTGGTCTTAGGAATTAGTTTGTTGAGTAGTATTATGATATTAAATCAATTGTGTGTAGATACGATTGGATTGGAGCCAAATTTGAAAGAAAAAGACATTGCCACGGATTGAATTGTTCATAAACATTCAAGGTAAGTGTTTGTTCTATCCTAGCTTGAGGGAATATGATTATGTGCTATGTGTTATGTGATCGAGTGCGGTGTATGGGCTGTGGTGAAGAGCATCCATACACTGGCGTCTAGTATAACCAAGAGTCATTGTTAGTGCTTATTGTGAGACATATTTGCCGATAAATTGTTGAACCTTTGCCAGGTTGTAGAATTGTTATTGTTCTCCCTTGTCGGGACTTGTTGTGAAGATGATTATTGATTGCCATTGTTGGGACGGTTTATGAATTACTGTTTTATTCTTTGCCCTTAACTGTGATTGTTATTTGGGTGAGGAAGAGTGATAATGCACGAAGGGTGATGCCGTGCCTTGACTTATTATTTATGCACGAAGGTTAATGCCGTGCCATGTTTTATTATTTATGCATGAAGGTTAATGTCGTGCAATGTTTTATTGATTATGCACGAAGGATCATGCCGTGCCCTGTTATTGAACCATGTACGAAGGATCATGCCGTACTATGAATGTGAGGATAAGAGTAAAAGCACGAAGGGTGATGCCGTGTACTTTATTTGCTTATTTGGAGAGGATGAGAGTAAAAGCACGAAGGGTGATGCCGTGCAACTGCCTGCTATTCCTTGACTTGATATTACTTGTGTCTCCATTATACTTTGTTTTCCTTGTGAACTTATTAACTGTTGTTAATTGTTGAGTTCTTTGAGATATTCCTTATTGTGTTATTACCTGGTTATTTCTTGTTATTCTGTGGTATACATATATATTGAATTGCACGGGTTTATGTGGGTGTCTGGTCCTAGGCTTGTCACTACTTCGCCGGGATAGGCCAGGCACTTACCAGCACATGGGGTCGGTTGTGCTGATACTACACTTCTGTGCGTTTTTGCACAGGTCCAGGTTACGATCAGGAGCAGCAGCGGTAAATCGATTGCGTGGGAGTTGATCACATTTGAGACCGAGGTAGCTTGCAGACGTCCGCAGGCCCGACGTCTCTCTCTTTAGTTATGTTACTAGCTGTAGTCTCTTTGTTCCGAGACAAATAGAATTATGTTATATTTCTTTCAAACTTTTATGTGCAGTATTCAATAGTAGTTCGTGAGTAGGTGACTCCACGTCTTGGGTAGAGGATTTCAGTATGATTTTCACCTTGTAATTAGTTATTTCTAGTTCGATAAATTATTCCGCATTTATTTAATTAAAGTTGTGGTTTGTTGATAAATAAATTATGAAATTGTGTTAAAAACAGGATAGTATGAATACAGTGGCTTGCCTAGCTACCACGAGTAGGCGCCATCACGATCCCGATGTTGGGGGAAAATCCGGGTCGTGACAAGTTGGTATCGGAGCTCTAGGTTACATAGGTCTCACCACTCACGAACAAGCTTAGTAGAGTTTGAGAGGTAGGTACGAAGACGTCTGTACTTGTCCTCCCGAGTCTATTGAGTTAGGAAAGAGTCTCTCATTTGTTCTTTCTTGTCGTGCGACCTGTTCCTCAATTACTGATTGAATTTCTATTCTGTCCTTTCGCAGATGGTGAGGACACGCGCTTCTTCGTCCGCTGACCAGCAGCCCGAGCCCCAGGCAGCTCCCGTGAAGGGTAGGGGCCAAGGCCGTATCAAAGGCCGTGGTAGGGGTAGAGCTCGGCCCCGGGCAGGCTACTCCAGAGGTGGAGCCTCGTATTGAGATTGACGAGGAGGTTCCAGTCCCAGCAGCTCCAGTGGGCCCAGCTCAGGTCCCAGGAGAGGCTTTATTTACCCCGGATCTTCGGGAGGCTTTGGTCAGGATAGCGGGATTTATGGACAGCATTGCCAGAGCAGGCTTATTATCAGTTGCACTAGCCGCTTCTCGGGCTGGAGGAGGGGCCCAGACTCCTATTGCTCGTACTCCGGAGCCGGTAGCTCCTCAGCCTCAGGCACCAGTGGTTCAGCCAGCTGTGGCCACTCAGTCGAGTACCACGGCTCATGCCGGAGATGGAGCGGCCATGACTTCTGATTCCTTATGGAGACTTGATCGGTTCTCCAAGCTGTTTACCACTACTTTCAGCGGTGCCACATCAGAGGATCCTCAGGACTTCTTATTCAGTTGCCATGAGATTCTCAAGACTATGGGGATCGTGGAGACAAATGGAGGTGACTTCTGTACATTCAGGCTTGCAGGATCCGCCAAGACTTGGTGGAGAGATGTCACGACCCCAAATCCGGTCGTGATGGCGCCCAGCACACTGCTAGGCCAGCCCGACCAATCAATATCAACAACGGAGCTAGAAGCTCACTTTATCCAATTTAAGCACAACGGTGATAGATATATTTAAAACAGGGAACCAAGTCCCAACATGTGCCAACTCCCATAGACCGAAGGGTCAAGAGTCATGAGCCTATCGGATAACAATATCTAAACCAAATACTCAAGTATGCATAATGTATATACAAAGGAGAACTGGAATAACAAGAGAATCGAGGTCCTGCGAATGCCAGCATCTATGTCAGCAACTCAAATAAATAATGATAAAAGCTAGAGAGCTCGTCTATATCTGCACACAAGGTGCAGGGAGTCGGGTGTGAGTACTTCCAACTCAGCGGTAATAAAAGTAAATAATGCTGAAGGGAAGAAAACCACGCAAGGCACTATCTCTTGCTACACAATACGGAACTATCATTAAACTTCAAAACACTATCATTTTATTCCTTTTCAGCATATGTGAGTAGATTATTAGAAATCCAATGTTTTAGCTACTTTCTTTCATTATAACATACCAATACTTGGGAAAATCTCAAGCAGTGCAAGTTCGCACTCAAATCAGCCCCTCGGGCTCAGCACTCCTTATCAATTTACACCAGGAGATCTTGGTCAATAAGGCAACTAATGCATGTGTGCCAGTAATGTATGAGTGCTGAATGTTATGCCACGTAGTACACGTAATCCAATGTATGTATGCCATGCAATGTATATGACCGCTACGGCGTGTAGCCCGATCCAATTTGGGTACCCGTGCTCACTGTGGGGGTTCAGACTCCGGAGGGGCTCCTACAGCCCAAGCACAATAATTAATATAACACCTGCTGCGGCGCGCAGCCCGATCCGTATACCACTGCGGTGTGCAGTCCGATCCATGCATGTGTATGCATATGCTCACATGAAATGTCATGTCTTAACATATGGCCCTCGGCCCCAATCAATCTAACAAATAATCAAGAAAGCCCTACGGGCAACAATATCATATTAGCTCACAGCTAAAATATTATTAAGACCTTGTTCAAGTTTTTCATAACCTTATAAGAATGCTGAATAGCAAAAAATCCCATTTTTAAACCTTAAATTTAGAATAAAATATGCACAGTGTTATCAAAACAATGATACCAATCCCTTAAGGATTAAAATAATTGGCACGAATCCCAAACATGATAATTAGTCCAATTCATTTCAACAATTAGGTGTTATTATTTATTACGCGGGACGGACCAAGTCACGATCCCCAATGGTGCTCTACCCCATGCCCGTTATCCGACGTGCAAGTCACCTCAACACAGCACTAAGATGTGCAAGTCCGGGGTTTACTAACCCTCAGGACATCATTTACAAGTATTACCCACCTCGAACCGACGGAAGCTCATGCCCGCGATGCCTTAGCTCCTCGAACCGGCATCGACGCACGTCAAAACTAGCACAAATCATCTCTAGGGCTCAAAATTGAGTTTTGGGTTAATGAACCCGTAACCCTCTGTTCTGTGGTTAAATTCTGTGCCAGACCCATTTGCTCTACGCGATCGCGACTCTACTCACGCGATCGCGATGTTCAAACATTTTGCCCTCACGCGATCGCGACTCTCCTCACGCGATCGCGATGTACAAACATCCGGCTTCATGCGATCGCGTCCCTCTTCCTGCGATCGCGTAGCACATTTTTCCCTGGACCCCATTTCTCTTCTACGCGATCGCGTAGATGCTCATGCGATCGCGATGGCCACCCGGCTAACTCTACGCGATCGCGACTGGTGATCCTGCGATCGCGATGGCCTAGCCCCCAACCCTACGCGATCGCGTCCCCTCCCCGCGATCGCGGAGAGCAAAAACCTGCTGCATTTATGACAGCAACCAGCCTTCTCTTTTCTTCCAAAAATGGTCCGTTTGGACCACCGGATTCATCCCGAGACCCCCGGGACCCCAACGAAAACCACCAACATACTCCAAAACACGATACGAACTTGTTCCAATCATAAAAACACCATACTAAACATCAAAATCACCATTTACACACGAATTCAAGCCTAAGTTTATTCAAAACTTTCAAAACTAACATTCAATCCAAAACCCGATCAAACGATGTCCGAATGACCTGAAAATTTGCAGGCATATCCAAAATCACCTAACGAAGCTACTGCAACTGTCGGAATTCCATTCCGACCCCCGGATCAAAATCGCACCTACCGTTCGGATTTCGCCAAAATTCAACCTTAGCCAATTCAAGCCTAAAACTACACCGGGCCTCCAAATTCAATTCCGATTGCTCTCCTAAGTCATAAATGATCTCCCGAAACTAGTCGAATCATCAGAATCTGATTCCGAGCACTCTAACTCGATAGTCAACTCTAGGTTGACTTTCCATATTCAAACTTCCTTCAAACATGCTATTTGCTTCATTTTCAATTCAATTCACTCCTAACTCACCCGATAGGCTCTAACACTGATATAAAAGCATAAAACATGTAATTGCAACATGACGGGGTGGTAATTCCCGTAACGATAGGCCGGGTCGTTACATTCTCCCCAACTTAAACAATCGCTCGTCCGCGAGCGTACTGAGAGTTGTACTATAAGCAACCCAATAGCTGAATGACCTTACCAAGCATATATTCGGGCGATCATACGTCACCCTATCTCACTTAAGTCCAAAAATACCATATAGTCAAAATTTCACAGACCATCTGGACCATAAATCACATTGCACTTTCTAAAATCATATGTCAAATGCAAATCCCATGCCTATACTCAGGATACACTCGAATCCACTACAATAACCCATATTCACTACTCCGGGTGAGATCATATGCTGTATCGGCAACCCAAATAACTTGAGACGATAGTCTCTAATCACAACAACTGGCCACAATAACCAAATACTAGCTGAAAACCTCTTTCATTAGGTAGAGTCTTATTCCAACACCTCCATATCCTGCCCACGGTAGGTGAAGCACGCGATATACCGAACCCATCTCTCATGTTAACCATTCGTGAATCTATTTCCCTCTTAAAACTGATACTACAATAGGTTTCGGAGCCAAACCTTGATTTTTACCTTTCTAACAAGCTAAGATCTAATATGCTCGTATGGATTAATGACTCCAACGGTCATTTCGATTATAACACACCGCACCGGTGATAAGACACCTCAACACCGGCCTAAGCCACGACGAGCACAACATAGGCTCCAATAGAAATGTATGCACACACTCGAATCATGACAGCTCAATTCATGACAACTGTCTCCAGCAAATAGAGCTGCAATTCAATTCCTCTGTGCCATCATAACATAGAACTGAGATCGCGTCTCGCATTATAGAAATAGAGTACCTGAATCCTCCTCGAGAGGTCATAACATAACGTGGCCTTGCCACGATTCGTGATTCTATCCCAACGTTATTACTCATGAAGCACCTCAATCCACTAAGCTTAAAACGGTTAGCCACGCACGGATCTAGGTCTTGAACCCACGCAATCAACCTCACCCACGGTGAAACAATTAACATAAGCTATCAAATCCTGAAAGGACACAACCGACGTGTCATTTGCCAAGCGATACTTAAAACAGACTTTTCCTTAGAAGTGGGGAAGTATTGTATACCCAGTAGCATATAACTAACTATATTTTCACAATATTCCGTTACGGCGTGCAACCCGCTCCAATGACATACCCGTGGCGGCGTGCCACCCGATCCAGATACCATACCTGTTGCGGCGTGCCACCCGATCCAAATAACAGTACCTGTGGCGGCGCGCCACCCGATCCATATAGAACCCTCGCCACAGAAATGCGCGTCGAGTCAAGTTGCTCATTATGGTAAACATATATAGCCTTAAGTTCAGCCACAAGAAATGCATCCGACAAAGTTACTCAATACCAGAACCAAATCAACGATAGAAACCTCTACACTGATATCCGCCACGAAGGCCCAACCGACAAAGCAATACCCACCAGCCGTCTGCTGGTCCTGAGGTACAACTACCCCGCTGGAGCATACTCCGATGCACTTTGCTACGCAATTTGTGCCATACCATCATAGTCCATATCACATCAGTCTAGACAACCTGGCCAAATGATGACCAGTCAGCAATCAAGTATCATAATCCAAATTCGTCATATCAAGTTGAGAGAGAAAGCCACTAGAGCCTCCGATTTTTTTTTAATAATCACAAAACGGTGTCGATACACATGATATACAACCACTGCAATAGGCGGACTAACGAGAGCTTCAAGTCTCCAACACATATATAACACATGAATCACAATGCCTGATCCCGTACTCCACTGTACATATACATAACGCACATCAAGCGCCCATTCGTTCCACGAAAGCCATCCAAGAGTTTCACTATGCCGTCAACGACTCAATTATTACAGTCGATCCAACAAGAGAATACCACCATGCCATTAGATATTATCAGTTTACATTACCTTGTCCTTTTTGGACCATATTCCCTGCCAAGTTAATAGAATAGCAGTACCATTTTCTTAAATCATCAGAAAGATCGATTCTTAATTCACCTGCAGCTGTCCGCGCTGCTCAATAATTTTATTGACTTCCCATATATTATGAACCTGATCTCAAAACCTAGAATATACCATTATCAACTTTCCATAACACATCGTGTATACCATATTACACTAAGACAACATGGAAATTCATATCCCTTTCCTCCGCCTCAACGTCGGCGCACTCAACTAGTCAAGGACTTTCGTGATCCCATATAGAAGAAAACTTATTACACATTCCACGCTTCGCATACCGACAGGAATATACTCATCTTCAAACCATGATAAAACACATCACAAACTATTTCTTCCCATTTATTGCATAAGTTTAACTGCCAGGACTGAGTCCTCATACCTATATCAAGTTACACAACTGCCAGCACTCAAGAGCTTTGTTGCAATGTCTGCAAGACTCATTACTTCAACCACATACCAGAAATCAATCGTATTTCTTTTTATACCATTTTAATTTATTAACAAGTTGTTCCATTTACCCAGTTTCCTTTCCGATTCATCTTTAACTCAATATTAGCGCTTACTGTAACACCATAATACATCAACTCCTGTTACCACACTAGATTTGTACATAAGACCCATAGGCCACTGAATACTCACTCAATGTTTCCCAAAAGTACCACATTCTACCATACTTTATTTTGATGAACTTCCCGCGATTTTGTTTTTTAAATTGTTATCATTACTTCCCGATACGGATACCTAGAATCCCATCATTCACATGATATAACACAAGCCTTGATCTTCTCTAACGAAACCGCCATCTTTAGCCACATACACAAATCTTAAGGCACCTGACTGTTACAAGCAAAATCTTGAACACTGCAAAACCATTCTCGGTATCATTCACCCTTATTCAGCTGTAATTCAACTGTCCTATTGAGTAGAACCACTCGTGTTTTGTTAGAACTCTGACATCGCAGAACATGATTACTTACAGATACAATCAGCTATCTTTATTTTCTATACGGTGAATATTCTTTACCAACAACAGTTCAAAGCACCCTAGTACTTCATCAGATCTACGAAGCATCATAACCTTTACCAGAATTTCCCAACATACTTAAAGACAGAATCAACATAGCACACAATAGTGCAATCAGTTAATCAATAGCAACCTCCCCAACTTAGCTAGAAGATATTCATCAAAGCACTTTCAACCACTCATATCAGTATTACTCATGTGATGCCGAAAATGTCACAATGAGATTAACTCAAGTCATTTACAAGCCTTGACAGAGACTCGAGTCATCAGACCTTAGCTCTTCTGCAATTCTTGCAGATATACACGCACCACCAATGAGCCCACTCTCTTTAGGTGACAGAAATCTTTCTAAGTCCCAAATTTTCCAAAAATTTCGGCGGAGTTCCCTCTGTAAATTGGCCTATCCACCTGCCAGAGAATCACCAAAACCATCCTAGCAATACATTCACAACTCGACAAGACATCACAATGCATATCGACAACATTAGTCTCAATACTACACAAATCATATTATCATATTTGGTACATGAACATACGTTGTACCTGCTCGAATCATAACACATATCCACTACCTTTCAATTACACAGGAGAACCAATCCACCTATCTCGCCTCAATTTAGCATTTCAGCACAATACCTTCCACCAGGATACCCATAGCATAATCATTTTAGTCTTCCTGAGTTTGAACTCGTTCCACTACACATAAGGCACTTATATTACTGAGCGCTCGATACGTACACAGACGTGCGGAAGGAATTTCAAAAGCATATCTCAAGCTGAATCAAGTACGCACGATAAGAATTCCAAGAAATGTGAAGTGTTTCCTAAAGGTTCGCGGCCTCCCGAGGATAAGTACAGGCGTCCCCGTACCGATCCACAAGACTCTACTAACCGGCTCAAGACTCATGAGGCCTAGTAAACCTAGGCTCTGATACCAACTTGTCACGACCCCAAATCCGGTCGTGATGGCGCCCACCACTCTGCTAGGCCAGCCCGACCAATCAACAATAACCACGGAGCCACAAGCTCACTTTATGCAATTTAAGCACAACAGTGATAGACATATTTAAAACAGGGAACCAAGTCCCAACATGTGCCAACTCCCATAGACCGAAGGGTCAAGAGTCATGAGCCTCTACAGAGTATACAAAGTGTAAATAGTGAATATAACCGTGCACAAGTGTGGGATGATCAGAACAAAATACAGACAAACTGGAGAATCAGGTCCTGCGAACGCTGGCAGCTACCTCGACTATCCAAAAGCACTCCCGAGCCGCAATAGAATCAGCTCCACTATGGTGTACCTGGATCTGCACACAAGGTGCAGGGAGTCGGGTGTGAGTACATCCAACTCAGCGATAATAAAAGTAAATAATGCTGAAGGGAAGAAAACCACGCAAGGCACTATCTCTTGCTACACAATACAGAACTATCATTAAACTTCAAAACACTATCACTTTATTCCTTTTCAGCATATGTGAGTAGATTATTAGAAATCCAAAGTTTTAGCTACTTTCTTTCATTATAACATACCAATAACTGGGAAAATCTCAAGCAGTGCAAGTCCGCACTCAAATCAGCCCCTCGGGCTCAGCACTCCTTATCAATTTACACCAGGAGATCTGGTCAATAAGGCAACTAATGCATGTGTGCCGGTAATGTATGAGTGCTGAATGTTATGCCACGTAGTACACGTAAACCAATGTATGTATGTCATGCAATGCATATGACCGCTACGGCGTGTAGCCCGATCCAATTTGGGTACCCGTGCTCACTGTGGGGTTTCATACTCCGGAGGGGCTCCTACAGCCCAAGCACAATAATAATATCACACCTGCTGCGGCGCGCAGCCCGATCCATATACCACTGCGGCGTGCAGTCCGATCCATGCATGTGTATGCATATGCTCACATGAAATGTCATGTCTTAACATATGGCCCTCGGCCCCAATCAGTCTAACAAATAATCAAGAAAGCCCTACGGGCAACAATATCATATTAGCTCACAACTAAAATATTATTAAGACCTTGTTCAAGTTTTTCATGACCTTATAAGAATGCTGAATAGCAAAAAATCCCATTTTTAAACCTTAATTTTAGAATAAAATATGCACGGTGTTATCAAAACAATGATACCAATCCCTTAAGGATTCAAATAATTGGCACGAAGCCCAAACATGATAATTAATCCAATTCATTTCAACAATTAGGTGTTATTATTTATTACGCGGGACGGACCAAGTCACGATCCCCAATGGTGCTCTACCCCACGCCCGTTATCCGACGTGCAAGTCACCTCAACACAGCACTAAGATGTGCAAGTCCGGGGTTTACTAACCCTCGGGACATCATTTACAAGTATTACCCACCTCGAACCGACGAAAGCTCATGCCCGCGACGCCATAGCTCCTCGAACCGGCATCCACGCACGTCAAAACTAGCACAAATCAGCACAAATATATCAAAATAGGCTAATGGAACATAACCCAATCGAAAGAACTCGAAAATATAAAAAAAATCACGAAATTTGCAAAACCCGAGTCCCGGGCCCACATCTTGAAAAATTTCGAAACTCATATTTCCATAACCCTCGTCTCGCCACGAGTCCGTGCATATAAAATTTATCGAAATCGGAGTTCAAATGGCCTTCCAAATCCAAAAATCCCGTTTTCAATATTTAGGCCACATTTCTTCAAGATTTCAACCCAATTTCATGAAGATTGATGTTAACTCTACCATAAAATGATGTTTTTGAGTCAAGAATCTTACCTCCGACGAATACCCGATGACTTCTCAGTGATTTCCTCGAGTTTTCTTCTCTCTAGGGCTCAAAATTGAGTTTTGGGTTAATGAACCCGTAACCCTCTGTTCTGTGATTAAATTCTCTGCCAGACCCATTTGCTCTACGCGATCGCGACTCTACTCACGCGATCGCGATGTTCAAACATTTCGCCCTCATGCAATCGCGACTCTCCTCACGCGATCGCGATGTACAAACATCCGGCTTCACGCGATCGCGTCCCTCTTCCTGCGATCGCGTAGCACATTTTTCCCTGGACCCCATTTCTCTTCTACGCGATCGCGTAGATGCTCATGCGACCGCGATGGCCACCCGGCTAACTCTACTCGATCGTGACTGGTGATCCTGCGATCGCGATGGCCTAGCCCCCAACCCTACGCGATTGCGTCCCCCTCCCCTCGATCGCGGAGAGCAATACCTGCTGCGTTTATGACAGCAACCAACCTTCTCATTTGTTCCAAAAATGGTCCGTTTGGACCCCCGGATTCATCCCGAGACCCCCGAGACCCCAAAGAAAACCACCAACATACTCCAAAACATGATACGAACTTGTTCCAATCATAAAAACACCATACTAAACATCAAAATCACCATTTACAGACGAATTCAAGCCTAAGTTTATTCAAAACTTTCAAAACAAACATTCAATCCAAAACCCGATCAAACGATGTCCGAATGACCTGAAAATTTGCAGGCATATCCAAAATCACCTAACGAAGCTACTGCAACTGTCGGAATTCCATTACGACCCCCGGATCAAAATCTCACCTACCGTTCGGATTTCGCCAAAATTCAATCTTAGCCAATTCAAGCCTAAAACTACATCGGGCCTCCAAATTCAATTCCGATTGCTCTCCTAAGTCATAAATGATCTCCCGAAACTAGTCGAATCATCAGAATCTGATTCCGAGCACTCTAACTCGATAGTCAACTCTAGGTTGACTTTCCATATTCAAACTTCCTTCAAACATGCTATTTGCTTCATTTTCAATTCAATTCACTCCTAACTAACCCGATAGGCTCTAACACTGATATAAAAGCATAAAACATGTAATTGCAACATGACGGGGTGGTAATTCCCGTAACGATAGGCCGGGTCGTTACAAGAGATTATTGCTTGACTCGACCAGCAGGGTCCCCAGCTTTATCATGGGATCAGTTTGCGGAGTTATTTTTGGAGAAGTTTCTCCCTGCTACTCAGTAGGATGTACTTCGTAGGCAGTTTGAGCGCCTCCATCAGGGCTCCATGACGGTCATAGAGTATGAGACGAGATTTGTCGATTTGGCTCGTCATGCAGTGGTGATACTTCCCACAGAGCGGGAGAGGGTCCGCAGGTTTATAGATGGGCTTAATCAGCCAATTAGACTCCAGATGGCTATAGGTGTGGGGAGTGACATATCATTTCAGGAGGCAGCTAATGCAGCACGCAGAGTTGAGATGGCTTTTGCTCGGGGAGGCGGTTATTCTTCAGACAAGAGGCCTCGTCATTCAGGCATGTTTAGTGGTTCTTCCTCTGGTGGCAGAGAATCCTTTGATAGAGGCCATTCTTCTAGGCCTTTTCATTCCGCCCTTCAGGCTTCACAGGGTGGACCAGGTGATCTTGGTTTTCGGGGGCATTATTCAGACCAGCCTGCTATTAATGCCCAGCCTCTTCGAGGCGGGGGTAGAGATTATAGAGGTGGAGGTCGAGACCGTAAAAGTGGAGATCGTCCAGCCAGAGGTAGAGGTCAGCCAGTTGATGGTCGTCCTAGAGACGCAGCTCAGAGGGGAGGTTCAGATCCCCGATTATATGCTTTACCAGCCAGGCCAGAGGCAGAGGCATCAGATGCCGTGATTGTAGGTACTATTCTTGTGTGTGGCAGAGGTGCTTCAGTATTATTTGACCCCGGATCTACATATTCATATGTGTCTTCCTACTTTGCACCGTATTTGGCCGTGCCCAGCTATGCTCTGGATATTCCAGTTTATGTGGCTACACCAGTGGGTGACTCCATTGTAGTCGACCGAGTGCATCGTTCGTGCGTAGTTATATTTGGGGGTCTTGAGACCCGTGTTGATCTGTTGCTTTTAGATATGGGGGATTTTGATGTCATATTGGGGATGGACTGGTTGTCCCCATACCATGCTATTCTTGATTGCCATGCTAAGACTGTGACCTTAGCCTTGCCAGAATCACCACGACTAGAGTGGAAATGTACCTCAAGCCACTCCATTCGCACTGTTATTTCCTATGTTAAGGCTTGACGCATGGTCGAGAAGGGGTGTCTAGCTTATCTGGCTTATGTTCGTGATTCCAGCGCAGAGGTTCCTTCCATTGAGTCAGTCCCTATTGCACGGGAGTTTCCTGAGGTTTTTTCTTCAGACCTGCCGGGCATGCCACCCGACAGGGATATTGATTTCTGTATTGATCTGGCACCGGGCACTCGGCCCATCTCTATTCCACCCTATCGTATGGCCCCGCCGGAGCTAAAAGAGTTGAAAGATCAGTTGCAGGACCTTCTTGAGAAGGGCTTTATCAGGCCCAGTGTTTCCCCCTGGGGAGCACCTGTATTATTTGTAAAGAAGAAAGATGGCTCGATGCGGATGTGTATTGATTACCGGCAATTAAACAAAGTGACAATAAAGAATAAGAATCCACCGCTGAGGATTAATGATTTGTTTGACCAGCTCCAGGGAGCGAGGGTATTTTCTAAGATAGACTTGAGGTCAGGCTACCATCAGCTGAAGATCAGGGCGGCTGACATTCCTAAGACGACCTTTCGCTCTAGATATGGGCATTATGAGTTCTTGGTCATGTCCTTCGGGTTGTCCAATGCCCCAGCAGCATTCATGGAGTTGATGAATCGGGTATTCAGGCCTTACTTAGATCTGTTCGTGATAGTCTTTATAGATTACATCCTGGTGTACTCCCGCGGCCAGGAAGAGCACGAGCAGCACCTCAGATTAGTTCTTCAGACTCTGAAAGATAACCAGCTATATGACAAATTTTCTAAATGTGAGTTCAAGCTGAGTTCGGTAGCATTTCTGGGTCACATTATATCGGTGGAAGGTATTCGGGTAGACCCAAAGAAGATTGAGGCGAGTCCGGAATTGGCCTCGACCAGCTTCGGTGGTCGAGATCCGGAGTTTCTTAGGATTAGCGAGGTTACTACCGTCGATTTGTAGAGGGTTTTCTTCTATTGCGGCCCGATGACCGGGTTGACCCGGAAGGGTGTCCAGTTTCGGTGGTTAGAGGAGTGTGAGGCGAGCTTTCGAAGCTCGAGACGGCCTTGACCACCGCACCGGTGTTGATACTACCTACGGGTGCGGGGCCTTATACGATTTATTGTGACGCATCTCGTACGGGGCTTGGAGCGGTATTGATGCAGGATGGTAAGGTTATCGCTTATGCTTCGAGGCAGTTAAAAATACATGAGAAGAATTATCCGGTTCATGATCTTGAGTTAGCAGCAGTGGTTCATGCCTTAAAGATCTGGAGGCATTATCTATATGGTGTGACATGTGAGGTGTACACTGATCAAGCAAAAGGAGTTGAATCTACGACAGCGGAGATGGTTAGAGTTGCTAAAAGACTATGATGTTACTATCTTATATCACCCCAGGTAAGGCCAATGTGGTGGCCGATGCATTGAGTAGAAAGTATGCCAGCATGGGTAGTCTTGCATACATTCCGGTCAGTCAGAGACCATTAGCTCTAGATGTCCAGGCCTTAGCCAACCAGTTCGTGAGATTAGACATTTCTGAGCCTAGCAGGGTGTTAGCCTGCACGGTCGCTCGTTATTTTTTATTAGAGCGTATCCGTGAGAGGCAATTTGATGATCCTCATTTGCGTGAGTTGAGAGATACAGTACAGCGGGGAGGTGCCACACAGGTAAATCTAGATGATGATGGTGTTACAACCCATATCCACACACATTAGTTCATTCCATAAGTTAGATAACACAAATCCAAGAAGGAATTATCCTTGAGATGATAAGAAGTTAATCCGATTAATCTTAAGTGATACAAGGGTGCATAAGGGTGATTAACAAGTATTAAAAGTTAAACGAATCAAGGATGCTGTAACTCGTACTTTTGGGTAAACCTATAGATGCTTAGTATACTTAGGAGGTCATGATTTAAGGTATTTTAATCATATAATATCCGTATCATAAGTCTTGAAGTCAAACGAGTTATGAAACAAAAGTCGACAAAAATTGTTGCAACTTAGGTTCATAGTTTTACTTAAACTTTAGGTCAAATGTTATTAAGTAGTTCTCCCAATATACTTGGAATTATGGGGTGATATACCCACCAAATTGAAGATCTATGAGTCTAGTTTCCAACGCATTAAACGGTTTAGCAATACGACATTGGAATAGAGAGATATAGACATTTTCGTGAGACTGCACAAGCTGCTAGGTGCAAGTAGGTGAGTCACCTACTTGGTTAAATGTCGGCCCAAAAGAGGGAATTTCGGGTCAGAAAAGCAGCCCATTAAAAGGCTTATCTTCTGCAATATATACCTCTTTATATTTCACAAATAACCAGACCTAAGACCCTGCAAAATTCCTCCCAAAATTATCCACAAACCCTAATTGATTTTCCCTCTCTTTCAAGTTCAAATTGGGGGTAAACACTAGAGTTTGAAGAACCAAGTTAAAGGCTGAGTTATCCAACAACAAAGGTGAGTTTACTGCTATATTTCATACATTTATTCTGCTGTGAATTCATGGTAATTCGTTATATACATGTAAGAACTCACGGGACGGTGATCGGAAGCCGTGAGTTCAAGTTATTCACTTGTAGCGGACTCTTTTGTGGACTATTTTGTGTTGCTGTTGGGCTGCGTTTTATATTACTGTTTTGTGGAGTTTTGAAGGAGGCAGGGTGTGGAGAAACACCATATATATGTTGGGTTGTGGTCTGCTAGTTCTTCGTAATAGTTTTGGGTCGTTTGATACAACTATAGTGGCCGTCATATGTATGATGTGATTAGGTTGTGTGTGGACTGTTTTGGGAGGCTCAATATGTTTATTATTGATATTGTTTAGGCTGTTTGGTGATTGTTTTGAATGGTGTGAAGTCATATATATAGGGGAGGTGCTTTCCGTTTCATCACAAAATAGGTTGTGGTTGGTACATAATAGTTGCGACGCTTAAACGTTAACGATAGTGTCATTTCTCCTATTGTAGACTAAGGAGTCGTGACGTTTGCATAGCTTGAGGTTGTGGCAGTATATACAAGGTATGTGTGGCTGTCCCTTTCCTTCTTTTGCACGACTCCGATTAACAAAATGTAATGAACGAGCTTCCAAAGATACTCTATTCTTAGAAGCTAGCAGTACTTACATTGTTTCCCCTCTTATGGAACGATTGATGTTGATGTTGCTTCTCTTATTCTTATGTTATCAATCTTGTTGGTACTTCCTGGTTCCTATAAGGTTCATAGTGAAGAGTTAGTTCTAATAAGGTATACATAGGATACCGACCTTACGTCACTCCGAAAGGTCTACAAGGTGTTTCCATGAGTCGAGCATGCATTATATATATGTATCTATTTACTCCACCGAGCCGCACTATAGTTGGCCGGGTACGGCACCTATTGTGCAACCATAGATCAGTTGGGTTTTACCGAGCTCCACGTGGCCGGGTACGATTCTACTGAGCCTTATAATGGCCGGGTATGTTTTTTTACCGAGCCTATTACGGCCGGGTACGATATGATGATGATGATGCCCCCATAGGAAAATGTTTTTAAAGGTATATGTATATATATGTATTATGCATTTCATGTCAGTAGCCCTCAGAGGTACTCAGATGTTACAAGTTGTATATTCTCTATCCCTGCTCACATTGTTGTTCATATTTATGGTTCTCTGCCTTACATACTCAGTACTTTATTCGTACTGACGTCCTTTTATTTGTGGATGCTGCATGTCGTGCTGCAGGTCCTGATAGACAGGCAAGTGTAGCTCCCCCATCACGGTAGGTTGTCCAGTTCAGCGGTGATTGGTGAGATCCCTTCTCCGGACTTGCCTTGGTCTTGGTATGCATTTTGTTATAGACATTATGGGTATGTCGGGGCCCTGTTCCGGCTATGTTGCAGCACTTATATTCCTTTAGAGGCTCATAGACAAGTGTCGACTCATGTATAGTTTGGTATGCCTTGTCGGTTGGTTTTTGTTGATTAGTCTTTCATTTTAGCGTGGTAGCTTGTACCATATGTATATAGTTTCTTGATTGTCTGGTCATCCCATGTTATGTAGGTTCATGCAATCATATTTTATTGTTGGTTGCCCATGATCCATGTCTACCATTTATATTGGTCTCGTTAGCCCTAAAAGATAATAAAGAAGGTTAGATAAAATGTACGTTGGTGCTCGGCAAGTATGGTCGGGTGCTAGTCATGGTCCTCCAGTTTGGGTCGTGACAAACTTGGTATCAGAGTAAGTCTGTCCTAGGGATTGCCTATGAGCCATGTCTAGTAGAGTCTTGATTATGGATGTGTAGCGCGCCACATTTATAATCAGGAGGCTACATGACATCTAGGGTTGTTACCTTCTTCCTGAATCTAGATCGTGCATAGAGTTGAGTCGTAAGTGTTCGTCTCTAATATTCACCTTGTTTTCTTTTAGCAATGCCTTCGACTAGGAAACAAACAATTAGTAGACGGCTTGATACAGCTGCGGGAGAGGGTACCAGTCAGGTGCCCCAAGCCAGAGCAGGCCAAAGTGAGGCTCAGAGTGAGATGCCGTCTCATACCTCATCTACTCCGTCTCCTCCAGAGGATATTAGGTGGCACCCAGCACCTCCAGCTCCTCCGTCTGGCACTACAGACCAGGATATGCGGAGTGCTTTGCAGTTATTGACTAGCTTGGTAGCTGCTCAGGCTCAGAGGCAGAATACAGGTGCTGCTGATAAACCAGTTAGTACAAGAGTTCGTGATTTTATTAATTTAGACCCTCCAGTGTTTACCGGATCAGACCCCAAGGAGGATCCGCAGACTTTTATTGACCAGGTTCATCGTACACTACGGGTTATGCATGTTAGTGATACAGAGGCAATAGAGTTGGCTTCTTATCGGCTACGGGATTTAGCGGTTCTTTGGTATGATAGTTGGGAGAGATCCAGGGGTCCGAACGCTCCTCCAGCCGTGTGGAAGGATTTTTCTGAGGCCTTTCTTCGTCACTATTTTCCAGTTGAGATACGACGAGCTAGAGCTGATAAGTTCTTGAACCTTAGACAAGGTAATTTGAGTGTGCGAGAGTATAGTATGTAGTTTGATTCTTTAGCAAGGTATGCTCCCCATATGGTGGCCGAGATGAGTGATAGGGTGCATTTGTTCGTGAACGGGTTGGGACCCCATCGATAAATGAGTGTATGACAGCCTCCTTGGTAGAAGGCATGGATATTTCCCGTATTCAAGCTTATGCTCAGACCCTAGAGGATCGTAAGCGCCAGCAGAGGGCAGATAGGGAGCAAGATAGGGGCCAGCATAAGAGGGCGAGATTTGCAAGGTATTCTGATGACTTCAGAGGCAGCGCCAGGCCCTAGTCTTCAAGGAGTTCGGCGCCATCTGTAGCTAGTGCTCCTCCACAGTTTCAGAGGCCTCGATATGATCGATCCTATTCTGGTCCAGGTCAGAGTTCGCAGGCATCTGGATCGCAACATCACAGGGATACTAGTCAGACAAAACCCCCAACACCACGTTGTGATCAGTGCGGCAAGGCCCACTTTGGACTGTGCCGTCGAGGTTCCTGATGCGTGTTATTCTTGCGGACAGCCTGGCCATATGATGAGGGATTGTCCTAATAGGGGAGGTGATGGCGTGGCTCAACCGACTAGATCTGTGTCTGGTTCTTCCTCATCAGTTCGACCTCCAGCACGGGGTTTTCAGCAGTCGACAAGTCGTGGTAGAGGTAGAGGTGTAGGACCGAGTTCGAGTGGTGCTCAAAATCGAACATATGCTCTAGTAGGTCGACAGGATCTCGAGTCGTCTCCAGATGTTGTTACAGGTATATTATTTGTGTTTTCTTATGATGTATATTCTTTGATTGATCCGGGATCTACATTATCATATGTTACACCCTTTTGTGGCTAATAAGTTTGGCATTGAACCTGAATTGATAAGTAAACCCCTTGCGGTATCTACTCCAATAGGAGATTCTGTGATTGTTAGAAGGGTATATAGAGGTTGCATTGTGATGATTTGTAGTCGGCAAACCTCGGCAGATTTATTTGAGTTAGAAATGGTTGATTTTGATGTGATACTGAGAATGGACTCGTTGGCCTCATGCTATGCAAATGTTGACTGTCGTATGAAGATGTTTAAGTTTCAATTTCCTGGTGAACCCGTCATTAAATGGAAGGGGAATATTGCTACATCGAAAGGTAGGTTTATTTCCTATCTTAAGGCAAGGAAAATGATCTCAAAAGGTTACATTTATCATCTTGTTCGCGTTAGGGATGCAGAGGCGAAGCTACCTACTCTACAATCTATCCCCGTGGTCAATGAATTTCCAGATGTTTTCCCAAATGAACTCCCAGGCCTTCCTCCAGAAAGGGAGATTGAGTTTAGCATTGATGTGTTGCCTGACACTCAACCGATCTCTATCCCTCCATATAGAATGGCCCCGGCAGAGCTACGAGAGTTGAAGGCGCAGTTAAAGGACTTGCTGGATAAGGGCTTCATTAGGCCTAGCACTTCACCTTGGGGTGCGCCAGTCCTATTCGTGCGGAAGAAAGATGGGTCATTACGGATGTGTATCGACTATCGGCAGTTGAATAAGTTTACTATAAAGAACAAATATCCACTTCCAAGAATTGACGACCTGTTTGACCAACTCCAGGGTGCCAAGTATTTCTCCAAGATTGACTTACGTTCATGATATCATCAGGTGAGGGTTAAGGAGAAGGATATTCCAAAGACGGCTTTTCGGACAAGATATGGGCACTTTGAGTTCTTGGTAATGTCGTTCGGGCTAACAAATGCCCCAGCAGCTTTTATGCATCTCATGAATACTGTATTCAGGCCCTATCTTGATGTGTTCGTGATTGTATTCATTCATGACATTCTGGTGTATTCTCCTTCGGAGGAGGAACATGCGAGCCACTTGCGGATAGAATTACAGATGCTTCAGGATCGTAAGTTATATGCTAAACTCGCCAAATGTGAATTTTGGCTGAACTCAGTAGCATTCCTTGGCCATGTGATATCTGACGAGGGTATTAGTGTCGACACTCAGAAGATTGATGCAGTAAAGAATTGGCCGAGACCTACAACACCATCAGAAGTTCGTAGCTTCCTGGGGCTAGCAGGATATTATAGACGATTTGTAGAAGGGTTTTCCTCTATATCAGCACCATTGACTAAGTTAACACAGAAAGCTACCAAGTTCCAGTGGTCTAACACTTGTGAACGTAGTTTTCAGGAGCTGAAGGATCGATTGACATCCGCACCGGTGCTCACTCTCCCTGAAGGAACAGAAGGATATGTGGTATATTGTGATGCCTCAGGTATAGGTTTGGGGTGCGTGTTGATGCAGCATGGGAAGGTGATTTCATATGCATCAAGACAATTGAAGAAGCATGAAAAGAATTATCCAACCCATGATTTGGAATTGGCTGCAGTAATATATGCTTTGAAGATATGGCGGCACTACTTATACGGCGTCCATGTTGACATCTACACAGATCACAAGAGTCTACAATACATCTTCAAGCAGAAAGAGTTGAATTTGAGGCAGCGTAGGTGGCTTGAATTACTGAAGGACTACGACGTCGAGATATTGTATCATCCCGGTAAAGCCAATGTTGTGGCAGATGCTCTCAGCCGTAAGTCAATGGGAAGCTTAGTACATATTGATGCAGGTAGATGGGGGTTGACTAAAGAGCTTCATCAGCTAGCCAATATGAGAATCAGATTGTTAGACTCTGATGACGGTAGTGTTACTGTACAGAATACATTAGAATCATCTTTGGTAGCCTAGGTAAAAGCATGGCAAAATGAAGATCCTATCTTACTACGATTGAGAGAGAACATTCAGCAGTGTAAAATTACGACTTTTGAGATCGGAGGAGATGGGGCACTGAGATACCAGGGCCGATTTTGTGTGCCGAATGTAGAAGGGTTGCGAGAAAAGATTATGAGTGAAATTCATCAATCTCGATATTCCATCCATCCTGGCTCAACAAAGATGTATCATGATGTCAAGGAGCAGTATTGGTGGGATAACATGAAAAAGTCTATTGCAGAATTTGTAGCCCAGTGTCCCAATTGTCAACAAGTAAAGATAGAACATCAGAAACCCGGTGGATTGCTTTAGAATATAGAAATTCCGACCTGGAAATGGGAGGTGATTAATATGGACTTCGTTATTGGATTACCTCGATCTTATCATAAGTTTGACTCTATTTGGGTGATAGTTGATCGACTTACAAAATGTGCTCATTTTTTGCCAGTTAAGACAACTTACTCGGCTGAAGATTATGTGAAGTTGTATATCAAGGAGATTGTTAGGCTTCATGGTGTGCCGGTATCTATTATATCAGATCGAGGAGCGCAATTTACGGCTAACTTTTGGAGGTCTTTTCAGCAAGGTTTAGGCACACAGGTGAATCTCAGCACTGCATTTCATCCGCAGACTAACAGACAGGCTGAACGTATCATTCAGACATTGGAAGATATGCTACGAGCATGTGTTCTAGATTTTAAGGGAAACTGGGATGACCATCTTCCACTCATAGAATTTGCCTGCAATAATAGCTACCATTCCAGTATTAAAATGGCCCTATATGAGGCACTATATGGGAGGAGATGTAGATCACCAGTTGGATGGTTCGAAGTCGGTGAAACAGAATTATATGGGCCGGATTTGATTCACCAAGCCATTGAGAAGGTGAAAGTGATACAGGAACGATTGAGGACGGCACAAAGCAGGCAAAAGTCTTATTCCGATGTCCGACGTCGTGATCTAGAATTTGAGGTTGGTGATTGGGTTTTCCTGAGGATTTCACCAATGAAGGGTGTTATGCATTTTGGGAAGAAAGGTAAGCTGAGTCCAAGGTATATCGGTCCGTATAAAATTTCTTCAACGAATTGGACAAGTTGCTATGAGTTAGAATTGCCATCCAAATTAGAATTTGTCCACCCGGTATTCCATGTATCTATGTTGAGGAAATGTATTAGAGACCCTTCTCGAGTTGTCCCTATCAAAGATGTTCAAGTTACAGAGGATCTATCATATGAAGAAGTGCCAGTGGCCATATTCGATCGACAAGTCCGCAAGCTGAGAACAAAAGATGTAGCTTCCGTCAAAGTATTGTGGAGGAACAAGAATATGAAAGAAATGACATGGGAAGCGGAAGAAGAGATGAAGTCTAAATACCCTTACCTATTCCGGAATGATGATAACAAGGATGTTGGTGGAACGCAAGATACATTATAAAGGTGAAATGGCTTTATGAGGTAAGCAATAACTTGAGAACTCTCTTCCTTAATACAAAGTGGTGATATGTAAATAATGTCCATGTCCATAATGCTTTATGTAGCCTTGTGTGGTCATACTTTGAGCTTCACTGCTTGCAAATCTTGCTAGTGACCATTTTATAGGGGAAAATTCACCAAATATTTCCGTTGGAATCCACGATGATTTGGACTCCCAATAAACCCTTACATTCGAGGACGAATGTTCCTAAGGGGGGGGAGGGTGTTACAAACCATATCCACAAACATTAGTTCATTCCATAAGTTAGATAACACAAATCCAAGAAGGAATTATCCTTGAGATGATAAGAAGTTAATCGGATTAATCTTAAGTGATACAAGGGTGCATAAGGGTGATTAACAAGTATTAAAAGTTAAACGAATCAAGGATGTTGTAACTTGTACTTTTGGGTAAACCTATAGATGCTTAGTATACTTAGGAGGTCATGATTTAAGGTATTTTAATCATATAATATCCATATCATAAGTCTTGAAGTCAAACGAGTTATGAAACAAAAGTCGACAAAGGTTGTTGCAACTTAGGTTCATAGTTTTACCTAATCTTTAGGTCAAATGTTATTAAGTATTTCTCCCAATATACTTGGAATTACGGGGTGATCTACCCACCAAATTGAACATCTATGAGTCTAGTTTCCAACGCATTAAACGGTTTAGCAATACAACATTGGAATAGAGAGATATAGACATTTTCGTGAGACTGCACAAGCTGCTAGGTGCAAGTAGGTGAGTCACCTACTTGGTTAAATGTCGGCCCAAAAGAGGGAATTTCGGGTCAGAAAAGCAGCCCATTAAAAGGCTTATCTTCTGCAATATATACCTCTTTATATTTCACAAATAACCAGACCTAATACCCTGCAAAATTCCTCCCAAAAATTATCCACAAACCCTAATTGATTTTCCCTCTCTTTCAAGTTCAAATTGGGGGTAAACACTAGAGTTTGAAGAACCAAGTTAAAGGCTGAGTTATCCAACAACAAAGGTGAGTTTACTGCTATATTTCATACATTTATTCTGCTGTGAATTCATGGTAATTCGTTATATACATGTAAGAACTCACGGGACGGTGATCGGAAGCCGTGAGTTCAACTTATTCACTTGTAGCGGACTGTTTTGTGGACTGTTTTGTGTTGCTGTTGGGCTGCGTTTTATATTACTGTTTTGTGGAGTTTTGAATGAGGCAGGGTATGGAGAAACACCATATATATGTTGGGTTGTGGTCTGCTAGTTCTTCGTCATAGTTTTGGGTCGTTTGATACGACTATAGTGGCCGTCATATGTATGATGTGATTAGGTTGTGTGTGGACTGTTTTGGGAGGCTCAATATGTTTATTATTGATGTTGTTTAGGCTGTTTGGTGATTGTTTTGAATGGTGTGAAGTCATATATATAGGGGAGGTGCTTTCCGTTTCATCACAAAATAGGTTGTGGTTGGTACATAATAGTTGCGACGCTTAAACGTTAACGATAGTGTCATTTCTCCTATTGTAGACTAAGGAGTCGTGACGTTTGCATAGCTTGAGGTTGTGGCAGTATATACAAGGTATGTGTGGCTGTCCCTTTCCTTCTTTTGCACGACTCCGGTTAACAAAATGTAATGAACGAGCTTCCAAAGATACTCTATTCTTAGAAGCTAGCAGTACTTACATTGTTTCCCCTCTTATGGAACGATTGATGTTGATGTTGCTTCTCTTATTCTTATGTTATCAATCTTGTTGGTACTTCCTGATTCCTATAAGGTTCATAGTGAAGAGTTAGTTCTAATAAGGTATACATAGGATACCGACCTTACGTCACTCCGAAAGGTCTACAAGGTGTTTCCATGAGTCGGGCATGCATTATATATATGTATCTATTTTACTCTACCAAGTCGTGCCATAGTTGGCCGGGTACGGCACCTATTGTGCAACCACTGATCAGTTGGGTTTTACCGAGCTCCACGTGGCCGGGTACGATTCTACCGAGCCTTATAATGGCCGGGTATGTTTTTTTACCGAGCCTATTACGGCCGGGTACGATATGATGATGATGATGATGCCCCCAGAGGAAAATGTTTTTAAAGGTATATGTATATATATGTATTATGCATTTCATGTCAGTAGCCCTCAGAGGTACTCAGATGTTACAAGTTGTATATTCTCTATCCCTGCTCACATTGTTGTTCATATTTATGGTTCTTTGCCTTACATACTCAGTACTTTATTCGTACTGACGTCCTTTTATTTGTGGACGCTGCATGTCGTGCTGCAGGTCCTGATAGACAGGCAGGTGTAGCTCCCCCATCACAGTAGGTTGTCCAGTTCAGCGGTGATTGGCGAGATCCCTTCTCCGGACTTGCCTTGGTCTTGGTATGCATTTTTGTTATAGACATTATGGGTATGTCGGGGCCCTGTTCCGGCTATGTTGCAGCACTTATGTTCCTTTAGAGGCTCATAGACAAGTGTCGACTCATGTATAGTTTGGTATGCCTTGTCGGCTGGTTTTGTTGTATAGTCTTTCATTTTAGCGTGGTAGCTTGTACCATATGTATATAGTTTCTTGATTGTCTGGTCATCCCATATTATGTAGGTTCATGCAATCATATTTTATTGTTGGTTGCCCATGATCCATGTCTACCATTTATATTGGTCTCGTTAGCCCTAAAAGATAATAAAGAAGGTTAGATAAAATGTACGTTGGTGCTCGGCAAGTATGGTCGGGTGCTAGTCATGGTCCTCCAGTTTGGGTCGTGACAACCTGACATTGGATCAAATTGTGGGGAAATTTAGCCTAGGAGAGTTGATCTTAGTGTAGGCCCACAGTTCGCGGTATTCTATTCACCCGGGCGCCGCGAAGATGTACCGGGACTTACGGCAGCACTATTGGTGGCGCAGAATGAAGAAAGATATCGTTGCGTATGTCGCTCGGTGTCTAAATTATCAGCAGGTGAAATATGAGCACCAGAGACCTGGTGGTGTATTCCAGAGGATTGAAATTCCCGAGTGGAAATGGGAGCGGATCACTATGGACTTCGTTACTGGACTTCCTTTGACTCGGAGGAAATTTGATGCTATTTGGGTCATTGTTGATAGGTTGACCAAGTCAGCACACTTTATTCCAGTATCTGTCTCCTACTCATCGGAGAGGTTAGCGGAGGTTTACATTAGGGAGATTGTTCGTCTCCATGGAGTGCCGGTATCTATTATCTCTGATCGGGGTACGCAGTTTACCTCGCGGTTCTGGAGAGCGGTCCAGCAGGAGTTAGGCACCCAGGTTCAGTTGAGTACAACATTTCATCCTCAGACTCATGGCCAGTCCGAGAGAACTATTCAGATTCTATAGGACATGCTTCGAGCTTGTGTTATTGATTTCGGAGGCTCGGACCAGTTTCTGCCATTAGCAGAGTTCGCCTACAATAACAGTTACCAGTCTAGCATCCAGATGGCTCCGTATGAGGCGTTGTATGGTAGGCGATGTCGATCACCAGTTGGATGGTTTGAACCAGGAGAGGCTCGGTTGTTGGGTACCGACTTAGTTCAGGAGGCCTTGGATAGGGTCAAGACTATTCAGGAGAGATTGCGTTCAGCTCAGTCCAGGCAGAAGACTTATGCGGATCGTAAAGTTCGAGATGTAGTTTTCATGGTTGGTGAACGAGTATTGCTCCGAGTGTCGCCTATGAAGGGCGTGATGAGGTTCGGGAAGAAGGGCAAGCTCGGCCCTAGGTATATTGGTCCATTTGAGATTCTAGACAGAGTGGGAGGGGTGGCTTACAGATTAGCTTTGCCGCCTAGCTTATCAGCCGTGCATCCAGTTTTTCGTGTATCTATGCTTCGGAGATACCACGGCGATCCCACACATGTGTTAGACTTCAGAGTACTGTCCAATTGGACAAGGATCTATCTTACGAGGAGGAGCGGTGGCCATTCTAGACCGACAGGTTCGACAGTTGAGGTCGAAGAGTTTTCCTTCCGTGCGTGTCCAGTGGAGAGGTAAGCCTCCTAAGGCATCGACCTGGGAGTCCGAGTCCGATATGCGGAGCCGCTACCCACACTTGTTTCCTGACTCCGGTACTTCTTTCTTTTGTCCGTTCGAGGACGAACGGTTGTTTTAGAGGTGGAGATTGTGACGACCCAAAGGGTCATCACTTATTTTATTAATCATTTTGAGCTTCTGAGGCCTTGAAAACCTCATTCTATGTTGCCTCGATTTACGTGCACGATCCGAGCATGTAGCCGGAAAGATTTTGTGATAGAAAAATATGAATTCTATGAGAAATTTGGATAAAAATGATATTAATATTGATATGGTTGACTTCGGTCAACATTTTTGGTAAACGGATCCGGACCCGAGATTGGATGGTCCCGAAAGGTCCGTAGGAAAATATGGGACTTGGACATGCGTCCGGAGTCGAATTCTGAGGCCTAGAGCCCAAGCTATGAATTTTTCTATGAAATTGTTTTTGATGTAACTGTTAAAGGAAATGAATTAATTTACCTTGGTATCGGGCTCGTATTTTGGTTCCGACGCCCGTTACAAGTCTTAAATATTATATATGTGATTTACTGTAAAGTTTGGTGACATTCGGATGTCGTTTGAGATGTTTTGGACCTTGAGTTCCAAGTTTGAAAGTTTTGAAAACCAAAAGTATGAAAATCATGAATTTGAGGCTTGATTTGATGAAAACGATGTGATATTGACGATGTGATCGCACGAACAAGTTCATAATGTATTTTTGATGTTGTGTACATGTTTGGTTTGGAGCCCGGGGGGCTCGAATAAAGATTTGATAGGCCGTAGGATCAATTTCTGAATTTATGCACTGCTGGTTTTTCACCCAACTGTTGGCTTCGCATTTGCGAAGAATTTCTCGCAAATGCGAAGAAGGCAGTTCAAGGCTGGGTTCGCAAATGCGAACCCATTATCGCAAATGCGATGCCTGCCAGAACCAGCCAAGTTCGCAAATGCGAACAAAGTGTCGCAAATGCGACAATGGCACACCTGGGCCAGAGTTCGCAATTGCGAACTTAACCTCGCAAATGCGAGGCCTTCAGTAATTGCCTGTCTTCGCAATTGCGAAGAATGTGTCGCAATTGCGACAAAGCCCAGAAGCCAGCTGGTTCGCAAATGCGAACCTTATTTCGCAAATGCGAAATCCCCAGCAACTGCCTAGACTTCGCAAATGCGAACAAATGTTCACAAATGCAAACTTCACAGCCTTAGCTTATTTTTCAAACTCCAGAAATTGGTCGGGGTTCGCAATTGCGAACCCATGTTCGCAAATGCGAACACAGAGACCTGTAAATCACGATTTTCAGTTCATTTCTTCACTTTTCACAACCCAAAAACACCCATTTGCGATTCTTCACGGATTCCTTCTTCTTCAAAACAATTGTAAGTCACTTTTTACTTAATTCTTTCAATTCCTAACATCATTAAACATGTTTTTCAATAGAAATCAAAGGTTTTCATGGTAGAAATTCTTGTTTTTGATAGAATATAGGGTTTTTAATAAATTGGGAAATTGGACCTCGAATTGAGGTCCGATTTTGAAACAAATCATATACTTGAACTCATGGGGGGATGGGTAACCGGATTTTGGTCCGAACCCCGAGTTCCAACCATGTGGGCCCGGGGTCAAAATTCACTATTCCGGGCAGAATGTTGTAAAAGTTGTAATTGGTCTTAGGAATTAGTTTGTTGAGTAGTATTGATGATATTAAATCAATTATGTATAGATACGATTGGATTGGAGCCAAATTTGAAAGAAAAAGACATTGCCACGGATTGAATTGTTCATAAACATATGAGGTAAGTGTTTGTTCTATCCTAGCTTGAGGGAATAGGATTATGTGCTATGTGTTATGTGATCGAGTGCGGTGTATGGGCTGTGGTGACAAGCATCCATACATTGGCGTCTAGCATGATCGTGAGTCGTTGTTAATACTTGTTGTGGGGCATATTTGCAGATAAATTGTTGAACCTTTGCCAGGTTGTAGAATTGTTATTGTTCTCCCTTGTCGGGACTTGTTGTAAAGATGATTATTGATTGCCCTTGTTGGGACGGTTTATGAATAACTGTTTTATTCTTTGCCCTTAACTGTGATTGTTATTTAGGTGAGGAAGAGTGATAATGCACGAAGGTGATGCCGTGCCTTGACTTATTATTTATGCACGAAGGTTAATGTCGTGTCATGTTTTATTATTTATGCATGAAGGTTAATGTCGTGCCATGTTTTATTGATTATGCACGAAGGATCATGCCGTGCCCTGTTATTGAAGCATGTACGAAGGATCATGCCGTACTATGGATGTGAGGATGAGAGTAAAAGCACGAAGGGTGATGCCGTGTACTTTATTTGCTTATTTGGTGAGGATGAGAGTAAAAGCACGAAGGGTGATGCCGTGCAACTGCCTGCTATTCCTTGACTTGATATTATTTGTGTTTCCATTATACTTTGTTTTCCTTGTGAACTTATTAACTTTTGTTAATTGTTGAGTTCTTCGAGATGTTCCTTATTGTGTTATTACTTGGTTATTTCTTGTTATTATGTTGTGTACATATATATTGAATTGCACAGGTTTATGTGGGTTTCTGGTCCTAGGCTTGTCACTACTTCGCCGGGATAGGCCAGGCACCTACCAGCACATGGGGTCGGTTGTGCTGATACTACACTTCTGTGCGTTTTTGCACAGGTCCAGGTTACGATCAGGAGCAGCAGGAGTAAATCGATTGCGTGGGAGTTGATCACATTTGAGACCGAGGTAGCTTGCAGACGTCCGCAGGCCCGGCGTCTCTCTCTTTATTTATGTTACTAGCTGTAGTCTCTTTGTTCCGAGACAAACAAAATTATGTTATATTTCTTTCAAACTTTTATGTGTAGTATTCAATAGTAGTTCGTGAGTTGGTGACTCCATGTCTTGGGTAGAGGATTTCAGTATGATTTTCACCTTGTAATTAGTTATTTCTATTTCGATAAAGTATTCCGCATTTATTTAATTAAAGTTGTGGTTTGTTGATAAATAAATTATGAAATTGTGTTAAAAACGGGATAGTATGAATACAGTGGCTTGCCTAGCTACCACGAGTAGGCGCCATCACGATCCCGATGTTGGGGGAAAATCTGGGTCGTGACAAAACGAGAGACTTTTCCTAACTCAATATACTCTGGAGGACAAGTACAGACGTCTCCGTACCTACCCCTCAGACTCTACTAAGCTTGTTTGTGAGTTGTGTGACCTATGTAACCTAGAGCTTGATACCAACTTGTCACGACCCGGATTCCCCCACCATCGGGATCGTGATGGCGCCTACACGTGGTAGCTAGGAAAGCCAATTTACTCACCACCACCTTTACATTTACACAACAATCCTGTTCTCAAATTTAATAGCAAGAATAATACTAATAACTTTAAATGCGGAAGTCTTTCGAATAAAAAGCGAATAATAGTGTAAAATACTCGACAATAAATCCTCTACCCAAGATGTGGAGTCACAAACTCATGAACTACTAAGAATAACTACACATAAAGGTCTGAAGAAATAGATAATAACTGTTTGTCTTGAAATAATGAGACTACAGCAATAATGAAAGCAAATAGAAGAGACGCCGGGCCAGCGGACGCCTGCAAGCTACCTCAGTATCGAAAGTATGATAATCCCGCTAGTGAACTACTGCTGCTGCTCCTGCTCAAAACCTGGACCTGTGCAAAAACGCACAGAAGTGTAGTATCAGCACAATCCGACCCCATGTGCTAGTAAGTTCCTGGCCTATCCCCGCGAAGTAATGACAAGCCTAGGACCAGACACTCACACAGACATGTGTAGTTCTATATACGTATGTACCACAAAATAATAGAAATATTGAGCCACACAAATAGCAAGGGAGGGAACATGCTAGGGTAGAACAATCGAATATACACGATTAACCAGTTAGTTAAAAAACAGAGTACAGCAAAACAGTTATCACAAAACAAGAAATTGAATGGTTGCACGGCATCACCCTTCTTGCTTTTACTCTCATCCTCACCAGATAATCAATTAAAAGTGCATGGCATCACCCTTCGTGCTTTTACTTTCACCCTCACATTCATGGCACGACATGATCCTTCATGCATGATTTAAGTAACAACGACAGGGAATGTTCCTTCGTGCATAAATAGTAAACATGGCACGGAACGATCCTTCGTGCATAATTTAAGTACCAACGGCACGGAATGTTCCTTCGTGCATAAATAGTAAACATGGCACGGAATGATCCTTCGTGCATAAATAGTAAAATAAGGCACGGAATGATCCTTCGTGCGAACATAATTAAAAATGGCACGGCATCACCCTTTATGCTTTATCACTCTTCCTCACCCAAATAACAGTCACAGTCAACGGGCAAGAAGAATGAAACAAGTAACAAAAGCCGTCCCAGCAAGGTAGTAACAACAGCCATAACACATCCCAGCAAGGGAACAACATCAATGACACAACAAAGTCCCGACACGGGAAATAATAATCAACCTTCACAACCCGGCAAGGGCTCAAGAATACAACTTAGGAAAATTCCACATTAGCTCATAACATGTATCAACCAATGACTCACGGTCATGCTAGACTCCATTGTATAGATGCTTGTCACCACGCCTATACATCGCATTCGATCATTTAGCAATTAGCAAATTATTACACTCATTCCTATTCCCTCAAGCTAGGATAGATCAAACACTTACCTTCAAGCCTGAAGTCCAATTAACCTTCAACTTTCGCTTTACCTCGTAATTAAACCTCCAACTCACTAGAATCTAATCACAAGTTGTTCAATTAATTTAATAAACACTATATAAATTAGTTTGGATGCATAAAAATGGTTTTCTCAAATTTTTACTCAAAATTTCCCAAAACGTCCCCGGGCCCATATGGTCGAAACTCGGGGTTTGGACCAAAATCCAGTTACCCATTCCTTCACGAGTTCAAGTATATGATTTGTTTCGAAATCGGACCTCAAATCGAGGTCCAACTCCCCAATTTATGAAAAACCTAGGTTCTACCCAAAAACAACAATTCAACCATAAAAACCTTTGATTTCTCATGGAAAACATGTTTAATAATGTTAGAAATTGAAAGATTTGAGTGAAAATCGACTTACAAGTGATTTGGAGTGATACAGCTCTTGAAATATCACCGATGGGGTTTTGGGTTTTGAATGAATGGTGAAAAAGGGGGTTTAAAATCGTTTAAGTATAAAATTGCACAGTTGTGGTTATGGGAAATGCGAACATATGTTTGCAATTGCGAACACCACAGTCCAGCTCTCAGAATTCGCATTTGCAAAGAACCTGTTCGCATTTGTGAACATAGGCCAAATATGGACACATTCGCATTTGCGAAGAACCTGTTCGCATATTCGAAAGTAGGGTGATTCTGGGAAACCTCGTATTTGCGAGCTTTTGTTCGCAATTGCGAACCTAGGGCAATTCTGGGACTCTTCGCATTTGCGAAGGTTTTGTTCGCATTTGCGAACTCAGACTCTTCTCGCATTTGTGAGTGATTCTTCGCAAGTGCGAAGTTAACAGCTGGGAAAAATACCAGCTGTGGTTATTTTCAAAATTTGCTCTCACGGCCTATCAAATCTTCACCCAAGCCCTCGGGTTCTAAAACAAACATGCACACAACCTCAAAAACATACCACGAACTTGCTCGCGCAATCAAATTACCAATATAACATCGTTTTCATAGAATTAAGGCTCAAGTTCATGATTTCTTCTCTTAAACTTCATAAACTTTCAAACTTGGAACTCATGGTTCAAATCACGTCGAACGACGTTCAATTTCAGTCAAACTTTGTAGGAAGTGCTTAAATAATATATAAGACTTGTACCGGCATCGGAACCAAAATACGAGCCCGATACCATGGTCTTTTAATGAATTTTAATTTCCAATTCCCTTAATAATTTTAGACAAACAATTTAACAGAAAAATTCATATCTCGGGCTCTAGGCCTTGGATTTCGACTCCGGACACATGCTCGAGTCTCATATTTTCCTGCGGACCTTCCGAGACCGTCCAATCTCAGGTCCGGGTCCGTTTACCAAAAATGTTGACCGAAGTTAACTATATCAATATTAATATCAAAATTCTTCAAATATTCCATAGGATTCATATATTCTAACCCAAAAATTTTTCGGCTACGTGCCCGGACTGCACACGTAAAGCGAGACAATATAAAATAAGGTTTTCAAGGCCTCGGATGTACGGAACAGACGAGAAAAATAGGTGACGACCCTTTGGGTCATCACAATATATCATGTATAGTATAAACTATCTTTATTTAAACAATTACTTTGATATTACATGCATGGAATATATATTTTATAATTTTTATTTTCTTTCATTATTAATTATGTAAATAAAATTTGAATATTTATTGTTAATACTAAAATTATTATTACTAACAAACTATTCTAATTAGTTTTTTTGCTATACTCATGATTTTGTTATTCTATCATTATATATTCTTAAATATTTTATATTTTTTACTTTATAAGTAATATTTATTTATTCTATAGGTAAGTCTAGGGGTGGGCATATTTCGGTCGGAACTGAATAAACCGACCGAACATAATTTCTTCTTATTTAGGTTTCAGTTATTCGGTTTGTTTGGTCGGTTTCGGTTTAGATTTTAAAAATTTTGATTTTTCGGTTCGATTTCGTTTATTAAGTTTTTTAGTTCGGTTAACCGAAAAACTGAATTGTTAGCCTATATGTTCTTTAAGTTATATATAAGCTAAACCCATAGGTAATAAATTAATATTATTAGATCCAATCTATCAAAGACTCAATTCAATTAAGTAAGTATATCAACTTTTAAATCTTAAAGGTTTTCGGTCTATTAAAACTTTCATAGCATATGTGTAACGACCCGAGCGGTCGTTTTAGAAAATTACGCCCCAATCCCTAATTTAACTGTTCCCCTAAGTTCATTTCTGCTATTGTAGTTTGCCGGGAGAGTCGGTTCTGAAAATTTGAGCATTTTGGGACACTTAGTCCCTAGGTGAGAGCTTTAAAGCTAGAAAATGGTCCGTAGCCGGAATAGTATTAAGACGATCTCGGAACGGAAATCCGATGGTTCCATTAGCTCTGTTAGGTGATTTCGGGGTTAGGAGCGCGTTCGGAACGTATTTTGGAGGTCCGTAGCTCAATTAGGCTTGAAATGCCGAAGGTTGAAATTTTGGCGAATCCGAACGATAGGTGAGATTTTGATCCGGGGTCGGAATGGAATTCCGACAATTTCTGTAGCTTCGTTATGTGATTTTGGATATGTCCGTAAATTTTCAGGTCATTCGGACGTCGTTTGGTCGGGTTTTAGATCGAATGTGCAATTCGGAAAGTTTTAAGAAATTTAGGCTTGAATTCGATGTGAATTATGGGTTTTGATGTTGTTAGACGTGTTTTGATGATTAGAATAAGTTCGTATCATGATTTGGAATAGGTTGGTGGTTTTCGTTTGGATCCCGGGGGTCTCGGGATGAATCCGGGGGTCCAATCGGGCTATTTCATGCATTTTGGAAATGCTGTTAACTGCTGGTGTGTGTTGCAGACGAATGCTCTATGCGATCGCAATGGGCTAATGCGATCGCATAGAAGGTTTTGGAGAGGCCAAGTATTTGTTCTATGCGATCGCGGGCATGGATATGCGATCGCATAGTTCTGGAAAGTTGTGCTATGCGATCGCGTACAGTCCTATGCGATCGCATAGTGTATAGAGAAGAGGGGTCCCAGGTCCAGCTTTTGTCCTATGCGATCGCGGAGCAGGTTATGCGATCGCATAGGTATATTTTGGTGAGCATTGCGATCGCATTGAGGACTATGCGATCGCATAGAGTAGTTTGGCGAGGGTCAAAATTTGTTCTATGCGATCGCAACACGGATCATGCGATCGCATAGAGTAAAAATGTCTGGCGGTGACTTAAGTCCAGAAACATTTCAGCCGCGACCCATAAATCAAAAAACGCCATTGTTGAGCTCCAAGAGAGGATTTTGAAGGGGAAACGCTGGGATATCATCCGGAAATCATCGGGGGTAAGTTTCTTGACCTTAATTCGTTGGTTTATCATGAAATCCGTGATTATTTCACTGAAATTGGAAGATTAAAAGTGGGTTTGAGCCCTAGGCCTAAATGTTAGAAAATCTCTGATTTGATTGGGCAAATGGAGTCCGGTTTTGGTAAATTTTATATGCCTAGACTCGTATCGAGATAAGGAACCCGAATATATAATTTTCGTGATTTTTCGATAAGCGTACCGAAAGTCGGGTTTTGGCAACTTGTGGGTTTTGGTGCATTTTGAGTTATTTTGATTGGGTAATGTCCAATTGGCCTATTTTGATGTGATTCTATTGATTTTTATCGGATACTACACTTGTGGAGGCCGTCATTCGCGGCAAGAGGGTTATTTCTTAGCGGTTTTGTACCGGAATTGAGGTAAGTGGCTTGTCTAACCTCGTGTGGGGGACTTTCACCCCTAGGATATTATTGTGATATTTTAAATGCCTTGTACACGAGGTGACGGGCGTGTACATGCGCTGGTTGTTGAACACATGCTTTACTTAAAAATGTTCAATGAGTGACATTCCTGTTTTTAGCTGTTAAATTCAATATTCCTACCCGGTGGTAGTTAGAAGAGCATGATTAGATAGTGTTTAATTGTCTAGTCGCCTAATTGTCTTACTTGAGTTTTCTTGGTAATCGCTAGCGTTGTCTATCGGCGAAGTAATAGTTAACCATATTATACTTCTCTCTGTGTATTCCTTTTACTTGTATTGAAATATGGACTACGGGTTCAATTCCCGAGATCCTTAGATTATTGAAATACGGACTACGGGTTCAATTCCCGAGATCCTGAGATTATTGAAATACGGACTACGGGTTCAATTCCCGAGATCCTGAGATTATTGAAATACGGACTACGGGTTCAATTCCCGAGATCCTGAAATTATTTGAATACGGACTACGGGTTCAATTCCCGAGATCCTGAAATTATTGAAATACGGACTACGGGTTCAATTCCCGAGATCCTGAAATTATTGAAATACGGACTACGGGTTCAATTCCCGAGATCCTGAAATTATTGAAATATGGACTACGGGTTCAATTCCCAAGATCCTGAGATTTATTGAAATATGGACTACGGGTTCAGTTCCCGAGATCCTGAGTTATTGGTAGAGACTGCGGTTTCGATTCCCGGAGATCCTGAGCTATTGAGATATTATTGAGACATGGGTCGCGGGTTCGATTCCCGGAGACCCAGGGGTGCTGTTAATGGGACTGTGGGTTCAATTCCCACAGGTCCTGGATTTGTTATTTGAGCTGGTTAATTGTTGTTAGCTTAATTGTAGACAGTCGCAGTAATCATCATGATGTTGTTATTTCGGAAATTATTATCATTTAAATTGTTTACTTTGTTATCATCATTATATTATTGTTTTCTCAGTAGGGCCCTGACCTACCTCGTCACTACTCCATCGAGGTTAGGGTTGGCACTTACTGAGTACCGCCGTGGTGTACTCATGCTACTCTTCTGCAAACTTTTTGTTGTGCAGATCCAGGTACATCAGAGCAGTCTCGTACTAGGTGATTCCGCAGCTTTTTGGGAGACTTCGAGGTATGATCTGCTACGTCCGCGGATCCGGAGGCTTCCCTTCTATTCTAGTATTACTAGTCGACATTTTTCTTCATTTCGTTGCTAGATACTCTTTACACATAGAGCCACAATTGTATTTCCCTTTTAGTCTGTGTTACCGTGGGGTTCCGGATCTTGGTAGTGTTTTATTTACTGTGTGACGGATGTATGTGCCAAGCGGCATGAATTACATATCTTTTTATGCTATTTTTCCGTTGTTTCTTATTTAAATGTTTATAACTTGTATATTCCGCAACGTGTTAGGCTTACCTAGTCGTGGGGACTCTGGGTGCCATCACGACATGTTCACAATTGGTGAACTAGGGTCGTGACAAGTTGGTATCAAAGCTCTAGGTTCATAGGAGTCACGGGACACGGACCGGTTACTTAGAGTCTCGCTGATCGATACGGAGACGTCCGTATTTATCTACGAGGGGCTATGTGACTGTTTAGGAAAACTCTTCATTTCTTTGGATTCCTTGTCGTGCGACATTTTTGGCATCAAAAATCTAAATTATTGATTTCTATTCTCTCACGGATGGTGAGGACACGAGCTACCCGCGATGATCAGGTACCCGCGCCCCCTGTTGCCGCCGTCAGAGGCCGGGGCCGAGGTAGAGGACGAGGACGCGCCCGAGGTGCGGCCACAGCACCCGCGCGCGCTGCCGCTGAGGTGCCACAGGTAGACCAGGTTGGAGCGCAGGCACCTGGTACACCGACTACAGCTGCTACTACTCCGGCACTACAGGAGACCCTGGCTCAGTTCATGAGTATGTATACCACTTTAGCCCAGGCAGGACTGCTTCCTCTTGTTGCAGCTACATCTCAGGCCGGGGGAGGGGCCCAGACTCCGGCAGCCGTTACACCGGAGCAGCGTGTGCCAGTGGGACAGGTTCCAGATGTTTTGGTTATACCTCCTGCCGCCCCAGCACAGCCCGGAGGTGGACCAGCTGCCTCTGAGGACGAGCAGCGTAGATTGGAGAGGTTCAAGAAATATGACCCTCCAGTGTTTAGTGGTTTGGCTTCAGATGATGCATTGGGTTTTCTAGAGGAGTGTCATCGTATTTTTCGTACTATGGGGATTGTGGAGGCCAGCGGGGTTTCCTTCACTGCTTTTCAGTTTCGTGGGGCCGCTTATGATTGGTGGCGCACGTATGAGTTGGATAGTCCGGAGAAGTCTGCTTCATTGACCTGGACGCAGTTTTCAGATCTGTTTTTGAGGGAGTTTGTTCCTCAGAGACTTAGGGATTCTTGGCGCTCGGAGTTTGAGCGGTTGCGACAGGGCTCCATGTCAGTATCGGAGTATGCTATCAGTTTCACCCGTCTAGCCAGGCATGCACCGGCTTTGGTAGCCATAGTTCGGGAGAGAGTGCGGAGATTTATTGAGGGCCTTGTTCCGCCTATCCGATCCAGCATGGCCAGAGAGCTTGAGACAGATATATCTTATCAGCAGGCAGTTAGCATTGCCAAGAGGATCGAGAGTATGCTCCCTAGAGAGCGGAGAGAGAGAGAGGCCAAGAGGTCTCGTGAGTCGGGCCATTTCTCTGGTGCCCGCACTTCAGTAGCCGGTCGTCTTGGCAGGGCTTATTCCGGTCGTCCAGTTCATTCAGCATTGCCAGTAGCCGATAGTACTCCAGCTCTTCCAGCACCTCACGAGCCTTATTATGCTCCCCCAGTTTCTAGTGCACCTCCTGTACGGGGTACTTCCAGGGGTCAGACTAGTGGGGGTGAGGTCAGTCAGTCTCAGCCACCGCGTCCTCCCAGAGCTTGTATTGAGTGCGGGGATACTCGCCACCTGGTTAGGGAGTGCCCCAGGCGTAGGAGAGGAGCCCTTCATCAGTCATCACAGCAACAACGTGGTTCTCAGGGTCAGCAGGCTATCATTCCAGCTCCAGCTGCCACTCCACCTGCCCAGCCAGCCAGGGGCAGGGGTCGGGGTTATAGAGGCCGCCCTCGAGAAGGGGGACAAGCTAGATCTATGCTATTCCTGATCGCGCTGCGGCTGTTGCATCTGATTATGTTATCACAGGTATTATTATGGTTAGTCACAGGGAGGCATCGGTTCTATTCGACCCTGGTTCCACTTTTTCATATGTGTCTTCTTACTTTGCTTCTCATATGGGTGTGCCTCGGGATTCTTTGAGTGCCCCATTTATGTTTCCACTCCGGTGGGTGATTCTTTGGCTGTGGACCACGTATATCGGTCGTGTTTGGTTACCATTTGTGATTTTGAGACCGGAGCGGATCTATTGTTGCTCGGGATGGTCGATTTTGATATTATTCTGGGCATGGACTGGTTGTCGCCCCATTATACTATTCTTGATTGTCACGCCAAGACCGTGACGCTGGCTATGCCAGGCATTCCACGTATTGAGTGGAGTGGTACTCTAGATCACACCCCTAGCCGTGTTATTTTTTTTCTCAGAGCTCAGCGTATGGTTGAGAAGGGGTGTGTTGCTAATCTAGCCTATGTGCGGGACGTCAGTATTGACACTCCTCTATTGATTCTGTTCATGTGGTACGTGACTTTGCTGATGTATTTCCAGTTGATCTTCCGGGCATGCCGCCCGACAGAGATATTGACTTTGCTATTGACTTGTTGCCGGGCACTCAACCCATTTCTATTCCACCGTACCGTGTGGCTCCTCCTGAGTTAAAGGAGCTGAAGGATCAATTACAGGAGTTATTGGGCAAGGGTTTTATTCGACCCAGTGTTTCGCCTTGGGGTGCTCCTATATTATTTGTGAAGAAAAAAGACGGTTCTATGCGTATGTGTATTGATTATCGTCAGCTGAACAAGGTTACAGTGAAGAACCGGTATCCTTTGCCCTGTATTGATGATTTATTTGACCAGCTACAGGGCGCACATGTGTTTTCTAAGATTGATTTGCGCTCTGGGTATCACCAGCTGAAGATTCGGGAGCCAGATATCCCGAAGACTGCCTTCAGGACTCGGTATGGTCACTATGAGTTCCTCATGATATCTTTTGGGCTGACTAATGCTCCAGCAGCCTTTATGCATTTGATGCACAGTGTGTTCAGGCCTTATCTGGACTCGTTCGTGATTGTCTTCATTTATGATATTCTAGTATATTCCCGGAGTCGGGAAGAGCACGAGCAACATTTGAGGATAGTGCTTGAGATTCTGAGGGAGAAGCAGCTATATGCCAAGTTCTCTAAATGTGAATTCTGGTTGAGTTCAGTGGCATTTTTGGACCACGTGGTGTCGAGTGATGGTATTCGAGTAGATCCGAGGAAGGTGGAGGCCGTGCAGAGTTGGCCCAGACCCTCCTCCGCTACTGAGATTCGCAGTTTCCTTGGTTTGGCGGGCTATTACCGTCGTTTCGTAGAGGGGTTCTCTTCGATTGCAGCACCTATGACTAGATTGACCCAAAAGGGTGCCCCTTTTCAGTGGACAGACGAGTGTGAGGCGAGCTTTCAGAAGCTCAAGACAGCTTTGACTTCGGCCCCTATATTGATGTTGCCTACGGGTTCGGGGTCCTATACTGTATATTGTGATGCCTCACGAGTTGGACTCGGTGCGGTATTGATGCAGGACGGTAGGGTGATTGCCTACGCGTCGAGACAGCTGAAGGTGCATGAGAAGAATTACCCTGTTCATGATTTGGAGCTAGCTGCCATTGTTCACGCCTTGAAAGTTTGACGTCATTATTTATATGGGGTTCCTTGTGAGATCTACACTGATCACCGGAGCTTGCAGCACTTTCTTAAGCAGAAGGACCTGAATATGCGTCAGAGGAGATGGTTGGAACTACTGAAGGACTATGATATTACTATTCTCTATCATCCGGGCAAAGCTAATGTGGTTGCTGATGCCTTGAGTCGTCGGGCAGAGAGTTTGGGGAGTTTAGCATATCTACCAGCTTCGGAGAGGCCTATGGCGATGGATGTTCAGGCTTTAGCCAGACAGTTTGTTAGACTGGATCTTTCGGAGCCCAGCCGGGTTCTGGCTTGTGTGATTTCTCGGTCTTCTCTATCTGACCGCATCAGGGAGCGTCAGTTCGACGACCCTCATTTGCTTGTCCTTTAGGATAGAGTTCAGCGTGGTGATACTCGAGATGTTACCATCGGAGATGATGGAGTTATGAGGATGCAAGGGCGTATCTGTGTGCCCAATGTAGATGATCTTCGAGAGCTGATTCTAGTAGAGGCCCATAGTTCGCGGTATTCCATCCATCCGGGTGCCGCGAAGATGTATCAGGACTTGAAAGAGCATTACTGGTGGAGGCGGATGAAAAGGGATATAGTTGATTATGTTTCTAGATGCCTCAACTGCCAGCAGGTGAAGTATGAGCATCAGCGTTCGGGTGGATTGATGCAGCAGATTGAGATTCCCGAGTGGAAATGGGAGCGCATCACCATGGACTTTGTATCTGGGCTTCCACGGACTGTTAGGAAGTATGATTCCATTTGGGTTATTGTGGATCGGCTGACCAAGTCCTCCCATTTCATACCGTGAGCACTGCTTATTCATCGGAGCGACTGGCGGAGATCTATATCAGGGAGATAGTTCGGTTGCATGGTATTCCAGTTTCCATCATTTCAGATAGAGGCACTCAGTTCACTTCACGGTTCTGGAGAGCTGTACAGCGAGAGTTAGGTACTCGGGTGGAGTTGAGCACAGCATTTCACCCCCAGACTGATGGGCAGTCCGAGCGCACTATTCAGATTTTGGAGGATATGCTCCGTGCGTGCGTGATTGAGTTTGGAGGTTCATGGGATCACTTCTTGCCGCTGGCGGAGTTTGCTTATAACAACGGCTACCAGTCCAGTATTCAGATGGCACCGTATGAGGCCCTATATGGTAGGAGGTGCAGGTCCCCAGTGGGTTGGTTCCAGCCGGGCAAGGCCAGGTTGCTAGGTACTGAGATGGTCTAGGATGCAATGGACAAGGTCAAGGTCATTTAGGATAGACTTCGTGCAGCCCAGTCCAGAGAGAAGAGTTATGCGGACAAGAAGGTTCGCGATGTGACATTTATGGTTGGCGAGCGGGTTCTACCTTCGAGTCTCGCCCATGAAGGGTGTTATGAGGTTTGGGAAGAAAGGAAAGCTGAGTCCTAGATTTATTGGCCCTTTTGAGATTTTGAGGCGTGTTGGGGAGGTTGCTTATGAGTTGGCCTTACCTCCCAGCCTAGCCGGAGTTCACCCCGTATTTCATGTCTCCATGCTCCGGAGATACCATGGTGACCCGTCGCATGTGTTGGATTTCACATCCGTTCAGCTAGACAAGGATCTGTCTTATGTTGAGGAGCCAGTAGCCATTCTAGACAGGCAAGTCAGAAAGCTAAGGTCAAAGAACATCGCTTCGGTAAAAGTTCAGTGGCGGGGCCAGCCGGTCGAAGAGGCGACTTGGGAGACCGAGCAGGATTTGCGCAGCCAGTACCCTCATCTTTTCACTACTCCAGGTATGTTTTCTATGCTCGTTCGAGGACAAACGAATCTTTAAGTGTGGGAAGATGTAACGACCCGACCGGTCATTTTAGAAAATTACGCCCCAATCCCTAATTTAACTGTTCCCCTAAGTTCATTTCTGCTATTGTAGTTTGCCGGGAGAGTCGATTCTGAAAATTTGAGCATTTTGGGACACTTAGTCCCTAGATGAGAGCTTTAAAGCTAGAAAATGGTCCGTAGCCGGAATAGTGTTAAGACGATCTCGGAACGGAAATCCGATGGTTCCATTAGCTCCGTTAGGTGATTTCGGGGTTAGGAGCGCGTTCGGAACGTATTTTGGAGGTCCGTAGCTCAATTAGGCTTGAAATGCCGAAGGTTGAAATTTTGGCGAATCCGAACGATAGGTGAGATTTTGATCCGGGGGTCGGAATGGAATTCGGACAATTTCTGTAGCTTCGTTATGTGATTTTGGATATGTCCGCAAATTTTGAGGTCATTCGGACGTCGTTTGGTCGGGTTTTAGATCGAATGTGCAATTCGGAAAGTTTTAAGAAATTTAGGCTTGAATTCGATGTGAATTATGGGTTTTGATGTTGTTAGACGTGTTTTGATGATTAGAATAAGTTAGTATCATGTTTTGGAATAGGGTGGTGGTTTTCGTTGTGATCCCGGGGGTCTCGGGATGAATCTAGGGGTCCAATCGGGCTATTTCATGCATTTTGGAAATGTTGTTAACTGCTAGCGTGTGCTGCAAACGAATGCTCTATGCGATCGCAATGGGCTAATGCGATCGCATAGAAGGTTTTGGAGAGGCCAAGTATTTGTTCTATGCGATCGCGGGCATGGATATGCGATCGCATAGTTCTGGAAAGTTGTGCTCTGCGATCGCGTACAGTCCTATGCGATCGCATAGTGTATAGAGAAGAGGGGTCCCAGGTCCAGCTTTTGTCCTATGCGATCGCGGAGCAGGTTATGCGATCGCATAGGTATATTTTGGTGAGCATTGCGATCGCATTGAGGACTATGCGATCGCATAGAGTAGTTTGGCGAGGGTCAAAATTTGTTCTATGCGATCACAACACGGATCATGCGATCGCATAGAGTAAAAATGTCTGCAGTGACTTAAGTCCAGAAACATTTCAGCCGCGACCCATAAATCAAAAAACGCCATTGTTGAGCTCCAAGAGAGGATTTTGAAGGGGAAACGCTGGGATATCATCGGGAAATCATTGGGGGTAAGTTTCTTGACCTTAATTCGTTGGTTTATCATGAAATCCATGATTATTTCACTGAAATTGGAAGATTAAAGGTGGGTTTGAGCCCTAGGCCTAAATGTTAGAAAATCTCTGATTTGAGTGGGCAAATGGAGTCCGATTTTGGTAAATTTTATATGCCTAGACTCGTATCGAGATAAGGAACCCGAATATATAATTTTCGTGATTTTTCGATAAGCGTACCGAAAGTCGGGTTTTGGCAACTTGTGGGTTTTGGTGCATTTTGAGTTATTTTGATTGGGTAATGTCCAATTGGCCTATTTTGATGTGATTCTATTGATTTTTACCAGATACTACACTTGTGGAGGCCGACATTGGTGGCAAGAGGGTTATTTCTTAGCGGTTTTGTACCGGAATTGAGGTAAGTGGCTTGTCTAACCTCGTGTGGGGGACTTTCACCCCTAGGATATTATTGTGATATTTTAAATGCCTTGTACGCGAGGTGACGGGCGTGTACATGCGCTGGTTGTTGAACACATGCTTTACTTAAAAATGTTCAATGAGTGACATTCCTGTTTTTAGCTGTTAAATTCAATATTCCTACCCGGTGGTAGTTAGAAGAGCATGATTAGATAGTGTTTAATTATCTAGTCGCCTAATTGTCTTACATGAGTTTTCTTGGTAATCGCTAGCGCTGTCTATCGGCGAAGTTATAGTTAACCATATTATACTTCTCTCTGTGTATTCCTTTTACTTGTATTGAAATATGGACTACGGGTTCAATTCCCGAGATCCTGAGATTATTGAAATAAGGACTACGGGTTCAATTCCCGAGATCCTGAGATTATTGAAATACGGACTACGGGTTCAATTCCCGAGATCCTGAGATTATTGAAATACGAACTACGGGTTCAATTCCCGAGATCCTGAAATTATTGAAATACGGACTACGGGTTCAATTCTCGAGATCCTGAAATTATTGAAATACGGACTACGGGTTCAATTCCCGAGATCCTGAAATTATTGAAATACGAACTACGGGTTCAATTCCCGAGATCCTGAAATTATTGAAATATGGACTACGGGTTCAATTCCCGAGATCCTGAGATTTATTGAAATATGGACTACGGGTTCAATTCCCGGGATCCTGAGTTATTGGTAGGGACTGCGGGTTCGATTCCCGGAGATCCTGAGTTGTTGAGATATTATTGAGACATGGGCTGCGGGTTCGATTCTCGGAGACCCAGAGGTACTGAGAATGGGACTGTGGGTTCAATTCCCACAGATACTGGATTTGTTTATTTGAGCTGGTTAATTGTTGTTAGCTTAATTGTAGACATTCAGAGTAATCATCATGATGTTGTTATTTCGGAAATTATTATCATTTAAACTGTTTACTTTGTTATCATCATTATATTATTGTTTTCTCAGTAGGGCCCTGACCTACCTCGTCACTACTCCATCGAGGTTAGGGTTGGCACTTACTGAGTACCGCCGTGGTGTACTCATGCTACTCTTCTGCACACTTTTTGTTGTGCAGATCCAGGTACATCAGAGCAGTCTCGTACTAGGTGATTCCGCAGCTTTTTGAAAGACTTCGAGGTATGATCTGCTACGTCCGCGGATCCGGAGGCTTCCCTTCTATTCTAGTATTACTAGTCGACATTTTTCTTCATTTCGTTGCTAGATACTCTTTACACATAGAGCCACAGTTGTATTTCCCTTTAGTCTATGTTACCGTGGGGTTCCGGATCTTGGTAGTGTTTTATTTACTGTGTGACGGATGTATGTGCCAAGCGGCATGAATTACATATCTTTTTATGCTATTTTTCCGTTGTTTCTTATTTAGATGTTTATAACTTGTATATTCCGCAACGTGTTAGGCTTACCTAGTCGTGGGGACTAGGTGCCATCACGACATGTTCACAATTGGTGAACTAGGGTCGTGACAATATGTGATGGATATACCTGGAGATTTCACACAGAGTTGTAATTTACACTATATTTGGATTTTATGATCCATAATAGTGTCCAAAGTTTAGTCTATTTTTTTCTAGAAACACAATATTTCTAATAATTTCGAAGTTTTAGAAAAAAATAACAAATTTGCCTGTCATATTATTAAATAGAAGGTGTCCAATATGATAATGTTCAAACCGAAAACCGAACCGAACCGAATTTATTTCAGTTCGGTTTCAGTTACTACTTTTACGAAACCGAAAACCGAATAACCGAACCGAATTTTGTCAAACCGAACCAAACCGACCGAATGCCCACCCATAGGTAAGTCCATAATATAAATTAAAAAGGGAAAAAAATCATAATATTAAAAAGTTTTAAAAAAATAAAAAATATAAATATTTATAATTTAGAGGGTAAATAGGTATTTGACAATTTAAAATTTAAAAAATCTAGTCGAGTGACCTTTTGAGTATAATAGGCGTAGTTTAATGACTTTGTTGTTACAGATGAATGTAAAGTGACTTTAGGAGATAATTTAGGATAGTTGAGTGACTATTTGAGTAATAGACTCTTTAATTCTTTACCATTTAAAATTTTGTGCCACATCAAACTACAATAACATCAACAACGCTTAGTCCCAAATGAGTTGGGATCAACCATAAGAATTTTTACTTCTTTCTTTAAACTCAACTCATACCATCGATGTAGCAAAATAAAATAAATGTGAAAGTGAAAAACAAATTATACATATAACAAATATTTTCCTATAACAAGCTTAGTTTGGTAATATAGAAGATAATATGAACCAATTTCCTACCAATACAATTTTTTACACTTAACATTTTTATCTCTATTTTGTGTAACTTATATGTTTTGCAATCCATCAAGATCAACAATTATGGTCACATAATTAGTGACTCAAGTTAATTACGACATCATAATTGTAATCCAACTGTAAGAATTGTTAGTCACATGCCTATATTGTCCCGCCAAAGGCCCAATGGCATAATCCTATTCTATTTTGGTTTCTAATCCTATTTGGAATTGACTTCGGTTTATTCCTATTTTGAGTGGATTTTAGCTTTAAGAGAAAGCACCACTCATGATCTATAAGTAGGACAACCTTGGAGAATTATTCTATGATCATTGATACAAGTCTTTGAAAGACTTAAGCACATACGAGTGGGTTTTGAGAGAGCTTTCATCAAGAGAGAAAAGAGAAGAAAATTATTTGTTTTGCTGTAGATTTTTATTCCGACCAGCCAACTTCAAATCATATTTTCTAAATTGTTAACCGTTAGATCGGGCTGAAATTTTGACAGAATGTTTCTAACATCTTGTTCTTGGAGTTGAATGGTGGAGATTATATTTTGCAGAATCGTAGCATATGATGTCTAGCCTTAAATAACAACTTCGTTTTGTGGATTATACTCTTTCTTCAATTGATTAGTTATTACTCTTGTTGCTATTGTTGCTATTGTTGCTCCGTGTTTGGCCCGTGTTGTGTAGCTCAATTTGGAGAAACTTTGTAACCCTCTTATTGTTATAGTGGAGCTTTTTGGATCTTTGTGATCCCGTGGTTGTTACCTTCTATTTGAAGGGTTTTCAAGTTAAAATTTGGTGTTCTTTATCTTCTTTATTTTCGGGTTTGCCTCTTACTTGACACAACAGTGGTATCAGAGCCTTGATTATTTATCCTGATTATTATGAAATGGAGGTGAATATGAGCAAGATTATATGTTTAAATGAGAGAAATTATAATGTTTGGAGAAGCACAATGAGAGACTTGTTGTTCGTGAATAAGATGCATCTACCCATTTTTCAGCTAATAAACCCGAGAGTATATCCGATGAAGATTGGGATTTTGAGTACCAACAAGTATGTGGATATATACGGTAGTATATTGAAGATAATGTTCGCAACCATATTGTGAATGAAATACATGCGAGATCATTATGGGAAAAGCTAGAGACTCTTTATGTTTCAAAAACCAGAAATAATAAATTATTTCTGCTAGCAATTGATGACCTTTAAAAGGAAAGCAGCCATATCCTTGATCACATAAATGATTTTTAGGGCGTCCTTGATTAACTATCTGGAATGGGGGTTAATTTTCATGATGAGATACAAGGACTTTGGCTTTTTAATACTTTGCCAGACTCTTGGGGAACTCTTTGTGTTTCTTTGACAAATTTAGCTCCTGGAGGTAAGGTGACCATGGAATATGCCAAGAGTGGTGTATTGAACAAGGAAGTAAGTAGAAAATCTCAAGGTTCATCCTCACAAGTAGATATCTTGGTTACAGAAGACCGGGGGAGAGATAGAACAAGAGGCTCAAACGAATATAGGTAAAAAAAGAAGTAAGTCAAAGTCCAAATACTATAATGTTACATACAACCATTGTGGCAAGAAAAGACACATCAAAAGGTTTTGCTGCAAGTTGAATCAAGACATTAGAGAAGAAAAAAAAGTTGAAAATAACGAGAACAATATTGTCGCTATTGTTTGCGATGACCTTCTTTTTTCTTATGATGAAAATGTCATCAATTTGGTATCCCATGAGACTAGCTGGATAGTAGATTCTGGAGCTACCTCACATGTCATACCAAGAAAAACAAATTCTCATCTTATACTGCTGTTGATTCTGGAGTGTTAAAGATGGGCAATGCCAGTGAAGTTAAGGTGTTTGGTGTTGGCACTATTTGTTTGAAAACTAATAATGGTTTAACGTTACTTATTCAAGATGTGAAGCATGCTCCAGACATTCCTTTCAATTTGACCTTCGTAGAAAGATTAGACGATGGAGGTTACC